>OZ022594.1:9410391-9760391 GCA_963669155.1 Arbacia lixula
GAGAAGGCAAAGCAGCTTACTGGTAGATAAACCTCTTCAAATCCTCTGAAGCTAAACAACATCAAGGGCCATTTCTTACAGATTTTGTTAAAGAGCAGGAGAGGCATTCTACTATGGTGTTGTATGGGGGGGGGGGGGGGGGAGGGGGGGGGGAGGGGGGAGGGGGGGGAGGGGGGGGGATAATGAGCTTTCATTGGCCTGTATTCTGAACAGAGGTTTAACGCAAACGGTATACTAAACCTAGTCTAACTTTATGGGGCGCCAGTTCAAACAAAAACAAAAGTGGTTTAATATAAACACACAAAAAAGTAAGCCCCCCCCCTAAGGAAAATAACCTAACTTTTTATTGGAGAGGTTTTGGGCAGTATAATTTGGCAGGATTGTTCCTTCACTTATTGATTTACTTATATGTGAAAATCGCAGACTTTTTATTTTGGTCCCGTAAAGTTAGTCCAGGTTTAGTACTAGTTCACTGTTTGAGTTAAACCTCTGTTTAGAATACAGGCCATTATGTGCAAAGCATCCCTTTAAATCAGGGCGTGTCCTAAACTTCTTTTAAGAAGTGGCCAACATGCCGTCTTGAACATTTCATCCAGATGGCTGCAAAATTGATTTGTATCCTGCACTACTATGCGTTGGCCAGGTAACGCTGGGCCCCTGATTTGAGAGTTTCAGGTGGCCATTGACTCTCAGGCCACTGATGAGGGCGGGCACTGCTTTAAATGTTCCATCTAGTCTTTGTTCACCCCATTCAATTCCAAAAAAAGTAAAACAACAAATTTATATCGCTCTGCTAGAAGTTGGAAGAATAAGTTTGTGTAATTTGCCATTTCCTATTCAAACTATTAGCCCTTGCAGAAACCGTGCTTACTCATCTAATAACATCTGCTTCTGTTACATCATGATTACGGATCCTACTTACATAATACAGTGCTATGTACATTGGTGTATGCTTACGTTATGCTATGCTTGAAATGAATAACCTGCCAAATCTGTTTGGGATGTACCAATATCCTAATTTGGAGAACAGTATTACTGTACACTGCACTAAAGCGGCAAAATCTTTGGAGGCCAGCTTTAAAGAAAGGGTAGCCCTTTTGCAGGTCGTGGTGAATTGAAAACCTGTTGGAGTAGACAGGAAGCCTATACTGGGAAATGGGTGAGAGATGTCAACCGTTTCTGGTTCACCCAGGCCGGCTATCAAGCCTACAAATGGTATCACACAGGCGTTAAGAGTGGCATACAAAATGATAATAATTTGATTAATGGGAGTCTTCTATTTTTGCTGTACCTTTTCTTACTCTCGTAGTCTTCCCTGAATACCCTTTCCCCATCCAAGTGCTTCAGAGGTCCTTGGTACTTTGGTAGTGAAAAAAATACTGGTAGTGAAACAATGATTTGAGTAACACTATTTCCCTTCTCTCTCTCTCTCTCTCTCTCTCTCTCTCTCTCTCTTTCTCTCTCTTCTACTCCCAGAGTTGCCCCATAATGTCATGTCCCCGTCCAAGTGCGCCAGAGGTCCTTGCTAGTGAATAGATAGTAAAACAGGATCCTTTAACTAACAGTGGTCTTCCTTCTTTCTGTTTCTCCTCCTTCTCTCAGAGTTGCCCCATAATGTCATGTCCCAGACCAACCCACTGGCCAAGCTGTCTCAGCTCCTGCATCGCTCCATGAGTAACCAGGCTGGGGAGGTGGGTGCCTCAGCCAGCGGCCAGACACAGAGCCTGGAGGCCTCTCACCACACCTCCTCCATCACCTCCATGACTTAAAGGGGACGCGCACTGCCTCAGCATTCATTCAGACCCAGGCCCTGTCCTCACGGCTGGCCTGGCTATGGGGACTGGCTACCTACATGTACAGCTGTCTGTGGGCACAATGGATGTGAGCAACAGACCAGTTTACTAACATATTCGAGTATTTAAGTGTAAATGCACGGTAAGGGTTGGAACTGTAAAGCGTTCAACCAGAAGCTTGCTTGATTTAGCAACACATAATATATGCAGGTGTAGTGTTTGCATTCAAGAATATTGAAAGTAAATGTGTGATGCATCAATGGTTGTAACTGTAAGCAATCAACCAGAAGCTTGCCTGATATAGCAACAAATAATGTGTGCAGGCGGAATGCGTGCATTCAAGAACACTGAAAGCAAATTGTTTGCAATGAATGGAGAATGATGTGGATATAAAATGACACCTGCGTTATTAGACTGGTCTATCGTTGTTCATGTTCATGTCTGGAAAGATCAGGTTACAATCCTGACCTGCCAATCGTGTGCCAATGTGTCGCAGCCGTGCCTAGTCTTTATCTATCAGACTCGGTTGCTGACCGATGACAGACTAGAGAGGGTCTGTTCCCATTGCCATGCCGGCTAGCCAGGTACGGGGTCTGGGTCAGCCCTGCTCATGATACCAGGTGTGTTGCTGCAATATCAATGCTATTAATGTTACAATAAGTAAACAAACCAGTTATCAAATCTATATACTCTTTGAATGCCATTTTTTTGCACCTCCGTGTGTACATGTGGGTGCTGATTATATTATACTGTACAGTATTACTTTAGGCTTGCATTGGAAGAGTGAGTTTAAATACACTATTCATTATCTTGCATGTCTTATTTTTTTGTGTGATTCGTCATTGTGTGTCTGTGTTTTTGCTACGTGTATGTTTTGCAGATAATGCAATTTAAGTCTTCATGTTCATGAGCCATTTCAAACTATTTCGTATCTAGTCAGGCGAAAGCTTTATAGGAACTTGTTGCATAAACCCCCGAGTATGCGGATCATTCCATTATTGCAAGGGGTGTTGTCTACAAATGGGATGAAGCCATTCATGAGTTGGTGATCATGTAGATTCGTCCATGTCAATGAGCCTGGAATTATGGACTCATGTGACTTTCTGCAAACTCATTTCACCCTGGCAGTGCAAGGATCATTCCATTCTTTAAAAGGGGTGTTATCAAATGGGCAGAAGCAAGCAAGACATTTGTCCTTGTAGATGAGCCTAGAATTTTGCAGATAATCTCTAACAGAAGTTCATTTGACCCAATCAGTGTAAGGATCATTCCATTCTTTTATATGGGTGTTTAAATCAAATGGGCAGAAGATTATCATCACCAGCCATGATTATGACAGACACTATTATAGAACTTAGCTATTATGTCTCTGAAACTCAATGCAAGTTTGCGCCCTATTATGAAAAGGATCATTCCATTGTCGATAGGGTGCAAGGTAGACTTCAACCAATTAACATCTCAGACAGGTTTTTTCTATTCTCATTTTTATATGCAGTATAACTCCCGTCTAAGCCTGTGTATTTTTACCTACTCGGTATAAGGATCATTCCATTTTCTAATGGGTATTAAGGCAAGGCTTCTTACATGGATATCTCATACCAGCTTAACTTGTTGACTCTAGTCTTAGGGACTATCATTGTTATGGACTTGACATGGATAACGTTGTTCCAGTGGGCTAAGTGTTAATAGACTCTCCTTTGCCTGTGGCATCAATTAACGATCGTCCCACACGCAGGCGACACAATCAGGGCCCTGTTGCATAAAACTTACCATGAATGGTAACTCTGCCATCAATGATCAGTACCATGGTAACATTGCTCGACAACCAATGGGATTCAGGGTTTCCATAGAAATTGCCGTTCGTAGCACAGTTACCATCAATGGTAAGCTTTATGCAACAGGGCCCTGCTCAGTCTATACAACTCTGCTAGATTGCTACTTTCTGCATTGCAGGACTCGGTCATTGGATTTGCGCAAGAAGTTGAAGTCACATTTCCAGTCGTAAGTCCTTATACGACTGCAGAATCATGGCAAAATCGTGTTGTTTGCTGTGGCCTCAATTAAGCCGCCTTGTGTCACACTGTAGGATTCATTGTGGCTTACATGTACGTCACATGGTCATAAGTTCATAACATTGCACTTCCTCCTGGAACAAGGCATTGGTATGCCTGACATTTCATGAGATATTTATATATTGGATGGCCTTGATGGGGATACCAGGATATATATCACACAAGCTACTATCGCACTCTGCAAGTCAAGCATGAATACAATATGGTTTTATGGAGTGCAATATATTGTGTATCCCCCGAAAGAAGCATCTACATGTAATATTATTAGTGTAATCAAATCTTAGGCATTTTTAAGACGCAGGACTTCACTTAGAGCACAGACTTACCCTAAACTGCCCCAACATCTCAAGAGGTACACTTAGCTCTGCCCAGGGCCCCATTGCATAACATGTACCATTTATGGTAACTCTTCCATCATTGGTAACCAGCATAGTAACACCGTTGGACAGCCAATCAAATTCAAGATGTCCATAGAAGTTACCATTTGGGAGCACAGTCGCCATCTGCGGCAAGTTTTATACAACAGGGCCAGGTATGATCGGTTCTGACCCGAACTTATATGTGGCCTCTGCAACTGGGTGTCTACTATCAGTTCAGTTCATTCACTGTATTGCTTGAGAGTAAAACATTACTTCATGTGTCTAAAATTAACAGCAAATGTCAAGTTTGTGCTAAATTGAGTGTATTTCATGTTAATGAGCTATAGTTTTCACAGACAGATTGAAACTACATGTTCCTAGACACAGACATGCTACTCCATATTGCATAACGCAGCTGGATAGCTAGGACAATCACCAGGATTGATATTATGCGTGATAAAAAAAACATTTGTTGCTGAAGTTACCGTGCCAACCAGCATCCATTAACCTTTCCTGTGCCAGCTAATAAAATGCTATTCAGTGGGATTTGCGTGCATTATGGGTAACGAAATAAATGCTTGGCACACAAAGAGTTCCGCAAGCAAGCAATGTGTGTATAGCATTATAGGAGGATGCGTGAAAATTAATTCTGGATATAGATGTAAAGTAAACACCTAAAGCTCCATCTCGGGTCTGATAACTTCATCTCATGAAAAATTATCTCAACGATTATTACGCTTTGTAATTTGCTGCATGTGACTTATCGGCGAAAGTAATTAAATTACAACTCTCTGGTGCTAATTGGGTTTCATTTTTAGGTTGGAGTGCTACATGTACACTGTATTTGTGTAAAAAAGAATGCGTGCCAAAAAAGATTGCAATTTGGGATTTGTTTTCAAAAATGATATCTGACAGTACACGTACCCCATAAAGTCACTGCTGGTGAAAGCACTCTCTACAGTCGTAATTGCCATGGTAACAGCGACAATATTTTTAACTCACAGACTATTACCATGGTTACATTTACAAGTGCTGTTACTGGTAGCTAACCCTCTCAGCACCAAAAGTGCACAAACTAAACTACATGTATATGTAAGTCAATGAATTGTTCATGACTTGACACTGAAGAGTTAATATCATTTTATAGGGATGATGCAGTCATATTCAGTCTGACCATGGTATCGTTTTACATACCAATACCACACTTATTGAATACACATGTAACTTCATGTCAGGTTTCTTTATTTATCCATGTCTGCTGTTTATTACTTTTTTTTGGCTCATTTAATCATCCCACCAGATCAGCTAGAAATGAAATATTGAAGTAGATGGATACTATGTTTCAGGTGATATTGTTTTAATTTGAGTATTGCAAACTCATTCACTTCCTGTTTAAACACACAGAATGTTGTAATCATATTTAGAGATGTCATCTATGTGTGTAGAAAATGTACTGCTTTAACACATGTATCGTTGGAAGATCCAGCTGAAATATAAGTGGTTTATATCCAATTACGGGATTTGAAAGACAGCATAGTATTTTTGTATGAAAAGAGTAATTTTGATGAGAAAGATATGAACATCTGGAGAAATTGTTTGTTTGAATCAAGCATTTTTATTTTATATTATTGAAAGGATGTTTTTGTCTTGTAAATTGCTAGTAGTAGCTTTAATATCGGACATAAACATAATGGTATACATTTAATCATGGCATTCATTCACACCTAAAAGAAAGTTTAGTATTGTGGTACAAAAAGGGCCATTTTGATGACAAATATTGGAAAATCTGGAGAAAATGTTTCTTTCAATCAGGAGTGGTAATTTGATATTATTATCAGTATATCTTTGTCTTGAAAATTGTCGGTGATAGCTTTAATGACAAACATAAACCTGATGGGAACATCATGGCATTAATTCACAGCTGGAAGAAAGCTTAGTATTTTTTTGCAAAAAGAGTACTTTATTGAGAAATATTAAAACATCTGGAGAATATGTTCGTTTGAATCTAGAATGTTAATTTGATATTGTTAAAAGGATATTTGTATCTGCTTAAGTATTGGTAGTAGCTTTAAATCAAATATGTAAACCTGATGGAATAATAATGGTATTCAACCAAAACTGCACAGATGTCTATTTTTTCTATGAATAAACTCACCAGATGTGGAGTAGATAGAATAAACTGTATTTTTGTAAAATAGAGTACATGTATTGAGTTACAAATTGGAACAGTATAGTGCAAACAGTATTGCAAATATTATTTGCATTGCAGTGGTAACTGGTGTAGGAGTATCTCAAATGGTGACTTGTGTGCTTGTGTTTTATGGGGCCACTGCAGCGGCGTGGTGGGAGCTGGAAGTCTCATCTCTCATAGAAGCAATAGAGCAACAAATTTTGTTCAAAATATCGCTCCAAAATTGATGAGAAAAGGAATCTGATGCCACGAAATTGGTACATGAAATTGCCTTTCTGTAGGTCTTCAGAGAACTATGAAAAGTGGTGTAAAGTTGGAAATTATGTCCCTCAGGATAAGAATGAGAAGTCACCTTTTTCCCCCAGTAAGGAACTGTTTGTATGTATATGTACTGTAATATTTGCCAAGAGAATTCTATGTGTACACATTATTTTTAATGTCTGTTTCATGTGATATTGTATTTTGTTTGTATGATACATATATGTATATAGATATATTCACATCATATAGTCATTGGATTCTTCCTGCTTTTGAGTGATTTAATAAATGCTGAGGAACGTCATGGATTTAAAAAGCATTGTAGAATCTTTTGTCCATGTTGTGATAATGTTATTTTGTATTGCAAGACGTGAAAGGAAGAGAGAGAGCGAGAGAGAAAAAATGGGGGAGGAACAGTGCTGGAAAAAAATTATTGAATTGGATTAGTAAATTGGATTGCATTAATAATGAATTAGTAAGGGGGGAAGCAACTAAATTTACCTTTGCTGAGAAAGAAAGTACTTAATGTATCATGCTAGTGTAACAAGTAAACTGCTATGAACATTATTGTATACCCACCTCTACTTATAGTCCAAAGTACATGTCGATAGTACAGAACGCGTGGCAAGTACATGTATTTAAAGGGTCAGTTCACCCTGAAGCTAAGTGGATGAAAATCAACAAAAAACAAACAAAATCAACAACAAAAAAAATGCATAACTTCTAAAAATATTAACTCTCTCATCCTTCAAATGGATTTTAGTCAAACCTTCATTACAATTCTTGCATATTTCTGCTTTAAGTAAAACAAACTTTACTTTAGGGTGGACTTTCTCTTTAAAGGTACATGTAATGGGTAATAGTGTTCAGTTAAGAATTGAGCCAGAGAGTTTTCTAGTTGATTCTACTTTCTATGGAGCTTCTATCTACAAACTTGTCACATGAAGAAATTGCCTCAGTTGGCATAACCGTGATCTAAAAGAACGACTTTGGTCTGTAATCACTGTAGCCAGATTGGTAGATGTTTAAGAACCTATCAACAGATGGTGCTAGATCTATCGCAGCTGGACTTTAGGAACCAATAGACTGGTTTACTAACATATTCAAATTTTATGCATACCAGTTTAACAAAGGTTGCCCCTGACAACCGGAAAGCTTGCCCGACGTTGCCCAACATAACAGCAACTAATGTATGCAAAGTAGATTCCAAGTACTGAAATACCATTGTTAGGTACATGTTAATGGAATGACTCGTTACTAGGCCCCAAGGGAAGAAACATCCATAGATTTGACTATATTAATAAGCCAGTCTATTAAAATAATAGATAAAATATCATTACTTGAACCGCAGCAGGAAGTCTACATTCATAATTATATTGTCGCTCTCAGTGTGCGATTCGTGCGCTGCTCCCATTGAAGGCATGCACCGTGCAGTGAACCGATACAGACCTAAGGTACTGTATACGCCATATATTATCATTTTCGCGAATTTCGCAAGTTTAACATGCGGAACTAAGAATACAACGTACACAAGTACATTAACTAATAGCACTCGCAAAATTGATGAGAAGTCCGGATTTGCAAAAAATTAGACTCACAAAATATATAAAAATATGGCGTATACAGTAATAAATGAAAAAGGCCTTCCCATTTCTGTCCCTTACCTTACATTCAATATTAATTGCACTCCTCTCATTTAATGGCAACACTCAGAAACACATTAGTCAACAGTCAACATCAACAAAAACAGTCTACACAAACTCTGGCAACCAACATAATCAAATGACGTACTGGTAAATAAACCCAGATTCTTTAATAGACCCAAATCTTCACAGCAATGTCATATAAATCATATTGTCGACACTAGCAGTGATGACTGTGGCGGTTCATATTTCTTGTGAAATGTGTTACAAGATCCCACTCTACACTGTGCGTGTTCATAGGTTTGAAAAAATGCAAATAATGCTTTAAATATTTAACCCTATATAGCCCGGGCTATTTTGAAATCGCATAGCCCGGGGGGGGGGGCAAAAAACAGCCCCCCCCTAAGATCTCGACCGTTGATCGCGCGATCGCGACGAAAATTGGCACGTACGTCACCGATGACGTAATCTCTACAATCCAATTGTCAATTGCACCAAAATTATTCAAATTTATTTTTAATTAATTAATTATGCTAATCAAATGCATAAAATCATAATTTGGTTGTAAATCTTTAAATAGAGCCCCAAAACTGCTAGATTTCAGTCCAGACACTCTTCTTAGGATATTTATCAAATTAGGATTTTAAAAAATTGCAATATCAAAGTTTTTCTTATGTATTTTGTTTTTTTTAATTTCTTATGTATTTCCTTGTTTTTTCGACTTTATGTTTTCCATTGTTTTTTCGATGGAAATCATTGGCAACACTATTTCAGTCATAAATAACATAAAGTTCATTGTTTTTCATCAGTAAAACTAAAAATAATGATACATTTATGAATTTTGGCTAGACACAGAATTTGCATTGGATTTGTACATGAAATCACGTTTTTGAGCAATTTTTGGTCTGACATGCAAGTACAAAATGTTACGTAACTTCGGAATCGCGTACCCCTGCGACGCAAATTTGGTCTTAAAAGTTGCGTGAGATTTGACGGGAAAAAGTCATGAAACGTCGCGGTGCCATCTTTTCGCGTTACAAATTTATTGCGAAAAATGTCGAGGGGGGGGGCTGTTTTTGCCCCCCCCCCCCCCCCCCCCCGGGCTAGATAGGGTTAAGTCCTCCAGGTACATATGACTGAAAGCATGGAGTGGTTATTCAAACCAGACTGAGCTTAGATAAAGGGAAAGATGTAATTCTTGTTTTCAACAACTTCCTGTTAACTTGCTGTCTAGTTTCCAGAGCTAATGAAGAAACGTCTCTCACTGTATGCACAGAATTGTGGTAGAGCCTTTATAAAAATTAGATTCAAAGTTCCATTCCAATTAATACATTTTGAAATATATTGTGAAATCTAATTTCATTTGCACCCACATAGGCATCCTAGCAATTCTTAAAATGATATAGAAGTTAACCAAATTGACTACATGCACTCAACTGACATACTTTCATCCTCTTGCACAAGCACTTAAGTTTTGTCATAATCTCTCACTTT
This sequence comes from Arbacia lixula, assembly GCA_963669155.1. NCBI lineage: Eukaryota > Metazoa > Echinodermata > Echinoidea > Arbacioida > Arbaciidae > Arbacia > Arbacia lixula. The sequence continues at coordinate 9,420,202 of OZ022594.1, forward strand.
CCACATGCCAGTTCTCTGCTGCTCATGGAAAGAACCAATGAAGCAAAGAAAGGTATATTTGGCGACCACTCGTTTCTATATACTTTTCTTTAAAATCATAATGATCATAACTGTGGTTGGAGATGCAGTACTGGTCCAATGACTCAGTGATAACTGCTACAGATAATATACCTGTACAATGATAATGATAATAATAATAAAATGTTATGGTATAGCACATATGTTCATGTACAATGTAAGACATAAATGTGTGTGTTTCTATGTGATTCAAAGAACAGACCACATAAGGAATATAGTTTACATATTCATTGTAATTACAGTCAAATAAACCAATATGCTGTATATTTGTGAAATTGCTACAAATAACCAATTTATCACCAGCTATCCATCAATTTAAAGTTGATTTGAATAACAAATCTTTGCTGGAAAAAAGATAAACATAATACATCACGAACTCTACACAATAGTTGTCCACTTTTATGCATGCCATTGTAATTCGTATGGACAAATAAGGCCTACTGCTTAAACTCTGAATGGAAAACATGATATCATTCAGATACGGCGAAACATTACTAATGTGTCACCTTTATGAAAATACTTTGATACGTAAACTTTATTAAAATCTAATTATTTCCATCATGATAATACCATGCATGTAGGCAGTTTCATCAAAGATTATGATGGTAATGAAGGTAAAAGCATCAATCAAAATTCCGATATAGATAGTTCTGTTTGATCGAAAATTTAGGGCATCTTAGTAAACAAGCTCTATGTCTGGAAGACCCAACTATAGCTACAGAAGTCCCCATCCCAAAGAATACTGTAAAAGTGTTGTTTTTCGCGTGCAGATATTTTCGTGCTCGGCGGGGGTCCCGACATTTTCGCACGATGTTGAATACACGTTCAAAATCTAAAGTAACTAGAACTACGCCAGGCTAAGTAAGTAATCCATCTGATCATGTGCGAATTACAGTACTGTGACCATATTCATTTGACCTACATTCTGGACATTCTTCCATGCATCGTTGTGTGTGCTATTTATAGCGCCGCATACGCAACTCTGCTCGTGGAGTTCAACACATTTTCTAGCGTGGATAAATGTGCGGTAATGCTCAAAACCTTTTCGCATGATATTAAATTCGTGGACGCATCCTGATTCGAAAAATTCTTGAAAATAAACCCCCCACGAAAGAAACCACTTGTACAGTATTGACTGTGCTTGTTGACATGACATGCTCTAGGGTTGTGCTACAGACATCGGGTTCATGAAAATGTGCAAATATATTTTGTTCCAATATTGGGATATATTATTCAGGTAAGTCTAGTATTGATTACCCATTGGTTGCATGCGGTCACGTGTCAGCAAGACAAATCTGTATGTTGCTCACTGACATCATTTTGCCAGTCAACACAACGCCAATACTGGTGTTATGTTTCCCATGGGAACATTTTTGACGAGTATTAGATGTTGGCTTTGTTGTCGTAAATATCACAAAATGTTTAAATCTCAGGGTTTTGCATTGCTTCTTCGTAAGTAAGTTGCTCACCTTTTACCTCGTGAATTATTTACATTCCCTCAGCACAGTGTAAATCTCGTCAGCACAAATATTCCATGATTTTTCCTCCAGTAGCAGCCAATATCTATATGATATAGTAGACTCGGTTGTCAACTTCTATTTGCCTGAAGCCCTCGTCACAAACCCTGCCCGAAAATCAAGCCTGGCTTCCAGGCTGTGGGACATTTCTAATCTGAACTGAAAAATAGAGTCTGGTACTTATTAGACTAGTCACTTGATAAGTCTCCTCCTTTCTCAGTCGTCCCACATACTGGGGCGAGCTGGAGCAGAAATCAAGAATGATTAGTCTGTTGTAGCCAGACCCCTTTATCAAATAATTTAGTTTAGAAACGCCAAACTCCTTGGAAGCCAGACCCCCCCAAATGATCAATTTGTTGGAAAATGGGCGAGACCGCCTGCAGCGCCCTCTTGGTCCATCCTAGCAGAGCTTTCCATGGCGCCCTCCGAATCCTGCATGTCGCCCTCATTGTCAGCGATGTGGAAGTCTTCCAGCATCTCTTGCAGGCTGATTTGTGGGGCGTTCTCGTCATCGCTACTCTCCACAGGAAGGTTCTTGCTGCGATCTGAAACACAGGAAAGCAGACAGGCAGATAAAGGATTTGGAAGTTTCAAATTCACGCAACATGCAATTAATGCTACCTTTCAAGGGGCTGCGTTTATAAAAATTTGCATTACCAGAATCCATCTTTTGAAAAACGGATTCAAGAGATATAAATGAAGCTTTACCCAGCGTCAATATCGTGCAGCGGGTAAGGAATGGACCTCCTACCAGGTACTAATATATACTCCTAAGTGGAGAGCAGCAATGTGGATAAAGCATCTTGCATAAATGCCATGGGTGGGCTTTCACCCGGGACCTCAAGACCTTCAATCAAAGTTCACACCACAAAAAATCCAGGAAATTTAACAGGTGCCCTTTACACAAACAAGAATAAAAAGGACTTCTGGAACCCAGGTACCCATTAAAGATGGCCCGTCCCTTTTACAAACATCTGCAAACTTCATGAAAGTTTGCACACCTTTAGCACGTATCTTTGGGATACCAACTGTGAAATGTTAAGGTCAGAGGTACTATAACTCCCGTAGAATATTAAATCTAACTAGTTTTCACTGAGATTTGACTATTTCGTGGTATGAAAACAGAAAGCTCGATCAATTATTAAAGATTATTTCCTCAAAATCAAATATTACGCTTTGTCGATTCCAGGGAAAAGTTATATAGCCACTCTCTCTCAAATGATGACAAAGTCAGGGAACTTTGAGAATTAGGTCTGCAAAAGGGATGGGCTACCTTTAATACTCTTGGGTGGAGAACAGCAATATAGTCAAGTGTCTTGTGTAAGGACATAAGTGCAATGGTTGGGTTTTAAACCTGGGACCTCAACAAGACCTTCAGTCAAAGTGTACAACCATTATACACCTCCACTGGATGAGATCAGGGGAGCATTTCATGAAAGTTGTCAGCACTGACAAGTTGTCTTTCTCCGACAGTTACCATAGTAAAAGTCAGAGGCTAGTGCCTCTCAGCCAATCAAAACCGAGGATTTCACTGAAATTGTTGGCACTGACTATTTCATCAGTGCTGACAACTTTCATGAAACGTTCCCCAGGCATGGGAATACTTCCCAGGAAGAGGAGGAAGAAAGAACAAAAAGATGTCTGACCCAAGTAGATGTTGACGTTCCTGCGGTAGTCGTCATCCTCCTCGAGGTCCTCCAGGAAGCCCATGTAGTCCCTCTCAGCCCCGTCCTCGTTCAGCGCACGCTCCTTGGTCATCGTCTTCAGCTTCCAGTTCCTCTTCCGGTGTCGACGATGCCGGTCGCCGAAGTGCTTCTTCACCAGAATGACGTCAGGAAGGCTGTCTGATTTCATCTGACAGAAACAAATGTACATACCATTACTACAATCCTTACTATAATTTGGCTATGTCTGTTTATTTTAAATCAGTTTTCTCCTTGAATTTCACCTCAATAGAAATACAATTTATTCCAAACAGAAAGCCCATTTAGTCCCTATTGTATTTATTATCGCGTAATTGAGACTGTTTTGACTTGCAACTTTTTACGGCCGATCTTTCACTCACAGGTCCACCACCGGGGTGGAGTTAGCTGGCCAGTGCTAAATAAAACTCACATAAGGAGAATTTGCCGATTTGATGATGGTACGGCTAAACCGGGCGAATATTAATGATTGCGTACATGTACTTGCTGCACATGATGCTGTTTAGAGGTAACGGCTATATCTGCTAGCATGCTAAATTCTCAGTCAAAAATAAAGTGAGACGGTGTCTGTTACACTCAGACTCAGTACTATATATTCATAGATGCCTCCCAACAATGTATCATTGGGACACCACTGGCAAGTCAGTCTATGGTCTCACTACCAGACTCAAATCTTTACTGAGGAAGCATATGTGTCCACTGGCTTCTCCCCCACTCAGATACTGGGTAGTGCGACTCCCACATAAACTGCTGTACAGACACTATACAACAGGTTATGAATGAATTTTGAAAGCCTTGTAGGTGTAATTAAGCCATATCCTTTACCGTATTTTTCGGTGTATAAGACGCATGTTTTTCCCCTTGAAAATCACGCCAAAGTCCGGGTGCGTCTTATACACGGCGTTAGAAAAAGTCGGGTCTTTCAAACTAACACGTATACACAGGTATGGGACTATGCATTGTGGGACAACAATCAACATTTAACAACAAAATAAATGGCTTTGATAGCCCGACATAATACCGGTAATACGATCTCAATCACATCATCGGCATAATTACAGGTACGAAGAAAGCACCAGGACTAGTATTTGTCTGAGACACCTCAAAGAAACTGCTAGCTAGAAAGCTAAGCCCTAAGGATAACCTCCGTTAGATCAGAGCCGCTATTGTGGCTTTGATCCGGCCTCGAGGTGGCGCTAGACACATTATTGTCCGCGGAGATTTTTTTTTTTTTATCTCCGAGGCCAAAATGTGAAGAGCGCCAGCTCGAGGCCGGATCAAAGCAACAATAGCGGCTCTGATCTAACGGAGGTTATCCTTAGGGCTTAGCTTTCTAGCTAGCGGTTTCTTTGAGGTATCTCGGACAAATACTAGTCCTGGTGCTTTCTTTGTACTGGTAATTATGCTGATGATGTGATTGAGATTGTATTACCGGTATTATGTCGGGCTATCAAAGCCATCTAGTTTGTTGTTGGATGTTGATTGTTGTCACACAATGCATAGTCCCATACATGTGTATGCATGTACGTGAGACCAAATTTTTTTTGTTTTTTAAAATTGCGTGCTCAAAGTTGGGGTGCGTCTTATGTGCGGGGGCGTCTTGTCTGCCGGTTGATACGGTATGTACTAAGTAAGTGTACTTCCATAGCAAATTTTGACCATCTAAGTGCATCAGGGTTCACAAAGCAGGAATATCTAACCGTGAGCAACGGGTAAAGACAGTCTCATATTGTGGTGTATTATTGCGTCGTTGGTGTATGGAGAGTTAGCTGCTGACTGTACCTGCTCCAGATGCTTGTTGTTGATGTTGGAGTTGGCCAGGTCCAGCCCCATGACGGTGTCGCCAGCAGCCAGCAGGTGGCCCAGGTGGGTGCGGCAGTGGTACTGGGTGTCCACCACGCCCATGTCTTGGGTCCGCATCAGCCACACGTCAGCCAACAGATGCTGAGGGGAGAGAGGGGGCAAGAGAGGGGGGAGAGAGGGGAGAGAGGGGGGAGAGAGGGGGGAGAGAGGGGGGAGAGAGGGGGGAGAGAGGGGGGAGAGAGGGGGAGAGAGGGGGGAGAGAGGGGGGAGAGAGGGGAGAGAGGTGGGAGAGAGGTGGGAGAGAGGTGGGATAGAGGGGGGACAGAGGGGGGTCAGAGAGGGGGCAGAGAGGGGGGACAGAGGGGGACAGAGATCACTGTAAATATGGTATACATCGCAGTGTTTCCATTTATGCACATTTCGCAAATGATTCTCAACCCATGCCTTGTCTCCAATAGATGGCACGCAATCAATTTCCTTTGTAGGGTGCAATTAAGCCACACCCCTCTGGTTACTGCAGTTCTATGGCAAGTTTTGACATCCTTATCAGACCAGTGTTCACGAAGCCCCATATTCAAACTGTGAGCAACGGGTTAAGCTCCACGATCCTCACTAGATTGCTAGCTATAGGCACAGTGCATCTCTCGTCAATGCATCAGTACAATGTGTTGTGACTTTTTCAACTTGTGTTGCATCATTTCGTAAGCCTGTATATTAGGCCTGAAGCATGGGCTCGCACTATGACTTAAGGTCTCTAGGTCCCAGGGTCAAGCCCACCCATGGCACTTATATCCTCCAGCAGGATATTGATTCATATCGCTGCTCTCCACTCTCCCAAAGTATATATGTGAACCTAGTATGAGTTCAACCATTATGTGAATGATCTTGACCCAACAGTGATGTCGTGCAGTGGGCAAGAAATAGTCCCCAGGGAGTGAACATGACGTACATGCATGTGCATGAAAAAGCTTGTATCCAGTGACCAGGGCTATAATTGTAAAATCCCTTTCAAGTCAGTTGCTGGATTATGAAGTGGGAAAGACCCTCTACACCATTGATTAAAAGATCAAAATAAAATCAAGATACCTTCTTGGACTTTGCTCCTCCTCCCTTGATGTGCCTCACATCAGCGTCTCCCACTCGCTCCACCTGGAGAACGGTATACTCCGTCAGCTGGTGAGGGTCGCACAGGGAGCTGAAGGGGGTTCTCCAGTAGGTCGTTGCAGTCAACTCAGCAACTGTGTTAAGGGGACAAGAGAGGGAATGTTTCAAACCAAACGGCATAGGTCTCGTGGTTGACCACTGTACTCAAGACCAGAAGGTCGTGGGTTCAATCAGCTGGTGAGGGTCACACAGAGAGCTGAAGGGTGTTCCCCAGTAGGTCGTTGCAGTCAACTCAGCAACTCAGGGGACAAGAGAGAACTTCTTCATTCAAGGAATCCTCATCATATGTCTAAGGAACAACATTTCATTTCTCTCCAAATGTGTTCTCATGTCCGATGCTATTAACCATGCTTCATTTCCATACATCAATTTGAATAGATGTAACACACTATAAACATGGTCTTTCGTTACTCAGACAAAATTTAAAAGGGACCCTTTGAAATTTTGTTCGCAAAACAAAAGACTGTCTTCATAGTGACAATTACGTACTCGTAACCGAGTCTCTATTCTTAACATCATGTTTTATTAGGATTATCTTCACTTCTTTAAGGCTGATTTAGCTAGTGCAATTCTTTTTTATCTCCCTTACATATCTGGCGTCTTCTGTAACGGTACTGCCAAGGTAATTGAAAGAGCTTCACCTCCATACATCAATGTGGGATAGACGCTTCTTAGGATTTTCTCCAACTTTGAAAAGGCTGATTTAACTAGTGCAATTCTTTTTTTTGATCTGTCTTACACATCTGGAGTCATCTGTCATGGTGCTGCCAAGGTTCTGTTAAACCAGTAATTTTCGTGTGAGTACATTTTTACAGGACAGGACACCTACAACACATTGGTGGGATGTTATTTTTGCACACAAGAATACATGTCACTACAAAAAAATCCACCCAATGCATTATAATTATCAACAAAGCATTAAGATGAATATTTAACGCCACAGAAAAGCCAAAGGCGGTGCAACACGTCACAACATGCGTACGAGTTGAATGCCAGCACTAGTAACTTCAGAATCTCTGACAGACTTGCACATCTAGCCTGCCAAAAATAGTAGGCTGGTTTAAAATTTGTGGTGATATTAAAACTCGCGCTTGCTCTGTGTTGCGCCAAAAGCATGAAAATTACCGGTTTTTGCAGTAATCGAAAGCAGATACTTGTTTGATGATGTTGTCTCTTACCTTGGAGAGTGTTTGGATCAATAAGCTGAATGGTGCTGCACACACGATGACACACGCACAGCTGCCCAATGTTGCCCAACGATGCAGCAAGCTTCTTGGGTAAACACACTATGTTATCCTGTCAACATAACAGACCAATAATACACACCAACTACATCTTCATGTTTAACCTGGTCCTTACTGAGCCTGCATATTTGCGGACTGGGTTTCGTCCACTCAGATACTACGCAGCATGATTCCTGTGTAATCTACTGTACAGTCAATAGACGAAAGACTGTGAATAAACTTCAAATTCCTTGTGAAATGCAAGAAGGCCACACCTTTTTGGTTGCTGCAGTTCCACGGCATACTGTATATGCCATATATTTCGCGGAGTTTTTACTTTTGTGAATTTCGCGAGTCGGATGCTATTCACGAATTTAACATCACCCGAAAAAACATGAATACGACGTGCACAAGCACATGTACTAATAGTACTAGTACTCCACGATCGCGAATATAACCACTCGCGAAATTTTTGCGAAGTCCTGATTCGCGAAAACTTAGACTCGTGAAATATATGGCGTATACAGTATTTTAACATTCTAACTGGACCAGGGTTCACGGAGCAAGCAAATCTAACCACGAGCAATGGGTTAATCTAGTCATGAGGCTTGGCACACATTATGGTATAGTTCATGAACATGCTCAAGCTGGAGAAGTAAAACTAACAAAAATACATAACTGAAAGGGATATTTCACACTGAAAATAAGTTGGTTTCACTAAAAGCAGAAACCTATAAGTAAAGGTTTGACAAAAATCCGCCAAAGGATAAGAAAGTTATGATCTTTTGAAATTTCAATTTTGTGACGTCACGTGCGTGTTGCCAGGTGTTGTGTACAGAGTAATTCCACAAACTGCTCTTTTTGTGGTTTTGACAACAGAGTGATTTTTTTTTCAAACAGGTATGTGTGTAAAACTTATTTCTAATGATGGATCAAATGCACAGTGATTGCAATCCAATGCAATCAGCTCCATACCTTGACTGCAATCTGACTGCAATAGATTGCAATCAGCTGTGACGTTGATAAAAGGATATATATCTTTTTGAGAAAATGCACATGGACAGGCAGGAGTGAGACTTACCTTGCAGACGGGAACAATCTCAACGGAGAAGGTGAACTTGTAGTTGTAGGTGTTGTTGTGGATGTCATGGGAGATGAGCTGCTGAGACTGCTTGTATCTACGAGGACAGGAATAATACACAGTGTATAGGTGTGAAATGTGATCATAATAATGATCGTGTACATTTCCTTACTCCTTTGTTATATATTCACACTGTCTGAGCTGAGATGCTTGTATCTATATGAACAGGAACAATACACATTCAATAGCTGTGAAATGTAATCATTTCCATACTGCTTAGTTATATATTCACACTGTAAGAGCTGTTATTTTTGTGAGGCTTTTATTTTACGTGACATACAGACAGATAAATAGACAGATAAATAGACAGATAAACAGACAAGCAAACAGACAAACAGACAGTCAAACAGACAGACAGATGGAAAGACAAATGGCCAGACAGACAGCTGGATAGATAAATAGATAGACAAATATACAGACAGATGGATAGATATATAGATTGATAGACAAACAGACAGACAGACAGACAGACAGCCAGACAGATAGATAGATAGATAGATACATAGATAGATACATAGATAGATAGATAGATACATACATACATACATACATACATACATACATACATACATACATACATAGCTAGATAGATACATAGATAGATAGATAGATAGATAGATAGATAGATAGATAGATAGATAGATGCATACATTGATAGATAGATAGATAGATATATACATAGATAGATACATAGATACATAGATAGATAGACTTACTTGCAGGGTACGACAGACAGCAGGAAGTCCACCATCTTCCTGGCTCCGTTGGCCTGATCCTTGGAGGCGTAGTAGAAGTCGATGCCCTCGTCGTGTTGCTTGACATTCAGGCAGTTGATGTGCAGATTGTGCTTCAGAATCAGCTGCTCCAGGTAGTAGAACGTCTTCTTGTGGCTCGTCTGGTCAGCAAAAATACATCATTAGAGTTACAGGATGATTTTTGTGTACAGGGCCCCATAAAATAAGCTCTGCCTTCCTTTGGGGTCCTTCCATATGCTGGGTAATTCTGTACTTATTTGTTTGTATATTTTGTCATGTTGTTTTAATGGAAAATCAACTGAATTAACTGAACTGAATCATTCACTTATAAATAACTTTTCATATGAGGTATTCATTTCAAAATATCAAACCGAAGAAAAATCAAGAAAACACATTCTACTTTAAAATACTATAGTAAGTGTAATTGCAAATCAATCCCTCAATCTTTAAATCGGTAGCACATTGGAAATTATTAAAATCACAGATTGCTCTTCAAATTGGCTGCCCTCACTCATTCTTTTTTTTATGTCTATCATATAACTTTATAATTCTATACTTGCAAGTTGCTATTCGATAATCTGATATATAAATGATATCAAATGAAATACCCTTATGAGGCAGTTGCCAAGGAGATTGTGACCCAGATTTAGTACTTTAACGTCTTTGCACAGGAGACAACCCTTTAGATAACCTTTTGGATAAAACATAATCATTAGACAAGAACAATATCTCATTGTTTTTCCAGAGCTTCTTTTTAACATTCCATGTCTGAATCACTGTCTGGTTCCAGGCACTCTTTTGCTCTGTGACTCTGGTTCCTCAGAGGTCTAAAAGCAAGGCCAGGCCTACCTTTTGTCGGACTTGGACCACAGCCCTCCAGAAGTCCTTGGCCTCAACTCGGTGACAGTCGTTGCACATCTGACCCTGCACCACGTATTCCACAATGAAGACTTGCTGTAGGATAGCGCCATTCTGAACCTCTTTCTGAATGGTCAGCTTTACCTACAAATGTGGAAATAGTGTAAGATTATGAACCTTTCTCTCCCTTTCTGAAAACATGCTCCATGATAAAGACTTGCTGTAGGATGTACAAATGTAGAAATGTAGGATGTAGAAATGTAGAAATAAGGTAAAATCATGAGCTTTTTCTCTTTCTTCGTCTTTCTCTCTCTTTCTTTTAGAACATGCTTAATGATAAAGACTTGCTGTAGGATAGCGCCATTCTGAACCCCCTTCTAAATGATCAGCATGGGGTAATATGACGTTTTCTCTCTCTCTCCCTTTCTGAGAACACAGTTTATTGTCCACAATAATCCCATTGAAATTTGTCTTCTACCAACCTTACATAGGAAAGGGATTACTATATTCCCACCTACAATTCAATAAAAGCACAAAGGCCATAATTCACAAACGAGTTTCAGATTTACACCTCGGTTTGCACAAATTTCATGGCGCATAATCAGATATGTATGCTTGACTAAGCGTGTACATTTCGAAAAGTTCCAATAATGAACACAAGTGTTTGCCATAGGGATGGTAGGGTGCTAAATTCATGCTAATTACTGTGGTTAAGACCCCGGTTTAACCAAATTGATCAAACCGTGGTCCAAACATGGTCTAAAGTATAGTATTTAGTGTGAATCTAGCACCCTATCTAGAGCACGCATATTCATTATTGGACCTTTATGAAGTGTATGCACTAAATCAAGTGAACTCATTTGCTTCTATGCTACAAAATATGCTTAAAGGGCATATACTGTACTTGGAAGGCAAAAAAGCCTTCAAAATGTAATTGTTACCAATCTTCTTGCCAATGGTCTTAAATTCATGTATTGTGTATTTTAGAAGCTTGCTGAAAGTTATTTGCCCTCAAATGATCCACATATGGAGTTATTAATGATCAATGATTAAATCCTCAAAATGTTCAGCCCGAACATTTTGAGGATTTGTGACTTAATCACTCATTACTCCAAATATAGATCATTTGAGGGCAAATAACTTTCAGCAAGCTTCTAAAATAGACAATACATGAATTTAAGACCATTGGCAAGAAGATTGCTAACAATTACATTTTGAAGGCTTTTTTGCCTTCCCAGTACAGTATATGCCCTTTAAACCATGGTCTACATCTAAACCCCCTTTGTGAATCCGGGCCTAAAAGCTGATAAAATTACATCCTCATTGAATATCTTACCTTTAATCTCTTGGAATGTGGCTCTGTCCAGACGAATCCAGCATCAATCAACCGAACCTGTCAAAGAGAGCATGGACAATCAGTTTATCAGTGGCTGTGAATAGTGAGTGCTGCATGATTGCCTTTTTGCATTAGGCCATTATCGTCACTCAAATATTGCTGACATGTTGATATATCGTGGGGTGCATAAATCACTTCAAAAAACAAATGCTTACCATCTCTATGCTGCTCGTCTTCTATTTCTGCGGGTAGCTTTAAAATGTGCACAATTCATAAGTGATCAATGTAATAACCCTTGCATTTTGTCATTGTTGGGGTGATGGTAAGTCAACAGTTAAACCGCAATATGTTATACGACCTTGTAGGAGTAGAGAGAATATATAACAGTCAGATTTTAATATCCTTGTGTCTTTAAGATTACCTTTGCCAGTCCTTTGAGTTTCTTGAGGCACAATGCAAGAAGTTCTCTGGACTCTAAGGTGCAAGCAACCCACTGGGATGGGGGCTGTAGGTACCTACATGTAGAGGTCAAAGGGGAAGGAGAATCAAGAATCAGGCCAGGCATATCCAGAAAAATCACGAAAAAAAATCAGAATGGCAAAGTCTGCCTTCTCAAACCTGAACAATATCTTCAAGGGAAAGTCTATCCTAAAGTCAACTTGGTTTTAATTTAAGCAGAAACATGAAAAAGAAATGTATGAGTGAATGTTTGATGAAAATCCATCAAAGGATAACAAAGTTTAAGATTTTGATTTTCTGACATCAGATGTGGGTGATCTCCCATACTACTTTTCATTTCTTAAATGTCAATTTTCTCAAAAGGATATGCATCAATTTACCTGTGCATTTGACATATCATTCAACACAAGTTTTGATACACATACCTCGATGAAAAAGATGTATTCGTTCATCAAAAACTGAAAAAAGTGCAATACATAAAATCATACAGCAAACATGGGAGAGCACCTTGCATGTCATGTCACAAAATTATGCTTGCATGTGACGTCACAAAATTATGCTTGGTGTTTCTATCCTGGTGGTGGCTATAATTTTTAAAGTAGGTTTCACTGTATCATGGCCTTTTGACGTACCTTTCACAAGCCTTACAGAAGTGGACTGCGCACTGCTTGGGGATTCCCTCTGTGATGTCTACCTGCGTCCTCAGGCAAGCCACGCATGTGTTGGCTGGGTTGGGCTGGATGGGTGTACCGCACTGGCAACACAGGCTGCAGCACAATGGCACAAATAGAACATCTTATAGGATACATGTATCTCCTACTGGAGAAAGTTGCAGCAAAAAGCTAACACAGGGGTTTAAGATGTCTTATCCCCTTAAAATGCCAAAAATATCCAAGATAAAGTGGACATGACCATCAAAAGTCATAAATTGCTGAACCATAGTAACTTTGGTATCATATTGAAGCTGGAATATTGAGGTGTAAAAAAATGCCAATACCCACCTTTACGGTTCTTTCATCACAAGGCATGATGGGACGGAATTCTATTATGCTAGCGTTTAGCGATATCGCTGCGGTCATCCTTTACAACGCTAGCCGCAGCTAGTGTGAAGTTTAATATTGTCATTTTCATGTTACAGATTTGTTACGTGGATCGGTTCCAATTTTCAGTAAATCTGAATCATATTTTTACAGTAAGAACTTTCGAGTCATAATATTTTTTTTCTATTTATTCATTTAATTTCACACATCACATCACAACACACACATCATATGGGACTACGGAAATATTCCACGCGAGTCTCGCAGGTCTCTATCTTTGCTTATTTAAAACCCTTTATAAATCGTTGTTAAAATACAATAATACAAATCAAAAGTTCTTACTGTAAAAATATTCAGATTTACTGAAAATTATCACATCGGAACCAATCCACGTAAAACTAAACAAATCTGTAAGTTATGAAAATGACAATATTGAACTTCGCGCTAGCGTTGTAAACAATGACCACAGCAATATCACTGATATTGCTGAACGCTAGCATACTACTTTTTACTAGAATCCCGTCCCATCATGCCTTGCGATACGAGAACCGTAAAGGTACATATTATATTTTGATATGCTACTGACAACTCCCCAAACATGCCAAAACCATTATTAAAACTCTACATAGATCTACTCATTATTCCAGAAAATTCTGACGCTATTTCTGCAAATATATCCATAATTATGAAGTTTTACCTGACTGATATAATAAGTGTTTTGTTAGTTTTCACCGAACTTCCATCAGATGATACCAAATTGAGAATCTAATAACCAATTTGCAAGTTTAACCAGTTCATCTACCTTGAAACGTGTAAAGTATGGTAATCCTCAGTCCCACACTATGTCTTGAAATGTCTGTCACGTACGTACGAAATGAATGAAATATTGAAAATACGAAGCATTTTTTTATTTATTACATACAATCATTTTACTATACTTACATGGTTGATTGTGTAGACTGTTTGGACTGTACGTATTCCATGTTTGGCAAACACCTGGTTTTAGAATAACGTACAACAATTGCTGATTTTCTGAAGTTCGTGGTTTTGGACTCGTAATCTGCCTTCGAGTTTCACGCAAGCATGCTCCAGTGCTCTACATGTGTTTTGTATGGTTATCACGCATAGAGCATGCATATCCACGGACACGTCGGGCATATTGCGCAGACGTTGCGCAACCATCATCGCATCTGCACATATTCAACTCTATGCATCGCAAACTGTGCATGTATTCTTGAACTTTAATTTAGGCATACAATGTACATGTGTACATGTAGTTACATTTTCAATACCGAACATGTAAAAAACACTTACAACTTGTCAGATAACGAAAGTCAACGGGAATATTATCTAATTAAGAGAAAAGAATGATGCCTTTGGTATAACAAATATTCCAATAGACAGGGTGTTTTTTGGCCATGGCATAATTTCTATAGGCCTATATGCATAAATTAAACCCTAATGTAATCATACAGTTAATGTTTTCTGTTCTCTGGGATATTTAATGATGAGAGAGATATCAGGTATTACACCACTAATCATGAAGAATTAGGCCTATAGTGATCATAATTGTGTTATAGTCAGACAATTTTTAGGAGATGACAATTAAACTGAACATCAATATGGACACAAACACTGTGAGGTATATGTACACATATGAAGACAATAATGAAATAGGCTAGAGACACAAATGTATGTAGATGGATAGAGAGAGAGAGAGAGAGGAGAGACAGACAGACAGAGAGAGAGGGAGACACAGAGAGACAGAGAGACGGAGAGACAGAGAGACAGAGAGAGAGAGAGAGAGAGACAGGCAGACAGACAGACAGAGAGGGGGGGAGACAGACAGACAGATCGACAGAGACAGACAGAGAGAGAGAGAGAGAGAGAGAGAGAGAGAGAGAGAGACATAGAGAGAGAGAGAGAGAGAGAGAGAGAGAGAGAGAGAGAGATGAGGCTACGATTGATCAGCCAGTCAATGACTTGATCCACCAATTATCATTCAAGCAAGCATGCAGTCAGTTACTCAAGCATTCAATCAATCATTCACATCATTATATGTGGTCATTCAACATGTCAATCAATCAAACACATTAATTGGTCAGTTAGTGACTTGATCCATCAACCATTCAATCATCTATTCATTCATTCAATTAACCATCCCATTAATCAATGAAAATAGAAATGACTAAACATATTTCTGCCACTTTACAGAAAACACAACAAGTCATATTTTCAGTCCTTTTCTTAATAATAAATGATAAATTTTACAGTTACCATGTACATAACTTAATTCTACATAATATGTATAGAATGATACAAAATCTTTTCTTCAAAAATTACTTTCTATTGCTGCATTGGTAAGCAGATAATTCGAACTCTATCTTCAATTCCACACTACCTCTCACTTACTCATTACTGTTTCATCTGTAAATGAGATTTTTTTTTAATAAAAAGAAAAGGCCCTTTTCTCCTGGTAAAATGATTGCAAGTATTCACATTGTAATGGAGTGCAAAATGCCATCTTTGTGCAATATTTGATTTAGTTTGATTTTCAAAGGTACTCACTGTTCAGCAATGACTTGGCTTCATGTTTAGTTTGATTAGACTAGTCCTAAACAAGAGTTAGGAGTGATGTCCCTTTAAAGAAGTTGGCAATATTGAATTTATTACATGATAAAATGATGGTTTAAATGCACACAAACCTTTAACTCATAAAAATGATGTAAATACCTCAATGAAGCATTTCCCCCCTCAAATTCCTCCTATCAGCATATCCCCTTTGAGGACAAACCTCTCTGCAAAATGTCAATACGTCATTCAGAGTGGTGCCACATTTGTAATTTCACTTTGAGGACCTTTTCCAGATATTAGTTCACTGTCCATTCACAACAACCCACTACAGTATGAGCATCAAAACAATAAGAGTTAAGAGTAGAAATACAAAGCTGTTCCATGCATATTACAGGCAAGAATTAATAGAAGCGTAATAACAAATCAAACTACAGTTCTTTTCGAGCATATTTAACTGCAGAGAATGTAGTGACAAGACAATATCCCTCAATAAGTGCACATACTGCATATATCAGCAAGAAAGAAAAGTTCTTTAAATAATCAACTGCATCGCATAATATTTGTGGAAATCTTTCTACTATCAAAACAGTTCAGTTGTTATTTGTTAGTATTGTTAGACATAGAAACAATAGAAACAAAATATCAAAAGGTTGGGGGGATTTTGGATCAGAATAGGGCTATTTTAGGAAAATTTAACACTAAAGTCTGTGGTGCAATCTGTGGTGTCTGAGAGGCAATCGCTTCACAGATAGGTTATACGTTTTGTGACCCAATTCCACATCATCACATAGCAAAAAGTCGTAATTCTCGCACAGAACTGAGAAACTGGGCCCTGTCTCATAAAGAGCTGTGATTGATCACAACTTGACTTATGATTGATATCAATCGTAACTCTATACATTAGAAATAGAGCATTGGAATTGCAATCGATTCAGAGCAATGGTAACTCTATATAAAACGGGACCAAGATGACTGGTTCTGCATTATGTGGGTAGAGCAAGCTGCTGAGATCATAGCAAGCGACTCTCATTGGGAGTGGCCCCACACTAACACATTTCCCAATATCAGATCAGTGCAACTTGGGCTCAAGTGGTGTTGATTCAAACCATAAACCAATGACCACACCACAGTGCTGCGCCATAATGGGGCTATATGACTAATTAAGAGCACTGATATATATTCACACCACTATATCAAGACCAACCCAATCAAAGGGGTCTTTGTGGACAGTCGGTCTTCATAGACAGGTGAAATAACATAGAAACTACCCTCAGGGATCAAGTTAAGTAGTTTTCATGAGCATGTGTCCTTTGAAGTCAATGGTCTTTGTAGACAGTGGTCTCTATGAACAGTGATCTTTATAGATAGTGGTTTTTCTAGACAGGTTTCACTGTCTCACTTTTACTATTAGTCTACTTTTATCATGAAAGAGGTGCTTCCATCTTGGTTATAGCACCAACCTAATATTTTTAGGGAGAACATGAAGTTTAGGCAAGGTGTCAAATCCATGACAGGATATCTGATACTTATAATCAAAACACTCAGAGATGCGAAGCATTTATCAACAGGCCTCAAAATCACTCAAAGCATGACCACCATGCTGTAAGGCCTGAATTCACACATATTTTTCATGAGGAGAAATGCTTGACTAACACTATAAACATGATCTTTTGTTGGTCCCATAAAATACTGAAGGGGACCCTTTGAAATGTTTTTAGCATAAGAAAAGACCATGTTCATAGTGTAATATGTTTTGTTGTCTTTCAAAATTCTATTGTCAGACATTCTCTCACAAGAGAATCGTCTCATTTGACCTTCAAGCTGATTTCAAACATGAACTGATTCAAGTGCTCAAGGTTCAATTCTCAACCTCAAATAATAACAGGACTGCTAAAAAGAATCGTTGGTAGATTTAAAGGACTTATCTACATAATGCGTAATGCACAGATTTTCTAAAAAAAATAACTGTTGAGGGTCAATAGATTTCATAAGACAAATCTAAAGGCAAAAAAGGAAAACAAAAATATATACTGTTTCTAAACAGGAAGAGGTTTCAAATGGCTAAAGGAGAAGAAAGCAATAAGAAAAATATCTGTAAGATATGGATACATGGTTCTCATTTGAATATCTGCTTACTAATGCACAATATGTTAAGTTCCTTTTCCAAGACAATTCAATATAAAAATTTGATAAATTTGCATATTATGTACATATCAGCTTCTCTCTTGATGTTTACACTGCATGGTGGTGGTAATGCACAAAACCGAAAGGGAAGTGTATCTTTTTTAAACTGCAGTCTAATTGACGAAATTTTAGCTCATATTTTAGGTTCTAGCTTTATCAAAGATATACACAAACAATCCTGTTATAAAATACGTAAAAACAATTATTTAACAAAGAAAAGAAATACCTATTTGCTTAAAATATTGTAATAAGCAGAGCAGCTCTGTAAAAGTACCAATATAATGATCCTATCATATTAATCAGGGTCGGACATGTTAAATGCTTCAAATCTTATTGTTCATAAGTTATTTCGGCCTGAGAGTGCTCAAGATTGCACACAACTAGATACGTCACCCTCGTTCATGGACATGGGATGGTTTTGGAGAAAATGTAAAAAATATCAATTTGACACTCTCATTGAGTTTGGTGTTATATCTTCCTTTTATGATGAAACCAAATCAAAGCACACGATGATGCCAGAACAGAGTACATAATACACCCTGGTTGGTCACCAGTGCATGGAACGCATGGAACGCACAGAACTAACCCACTGTGCTTCAAACATCGGAAAGTAATTGTGCACCCGCGAACCACAATCAACTGAACCACATGTGCAAGCAGTGTCAGTCATATCTATCTTTTTGTACTTTTAGAGACACCATACATGCTGAAGTTGCTTGAAATTCTGCCCAATTTGTTTTGAGTATGCCCGTAATCAGGAAAGTCACGGAGGGAAATATGGCAAATGTTTCAGGTCGAAATGAACACATAATAACAAAACATCAAATCGTGTCTTAAATTGTGCGTTGCAATCAAAGCCATCAATTATATCCTGTGATTGATGATTTTCAAGTACCGTGCATAACGGTCTGATTCTTTGTATGTGCATTACAGGGATTTTTGTTTACCAATGAGGATGCCTCACATCACAACTAAATTAAGTGAAATTTTCAGATGGGCCTGAGACAAACTTGCCATTAATTGCAATCAACTCCTCTGCCTTTCTACACATCGCTTGCAATCACTCACTGCAATCCAGTACCATTAGCAGGGTAGTGATCTCCGGTTCATCCATCTGGGCCCCGTTGCAAAAAACATACCATTAATGGTAACTCTGCCATCAAAGGTAATTACCATGGTAACACTGCTTGACAGCCAATCAGATTCAAAGTTTCCTTAGACAGTGCCATTGGTAGCAAAGTTACCATCAATGGTAAGTTTTATGCAAGAGTGCTCAGTACCTGCTGTAGTTTTCAGGATCAAGTTTCTCTGAATTTCGAGAACATGATTTTGCGTGCGAGAAATGACGAAAAAAGCACCACACAAAGTAAACATAGTACATGCCTGCAACTCCAAGATGACAATGATTGTGAGCACATTGACAATCTTGAAGTTGTTCTTGTACCAGTTTATGATATGCATGCAAGGTTTGGACCCCTATTACTGCACACTTGGGCCTTTCCTTATAAAGCTTTGTGACTGATCGTAACATGACTTGTGATACATACCAATCGTAACTCTCTACATAAGAGATAGGGGATTGGATTCAAATCCATCACAACTCTTTATACGACGGGAACTTGTTCTAATAAAAAAAAGTGCTGATGCATCTCTGCACACACTACATTATCGTAATTACGCTGTTGTTCTATACAAGATCGGAGAGAGTCTGTGGACGTCTGCGTGCATTAATCCGCAGGTTCGTTGGATGGGGTCCGTACCGCGCATACCAGGCAGCAACATGACATCAGCTCCAAACGGCCAATCATCACCTGCCATAGGAGCTTTGACATCATCCGTCAACTATGCGGTATTAGAGGTAAAATGTTCCACGTCCTGGTGGACTCTCACACAAGATGAAGCCATCCCAATGGTGTGCAGGGTGGGGTGGGGAGGGGTCGGGTGTGGCATTTTTCATGATTTTTCTGTCACGAGTCCGTTAGCTTGGGGGGTTTCTAGCGAGTTGCTTGTCAGGCCCTGGAACTCGTTGCCGTGGTCGATGCCCTGGGCTTTCTCCCTTATGGCAAACACCTCCTCAATGGCCTTCTTGAAGCATAGAAAGTTGTAGTCAATCAGGCCTGGAAGGTAAAACAATGATTAGAATAACAATGAGATACGAGTAGTGACAAGTTGAAGTCCATCAACTTGGCATGTAAGCAATAGAAAGAATCAGAATGTGATGAAAAAGCAGTAAAAAAATCCTAATGGAGGTCAGGATGATTCAGCCACCAAAACTACAAAAAAGAGAGCCCAAATTGATGACAAGAGAGCCTCAATGACAACTAGCTTTTCTCATAAAAATAATTTCTGTATGTAAAGTGGTGAAATTTAATGGGGGCTCAGCAAGATTTAGCCCCCAAACTGCTTAACCCTAATACTCCCGGGGGGGGGGGGGGCCATTATGGCCCCCCCCCCTGTCGAAGTTTTGTCGGTACTTCCTAACGCCTCAATATTTCGAAACGAAATTTCTTGACTTTTTTCTCTGATCCTTCCCGCACATTTTGATACCAAATTTATGGCGATCGGACCTACCGTGCGGGTGTCAGATTACGTTTACCGAACACATGTCACTGAAATTTCGCTATTTCTCTATGTGACTGTGTATAACCCTATGGATAAAATCAGGAGCTTTTCCAATTTATGTAAATACTTTTCTAAGTGTTATCATTGTTTCAAATAGTGTAAATAATTACCACACACACACACACACACACACCCACATTCACACACACCCACACCCACGCATACGCATCTGAATCTTGACGAAAAACAAAGAAATACATAAGAAAATTTAAAAACAATAAAATACATAAGAAATAATTACCACAACCTATCTTTTTCTTTCAAGAATTGATGAGGGAGTTATGAAAGACATTTGTACCAAAAATTACTATTCCTGAGGCTTTATTTAGTGAGAAATACCAAAATCTATGATTTCTCGCATAAATTAGCATAAATTAATTAGTTAAAAAAAAAATAAAAGGACTTTCGTAAATTTAGCTATACAACTTTGTAGATTACATAATTCTTTACCCTTGTGCAAAATTTTGAGGCAATCGGGCGACCCATGGCCGAGATCTCAGGGGGGGGCCATAATGGCCCCCCCCCCCCGGTAATAACAAGCTTTGAAATACCCCGGGAGTATTAGGGTTAAAAGAGCCACCTTTAAAACCTGTATTTTTTTTTTATAGTTTCTCCAAGCAAAACAAAATTCAAGCTTGAATTATGAAGACAGTATAGCTCTTTACATCAAAATCACAGAATTATTTAAAGAATATCATAAATAGCACTGATATCTGGTTCTCATGAAATATTATTTACACAATTACGAATTTAGACTATGATCGCTGAATTACAAACGTAAACAAGGATAGTTTTTCACTTTTCCTCAAAATGTCTGTGAAGACGAAAATGATTTTTAACGAGTTTCATGACTGTTGCAAATGGGACACCCTGTTCTTTAATGATTATCATTTCAAAAGATTGACAGTTCCTCCCTTTATTGGCACACTTGTCCTCAAACCTCTGGGCCCCATTGAATAAAACTCAACATTAATGATAACTGTCAAGGTGACATCGCTTGACAGCCAATGAAATTCAAGGTTTCTATGAATATTGCCATTGGTAGCAAATTTACCATCAATGGTAAGGGGCCCTGTTGCATGACACTTACCATCGATGTTAATTTTTCTACCAGTGGCAACCTTTAGAGAAACCTCGAACTTGATTGGTTGTCGAGCAGTGTTAGCATAGCAGTTACCATTGATAGCAGAGTTACCATTAATGGTATGTGATGTGTTTTGCACATAAAGTGTTATGCAACGGGGCCCTGGTGATCGGTAGATACACTTGGTCTTACCTTGCCTATCGAAGTTGTCTTCTCTCAGCAGACAGACCAAGGCAAGAAAGCGGTTGACTTCTTTCAGGTAGAGAACCGTCGAGTTGTTGAGCTTGATGATGGAGCTGGATTCCGAGTCGTATGCGCTCATGTCTCCCTCCCTCTGCAGCCTACATTAGCAGGAGCAAAAGTATTGAGTTACCATGACAACAGGAAAAGAAGGAAACATTGTATTTAATCCTTATCAGTAATGAATTTTGTGTCACCGTTCAAGTACTGAAATGAAAATTTCTATCTATCTATGTGCTAAATCTGGTTCTGTATATTGGTAATGAATGCTTTAATTGAAAAACAAAGCAATACCACTTGAATAGAAAGGAAAACTTGGTTTTTATGAGACCTATATGCAACTTTTCATGGTCTGGTTTATTATCGGTTGAGATCCATATGGGTGTTAAAAGATGAAACTGCTGAGATGCAGAAGGGAGCTAATGCTGTACAAAGGCCACTACTCTACAAGCTCTCAACTGATGTTATCATGTTTCCGTATAATGACCCATGAAAACAAACACTTTCAACTCTCACAATTCCCGGTATCATGTGGGAGCCACAGATTTATTGCTCCTGTGCACAATGCCAAAGCATAGGACAATGTAATCATGATTGTCATCTGACACCCCTTCCATCGGTCCAAATCGCAAATATCTGGTATAATATCTGGTATCATATCTGGTATAATAATCATGGTAATAGTAAGATGTGACACTGGAATTAAAATTTCAAGCTATTAAGGTTTCCTGTATTGCTTTTTTATTTTATTTATTTATCATTATTATTATTATTATTATTATTATTATTATTATTTTTTTTTTTTTTTTTTTTTTTTTTTTTTTTTTTTTTGGGGGGGGGGGGGGGGGGGGGGTTGTAAGCCTTGTTAGGTTTAGAGAGCAAACTCTACCACACATACTTCAAACAAATCAATACATGCATGAGGAGCATAAAACTAGTGTCTGTTAGATACCAAGGTAGTGGCGACCACAGTTCAACTCTTCGTGCGTCAATAATACATTTTTGCACAGGCAATATACACATGTCCCATATAGCAGTCTTTGGATGGTGCAATGAGTACTAATGGTTCACATGAATGATGCTTGGTAATTATAAGATGTCTCACTTACCCATAGATACACGACACATCAATGACAACATCTATCATGTCACAGCAGAGCTCATAGGACTGCATGTCAACCGGCGAGCTGTCTGTTGCAATGTAGATTTTGCTCACCACGTCAAAGAGGAAAGCTTTCTCGATCCCAGAATTCTATTCAAGAGGTTAGAAAACAAACAATTGATCAGGCAAGGTTCAATAAAAAAAATCTGGACACGATGTGGAAGAATCTACCTCAACTAAAACAGTCACTCAAAATCTAAAGTTGACAGGAATGTGGGTATTTTTCTACCATTTCATGTCTTTCTATATCTTTCATTATGGCTAAATGCCATACCCACTTCTTGGATGACATAATTGACTTTGGTATCTTTCCAGTCCTATTTTCTTACTCTCTCCCTTCAGATTTCAGTGTGGCTCAATTAGTAGAGAGTTTGTCTCTCAATAGCAAGGATGTGCATTCGAGTCCCACACAAGTCCTTACAAAAGAGCTAGTGTTTTTCGCCCTTCTCCCCCCGTTATGGGAAAACACCCCGTCACTCAGATAGGACATTAAATGGAGGTCCCGTGTAAAGAAGAGGGACACTCTATGCATGTTAAAGACCCCACTTCACTTTTCGATTAAAAGCCACAGGGTGCAACAATGTAAACTGTTTCATGCACAATAGTCTGATTTCAGCACACACAAATATACTCTTCCTATTCATATAGACACTTTCCCTCTAGCATAGAAGGATTTAATACTCACTGAGATGAGGATGTTGAGTAGGTTTTCTAGCGTTGCCAATTGAGAGATGAGCTTCTGCACAACTTTGCTGAAAGCCTCAAAGATGGAGTGGTCATAGATACTCGTCAGGTAGAAACTGTAAGCATACATTTTAAGATGGAGTGGTTATAGATACTCGTCAGGTAGAAACTGTAAGCACACATTTTAAGATGGACTGGTCATAGATACTCGTCAGGTAGAAACTGTAAGCATACATTTTAATAAATAATACACGATGAGCAATATCATCACTATAATTGGTCAGAAAAGTAAGCTCTCGACAGTACATGTCCACCCATGAAATGAACAACCTACACATTACTTGACTGCAAAGACGTTAAATGTTGCGTATGTTAGCAATTACAATGAAGAAGACATATTGACTTATAAGCATTCAGGAGTTACCACGAAACAAAGATGTTTGAGCACAATGCAATTGTATAACTAGGCGTTTTGGTGTGCACCTGTAATTCAAGCAACAAGCAACTGTTAAAGTTAAAAATTGTCTTAGACAAGAATTTGCACCTTGGCTTGGCCTTTCGATAGTGACACAAAAGGTCAGTCCCAGAGGTTACCAAGCACATCTCATGGATACACACCTAAGAAGGTTCACACGCATGCTTAAAGGGGTAGTTAACCCTGAAATTATGTTTGTTTCGATAAAATGAAAGGATCATATTAGTGAAGGTTTGATGATGATCCTTTAAAATGTTGATATTGTAACATCACGTGCGAGGTACTCTCCAATATAGTGTGTACAATTTTTTCGAAAATGTGTATTTTCTAAAAAAAAATATGCATCCTTTTACCTGTGCATTTGATACATTATCAGAGATACCTTTTTACACCCCTGTATAGAAAAAAAGGTCTGTTGTCAAGAACAGAGAAAGAGTAATTCATGTAATAATATTGTACACAACATATGGGAGAGCACCTCGCACATGATGTCACAAAATTGAAATTTCAAAAGATATTAACTTTCTTATCCTCTGACGGATTTTCGTCAAACCTTCACTAACATTTTTCTTTCAGGTGACTGCTTTTATTGAAACCAACTTATCTTCAGGGTTAACTATCCCTTTAAAGACTTACCTTAAGTGAATACTATCGAGCCCTGCGTCTGCAAGGTCCTCATTGGCTCTCCTGTGGATATCTCTCTGGGTCTCAATCTTGTGGTCGTCCGACAAACCGTCCACCTTGTGGATGAAGACCTCAAACTTGATGTTGGGGTTGACCTTGAACGCTCTGGAGACCGTCACATGCAGCTTGGCTAGAGCATCCATGTAGTCATCCTAGTTTGAAACAGTTTGAAATACAGTGAAACCTTTACTGCTCTACTTTGACATCAGGAAGCAAGTAACAAATCACTCAAATTGGGGTTATTAGTGCACTTAAATTGTAACTAGTATTCCCTACATAAACGCATTAATGACTGATGATGTATTAATACATTTACACAGCTAATAAGATGATCATTACTTAATTTTTCATAAACAATGACATTTCGCTGTTACATAATAATAGAAAGCATTTATAAACAAGAAGAAAGATGGTTCAGGGAGAGCTTTACCTGCGCATCGATGACGAAGACTAGAGCCTCACAACTGCCGAAGATCATCTCAGAGTCAAAGGCCGGATCAAAGAAATCTATCTGTCCGGGGAAGTCCCAGATTTGAAACTGCACGAACGAACTGTTGTTGATGTCTGCAATAAGGGTTTGGGCAAAAATAAAAGGAAAATAATACTAGTGATCCATCTATATATCATTGTATAATATATATAATCATATGTTTTCTCAAAATGGTCTACAAGATCATCATTCAATATGATCACTGGTCACAATGCAAGCTGTCAAAACACTATGTGCACAATCTCTTCTCCCTGAAGAATATTGAGTACTCCATAGTGGCCTATAGTGGCTGTGTCTGTGTCACACACTAATAGGTCCCTAATAACTCCTCTGCAAAGGGCTTGAGAAAGACATTTTGTGGAATAAGTGCCCCGATGGCTGCACAGTTTGATCCCTTAATGACAGGGTGTCCTATTTGCAGAAGTCATGAAACTTGGCAGGAATCAGCAGTATACCCTAACAAAAACGTGCATGAAATCTCAGTGTCAAAGCTTCACCAACGACCCACCAAAAACCTTCTCAAAATCTACTGATCGCTATAATTTGCGCTGAAAGTCAGTTTCCAGTTCTTTCAACGGGAGGAAAGTCCTAGTTTAGTATCTTCTTCCATTTTCTGTGGTTTTTACAAATTTTATATTTTGGATCTGCATCAGGGACACCCTATCTTTAACCTCTAAATTATTATTTCGGTAAAAAGACACAGCACCACACATCAAATCTGGGAAACGATTGATGCAAAACATCATTTCAAAATATATATATATGTGACAGTGTGTGCTGCTTCACTACATGCAGATCTGCTAAATAATCAACCTATTCATGGACTTTGATCTACATGTACATGTATTGTCTAATAATTGCTATGGTAATCACATAGTTGTAAACCTTACTGTTATATCACATATTTATCTTCCACAACTCTTAAATCAATAATTCTATGAATTTTGTTTTCAAAGAGTGGGGAAAAGTTCAAAGTGCAGATAGTGTAAATATGGACATTTAGGCAAATTCTTACGCAAACTTGTGCATCCAACATCACTTACACAAAGGTACATACCTGTACGTTTTTTTTTTTTTTTAATTACAGTTACAGTGAGAACAAAACTGTCACCAATTTTTTAAAAAAATGTACATGTACATACATGGAGCTTCCTATTTTCTGTAATGATGTACAAATATAAATGGTTACAGTGAATACAGGCAGGCTTTATATGAGTTGAACTTCTTTTCAATGCCCTATACTTCTTCATATGAAATAGAGAAATAGACAGAGAAGAATGAGACCAATTCAAATGAGAGAAGAGGATGGGAGTGTAGAGTGAGGGAAAGGAGGAAGGGGGAATGGAAGAGAAGCAATGGGAAGGGCAGGGGGTAAAACAGAGAACTAATGGAGAAAATAGGATGAAGAAGTATGGTGAATGGTACTTAAGAGAGAGAAGTGTGTGAGTGATAATGACACAAATGTGGAAAGCCGAAACAATTTTAAAAAGATAACAGCAAATAGTCTTACCATCTTTTACAATCTTGTTAGTGCTCTCGAGGAACAAAGTCTCATTTGGAGACATCTTGTGAAAAACAACTTTCTGGATCGATGACTTCCCACTCCTGAAAAAAAGAAGGTTTGAAAAATAGGTCAAACATATATGCAACTTAAATGATGTATATCAAAAATGTGTTATAAAAAAAAAAAATGAAAAAAAAAAATGCATACATTTTGACACTTTTTGTTTTAAGCGTAAGATTACGGATACTGACCCTCACTTTTAACACGGCAAGAAATGAGAAAAATCTGCCATGATAAGTGCAACAATAATAAGCCGAAATTAAAGGAAACTAGCCAAAAAGATGCAGCAACAATACCTTGCGCTTCCTGCAGGTGGCATAGCGGAAATGCAAGGCATTGTTACTGCATCTCTCTGGTGTAGTTTCCACTATTCCGGGGTTATTATTGTGAAATGCTGCGCTGATCACGGCAAAATGCATCATTTCTTACCGTGTTAAAAGTGAGCTTCCACTTCTTCCTTTTTCCAAAATAGGTTTATTGGGGGAACAATCGATTATAAGTTGTGCATATTCAAAAGCTACACACAGAAATAAAAGAAATGCAGCGGTATGCATTAATACAATGGTACGCATTAAATTTAGGGATTTTAACTGATTTATTCACCCCACAATGTATCAACTTATCAGCGATATTTGAGTGATGATTATCGCCTAATGCAAAAAGGCTATCAATCATGCAGCACTATCCCTTAAATTAGATAAAACACCTACTGTCTGCATATATATACAATTATGAGCCACAATATTTCCTGTAAGTCTTTGCATGCCAGGGGGGTGTTTCACCAAGCTGTTCGTAAGTTACGAAGACTTTACGAACGACTGGTGATCCCTTCTTGTGCTAAATGCAATGCCACACTTTGTTCATTGAGAATCTGAATAAGCACAAGAAGGGATCACCAGTCGTTCGTAAAGTCGTTCGTAACTTATGTACAGCTTGGTGGAACACCCCCCAGGTGTGTATTCATTCACAAGGAATACGCATGTTATACATCCCATAGGGGACATTTAGTCTGCACACACAAAGGGTCAAGGGTCACTCGTGTGCAATCATTGCTCTTCACTTACCGCCTGAGACCCATGAGGAGGATCCGCGGCCTGGCCTCCGATGAAGACACCTTGACGTCGCCATTGTGGTCATCTTGGGAGTAATGAAACTCCTGGGGGAAGGAGCCTACCACGCAGTAGCGATCATCCCCAAAGCCTGACCCTTCTTCTAATGATGACTGTGTGGGAAATACAAATTTACAGGTTGAATGGTCACTTTACTTCATACTAGAAAAGACCTAAAGGAAATATTTGTCTATATAAATCTACACTGTAGACAAATCTTTATGCACTTTACACAACTTTCTTTTCTTAATCTGCCGTGTGACAAGTGCATAGTTGTCTACTGCAAGAACAAGTCTTTAATATTGTAGATCTAATTTTGATTGAAGTAGATTTGTTGCATCATAGCCTGAAAGATGTTAAAATTAGAGACAAAGTAGCCATGCCACAAGTCCCAAAAACTGTTCTCTCATAACCTACGCCACATAACGCATATGGGTAAACTACCGTCTCTATTCAGGCGTATATGTAAAAAAAAAAAATGACTAAATAACGCCCTGGATGAGATAATTCTTCCTGTCTCTTGTTGGTGATGTGCAAAAACCAAGATTGGTTTAATCTAAATTATGAACGTACATGTAGTACTAGCATCTGAGGATATGTATATGTATGCTAGATGCCTTTCACTAATAAGGGTTGTAGAATTTGACTTGCACTGACACATCTGCTGGATACTTGACCTCAGATAGTAGGATTGTTTACCCTACTTTATTATTAATCAGTTCAGACTTTTCCCTTCACATTTTCATAACAATGCTTCAAATCCCTACAGTCTACATTGTAATTTGTAAACTTCAATGAACGCTGAAAAAAAGTGGCAAAACAAATGAACCAATATTACCGTACAAATAGGGGCTTCATTAACACATGCAATTATGTTATTCCTATGGGAAGGTTCAAACTGCACACATCATCATTCCAAATTGGATTCATTGTGCATAACTTGGGCACGTCAGCTCAACAAACTTGTAAGTAGATTCTCACACATTTTTAATGCGTGTCCGCAGAATCGACGTCAATTGAAAAGATCAATCAAAGTTTATTGAGCTTTGTAACTTTCTCCTTTGGAAAAGTATTACATCACTGCATATTTTCAGGAACTCCAGTGTTTAATTTGCCTGCAGTTGTTGATATAGTAGCTTTTAGACTTTATCATCAAATCTAAAAAAAAAATTGAGGAATATCACCATTTTAAAATTGAAAATATACTTCTTGAACCACTGCAGCTCCGAAATGTGTGTCAATTTACTTTGCGGGGGTTGTAACATGGACTGATCACTAGTACATTAGACTAGTCTGTACCGTATACCGGTCAGCAAAAAGGGTTTGGCTATACAATATTGCGTCACAGGCAGATGTAGACCGAAAAATCAGTCTCTGTAGGACGTTGGAGCCGCTGAGATTGCATCTGGCTCCTCTGAACGCCCTATCTTAAGACTGAACATAACACCTGTACACTGTATGGCGATCGATGCGGGTCACCATTTTGAATATGAAAACGCTAATGCTAATGCATATATGAATAAGTAATTTATCACATGCGCACATTTTTTTCCCGCTCTTTTGCCGTGTGCTATTTTTTTTTTGTCGAACTGATTGACGGTTTAAATATTCTTACTTAGCCAACAACCTGTTGAACAATCTGATCGGTCAAATTTATGTCAGACTCAAGCAGATTGAAAATGTCTGTGATAAACGTGTAAGTCTTTAATTTTCACCTTTCACCTTAGCATTCAAAAATGACATCTCAGTCGTAGAAAGACCAGAGCTCAGCCTGTCTTCAGCAGAAATCATCTGGGCTACAGTGCAGCTGATAGGAGGTACGACTCTGCACGTTGGAAGCTACTACAGACCCCCGAATGCCAGTAATGACGCACTAGAACTTCTGCACAACAGCATAACTGGCCTCTATTCAAAACATCCCAACAGAGTGCCAAATGCCATTCTTGGAGGCGATTTCAACCTTCCAGACATAGATTGGAACACTGCAACCACTTCAAACCCAAGAACGCAGTCCGTGCATAGCAAGTTTATCGATCTCCTGAACTACTTTAACC
The DNA here is from genome assembly GCA_963669155.1 of Arbacia lixula. Classification (NCBI taxonomy): domain Eukaryota; kingdom Metazoa; phylum Echinodermata; class Echinoidea; order Arbacioida; family Arbaciidae; genus Arbacia; species Arbacia lixula. Next base: position 9,450,205 of record OZ022594.1, read on the forward strand.
TCACCCAAGTAGTGAAGCATGTTACCCGGCAGCGTTCTGGAAATGTACTGGACCTGACCATCACGTCAAATGAGGAATTCCTTGGAGAAGTCCAGATAGCAGCAGGTATTAGTGATCACGACATCCTTCTCTACAGCATCAGCATGCCTCCCAAGCTGGAAAGAAAGCCACCAAGGACAATCTATAAGTATGACAAGGCTGATAGAATTGAAGTACAGAAGTGTATTGCTGAGGCAACAGACGAATACTTCAAGACCAATCCGGACGCGAGAACTGTAGATGAAAATTGGGCCATCTTCAAAACCACTGTGAGTTCCATCATGCAGCAAATTCCGTCTAAAACCTGGAACGGAAAGCCAAGTCACCCTTTTGTCACAAGAAACATCATACGACACATGCGGAAGAGAGACAAGCTGTATGGAAAAGCCTTGAGAGAAAGGACAGAGGAATCATGGGAAGCCTACAAAGGGAAAAGGAGAGAGGTTCAGAGTTTACTCAGGAAATCACATCATACCTACACGAATGATGTCATTGGCGACAGCCTAAAGACAGATGGCAAGAAGTTCTGGACTTACGTGAAAAACCAGAAACGAGACTCTACTGGAATACCCACTCTGAAAAAGGATGAGACACTTTACATCACAAGTGAACAGAAAGCTGATGCCCTCAATAGACAATTTACATCTGTCTTCACACGGGATGATGCAGACCCTCTCCCTCACCTAGGGCCATCTCCATACGCTCCCATTGGTGACTTGGAAATTGGCTTGAATGGAATTGTGAAGCAGCTGAAACAACTCAAGGCAAACAAAGCGACTGGACCTGATGAGATACCATCACGAGTCTTGAAGGAGTACGCAGAAGACCTTTCACCAATCTTGGCTCATCTGTTCCAACAGTCACACAGCACAGGAATTCTCCCCAGTGACTGGAAAAGAGCGCGTGTTGCTGGCATCTTCAAGAGTGGTAGAAAGTGTGACCCTGCCAACTACCGACCGATCAGCCTTACTTGCATTTGTTGCAAGGTGATGGAACATGTTGTCCTCAGTCATGTTTCGAAGCATTTAGCTGACAACAACATCCTCATTGACAAGCAACATGGATTCCGGGAGAAGCTGTCTTGCGAGACCCAACTTGTGGAGGCCGTTAACGACTGGTCCAAAACGATCAACGAGAAGCACCAAACAGATGTGCTATTTCTGGACTTCAGTAAAGCCTTTGACCGGGTATCACATCGAAAACTCCTACACAAGCTTGCTTATTATGGAATCCAAGGAAACACCCATAACTGGATAGGCTCCTTTCTCACTGACAGGTCCCAGTATGTGTCAGTAAATGGTTCTGTCTCCCAGCCTACCAGCGTACTGTCAGGAGTTCCGCAGGGATCTGTACTCGACCCCATGCTCTTCCTACTATTTGTCAATGACATTACAACCCATGTCAGCTCTCCAATGAGATTATTTGCAGATGATAGCGTGATCTACCGCGAGATCCATTGCACCGATGACCAGGAAAGACTCCAAGAAGATCTCCAGAGAGTGTTTCATTGGGCTGAAACGTGGAGCATGGCATTCAACATCTCCAAATGCGCACACCTCACGATTACACTGAAAAGACAGCCATACCTCTTCGACTACGCAGTCGATGGGAAAGTGCTGCCACACAAAAGCACGTACAAATACCTTGGCGTGACGATCAAACAAGACCTGCGGTGGAACACCCATGTGGACACACTCCGCTCCAAGGCAGCTAGAACTATGGGGCTCCTGAGAAGGAATCTTGGCTCATGCAGTAAGAGAGTGAGGGAAACTGCCTACAAGACTCTAGTGCGTCCTCAGCTTGAATATGCATCATCTTCATGGAATCCTTACAGGCAACGCGACATCAACTTGCTGGAAGGTATCCAGAAACAAGCAGCACGCTTCGTCAACCAAGACTTTAGAAGGACCTCAAGTGTCTCACAAATGATTTCTCTACTGGCCTGGAACACCCTAGAGCAGCGAAGAATCATTTCCCAGTGCGAGATGTTCTACAAAATCCACAGGAACATGGTGAATATCTCATTACCACCTGATATACATCCAGTCTTGCACCAGAGAGTGACACGTTTACACAGCTCACATCCATTCACATTTCATCAACTTCCATGCAGAGCGGACTGCTACATGTACAGCTTCTTCCCCAGAGTTATCCCCATATGGAACAGACTCCCAGCAGTTGCAGTAACATCTAGCTCGATTGCTGGTTTTCGGACCACAGCAGTCCCGTCCATCATAACCATGATGGGCACATCCACCAGAACCCTGTAGGAAGGGAAGCCATGAAGCCGGCATTCATCACCATGCACCATGCCTATTTTCACCCTCTGTTGACATCACCAACAAAATGTCTGGCTTCTTTTACTTGCACGCTGCACACACACACATGGATTATCACTTTTACTCCACCCTGGACAGCTGTGAAGAAAGCTTTTTGGGTGCAACCAATTCAAGATTCTACACATTTCAATTGAATTTTAGTCCTAGAATTTATAAATATATAATATAGGCCTACATCTAATTTTGATTGAAGTAGATTTGTTGCATAATTGATGTTAAAATTTGAGATGAAGTAGCTATGATAGTCCCAAAATCCGTTTTCCCATAGACTTTCTACAGTTTGGGGGAATTTTCGACCCCTCGCCTAGCTGGCGCATTGAACTGTACGTTGTATTGGATCGCCAACTTGCGTGTACTACTTTAAGTACTTACTAGTACCGTCTCTATTCGGGGGTATGTCCAAAAATGTAATTTCGATTAAAGAATGAGACGGTTATTCCTGTCTAAGGCAGATGTAACTCAGCATAAAGAAGAAGAATCGTCTGTGACATTGATTATATTGTTACTAGGCTGTGTCGCGTGTGTTTCAGTACAATTCACTTCCAACATACAGTCTGTTTCTTCATTCTATTTTCTACATATGAATGTTCCATGTTACACACACGCACAATACATACATGTACACAGTGCAGTGCAGTGCACTGTCAACAACGGTAATTCACGAGACAAGAGAGGTGAAATCGCCGAAATTAAACTTAAATTCCAACACAATCAAAGGAAACCCAATGAAAAGAAAGGGCCATATCAATACTCACCATGTTATTTCGATGCTCTGTGACTCCAAAAGATGAAATTACGTTTTTAACGCTCGCACAATGGTTAACTTCACGTGAATTCTCGCCACTTCCATCTATCTACCGACGACGGCAGAGACTCAATAGCTTAGATAGTCATGTGACACAATTTCAGTGCGTGACCAAAATTGGTGCCAATTTGAACAATCAAAATAATGATTCAAAGATGTTTTAGGATTGTGCTGTAATCCGGATAAAAATACATACATAGATGTTGGAAATAGCATGCAATTTTTATTTTGTCTTTCGTTTTTTTGCATGATTTTTATTTAGAAAAGTATACATATTATTGGCCCTTCGACGACCCCTTTCACATGGTGTTCTTAAAGGGACATGGGGACATGTTATGATTATAGCTCACTGAACAAGATACCACTAAATAGTGTTATGATAGTTCAGTGTTATATCTCCATTTTTATGAAACATTCAAAGATTGTTGAAGAGGGGGGTGGGGGGCATTTTTAAAAATGGAGTTGGTAAAGCAAGCATTGAGCACACAATGTATATCATCTGGATGAAAACATTGTTTTAAAAATTGGCAAACTGACTTGTCTAGGACAAGTCAGTTTTTAAATGGTTCCCTCACAATTCACATTGTAAATTTTACCACACACTGGTGTATACTTGTTATGCCTATGCTGTTTATGCATCAGCCGTCACGCTGATTCATTACTAATATACTATTATATTGTTATCAAAATGAAAACATTGCTGTTTAGTTCAGAGTGCATACTGTGTCAATATGCATCGTCACATAACCAGATATTAATTGCAGGAATATTTACAAGACAGTGTTGTATCAGTGGATCGAGCTAAGGAATAAAATGGTACTAAAAGAGGGCTGCAGCAATGCTCCTTGACGAAGTTAGAAAGCATTTTATATCCGAATGTTTTGACAAAATTAATATTTGGGCCAACTAGGTTTCAAAAGGTTGCAACATATGGCGCATATTCGTTTCTTATCTACCTGCCCGACAGAGCAACACGCACCGAGTTGGCCAAACGATGTGTAGGGTGGCTCTGATAGGGCCAGAGCCCTTTTATATATCACAAAGCAGGGATGGATCCCCCGCAGGATTGTGCAAAGGGAGGGGGGGGGGGGGGGGGGGGACCAGTTTCCCTTAAGTGTTGAGAAACGTGACCATGGTTCTGTTAATTTGTACTCCGGGTCAGGCCGTTATGAATTAGGCCTAATATGATTTTTTTTTCCAAGCCTGAACAGTGGAATGAGCCAACTAGCCGCGACCGATTCGTCCCCCCGGCCTCTCGTTTCAAAAGGGAGGGGGGGGGGGGGGGGGGCGGCGGCCCCTTCGGCCATCCCCTGTTAAGGGATCTATAATAAAGCCAAATGTGCAATATATCCATACAGGCTTAGGCCTCTGTGTGTTAAAAATGAGAATGAACAAATTGAAAAACAGTGACGAGGCTATCCACATTATTCATGTTATTATCACAATGTCACTTATCGAATTTTCCTCGAATCATTCTGGTTTCAACTTCTGGTTTCAATTTTCATATTGAAACCATTTGAAACCTGCAACTGGGTCATGTTGCGTATAGGTTTTCAATCATCGTAATGTAGGCCTACCATCAATGGTAACTACCATGGCAACATGCAGGTACAACTATGAGCTTATTGGTTGTGGTACGTTACAATAATTGAAAACCTACATGTAACATGGCACGGGTTACAGGTGTATTCAACTGGAAATCAATTGGATTTTAGTCCTGGATTGCGCCAGGCTGCTCTTAGTTTTGTTATATTTCCTGGTTAAATTCACAATGATAGTCAGGATGTTTTGGTTACAACGAAGATTTTTTTTTTCTTCAAGACTACATTAGGTTTTTTCATTACTGTCTGGACTATGTGCACAATCAAAGAAAAAAGGCATTCAATGAATATACCTATTCCCATCTATACTTTCCAACGGTATTTTTTCAATAAGTTGAAGTACCTGATTAATTTGTTTTGTCAATAAATATCTTGATTGCAAATTGATTCTACTTAAATGCAAAACTCATAATTGCATAAACCTATCATTATAAGCCACATCTCTGCTTAGTCTAAATTTATGTATAGAACTCGTTGTGTTTTGAAGATAAGATTAATACTATTATGTCTTACCTGAGGATGTATTGCACACCTTTCTCATCCTTTGACGGATTTTCACGAAACCTTCACTAATGATGTTTTTTGCCATGTTCCTGTTTTTAATAAAAAAAAAAACGTCAATATGTCCCATTAACGATCATTGATCCACTCTCTAAAAGCATGCGACCTTCATCAATCCAATTTGATGAAAGATCATAAAATCACGCGCCTTTTTAACATCAATGAAACTTAAAGCGTTTGGAGAGTTGTGAAATGTGGTTCCTCAGAAGAAGGGTTCAATGGACGGACAGAGTAACCAATGAAGAGATTCTAAGACGAGCTGGAGTGGAGAGATAGCTGATTTAGGAAATAAGAACAAGGCAAAACAGTTTCTTAGGGCAGGTAATAAGAAAGGGCAATGAAAAATATTTAGCAGAAAAAGTAGGGAAAGAAGGTTAGGGGAAGAAAATTGATAAATAGTAGATGCATGGATTGCAGAGAGAGGTGCAGGTCAGCGGAGATGGAGCTGATCCAAAAAGAAGGAAACATATCATTTTGTGCCTTCGTCACCGGATGACGGCACTTCTCTCTGAGAGAGAGAGAGAGAGAGAAAGAGAGAACTTAGAGCTTATGCCTATATGCATATTGTTTTTGCACACCAATTTTTATAGCCTAGTACTTTTTTTTCTTCTTCTAAAGATAGGTGATAAATATAGTTTAAGGCCTATTTTTGCATTAACTTGCATGATATTGAGCCAAGGCTTGCTGTTGAGTCTGTTTGGTTGTTCACTAGTGTGAGGACTGGCTTTTGAATAGAATTGTACATACATTCTTGAGGAAAGATGAAATTCTCAGTACACACAAGGCCCTTTACACTACATTCACAGATTGCATTATCTGGTAAACGCGTTAAATTCATATTTGAATGAATATCGTCTTTACATGGCACAGTATCTGTCAGTCATATTTTTGTACATCCTTTATCACGTTTATTGGATTTTCAAACTTGGTGTTTAGAATATCTTTTTCAAACTCGGGCTTCTAGCATGGTTGTGCCTCTATATTGGGATTTTAAACATATTCAGCTATCATCACGATTGTTATATCATTGTAGTTATTGGTTCTTTTTAGTTTGTTCCTAGATTTGGAAATATATGTTTGAAATGTGTTCGAGGATGTAATCTTATAACAACAAACACTTATACAGTGTATTAGCTGTATTTAGGGACCGACCGACTTTTGCATACAGTACACGCGCACGGAGTATTCAGCGTGATATTCCGCGCGGGCGCGCGCGTATCGTAGTATAGTGATGATAAACGTAACGCAGAAATAAACATCAAGCATAATATTGCAAATGGGTAGTGCTGCAGTAACGCATGTACGTACGTATGTAAACCGTATACCCTGGATCTGGAGCTGAGCTGGACGACTGGATTATTCAATAACATTTCGATCTAGGATAGACCTTGATGATTTGAAGTGAATCATTAGATACAAGTCATACATTTGCACCCTTTGTTTAAAAAGATTCTGACACTGATATTCTGGAGTTTCGGTGATCAATCTGCAGTGTTGCAGTGCTACATCGTATGCAAGTTGGTTGATGCTTTATTTTGATGACAGGACAGCTGCCTGCCGGCTGCCGCCGCCCTAGCCCCGAGACTTTGAATGCTGTGTTGGGTTAGTCCAGTCAAGCCGTGTTGCCCGTCAAGCTTGGCATGTTTGAAGCTTTTCATCTGTGTACTGAGGCCATCGTAGTGAAAACGTGGTGAGAACTTACTTAAATTAAAATGATATAATATTTTTCTTGATAAGTCGTATTCTATTCGAAAAATCAGAGAAAGCATTTTAAAATTGCAGACCCCACTCAGTCAGTCAGAATGTAATACCAAGAATATTTTGTTTTCTAAAAACCTGGTTTCATTTTGAGCAAGGATTAACTTCTTATTCTAGTGGAACATTTTGGAGAAATCTGGCCCAGAATATCAGTCAACAAAGCATCACAATCTAGCTTAGAAGTTACATTGTGTCTTGTCTTGATCATGTCATTGTGTCTTGATCATGAGAAATATGAAAAATTAGGAGGAACATTTTCTTTACACAGGAGAAAAAACAGAAGCATCAACATGTTGAAAAGCATACATTTATTTTGAGTCTACTGGTACATATTTTGATGGAAATCAATTTTTCATATTTTGCCCAAATTTTCCTGAAAAAATCATACATTTTGCGTTGTAATGTGCAAATGAAATTTATACACAATGAGTGGTGCATCCAATCTTTGAGAATGCACAATGAGCAGACAAATATGTGGGAAGCATTTTCAAGGGGAAAGGCTGTTTTATTTATAAACATGTGCAGGTATACATCAGTGTTTGAAGATCAGATTGCCCTGCAGCAGCTTTACAGTGCAGTGTATCTTATTTTTCCTTTTGAACTTCCTCGCAACCTTCTTCCTCATAGCATTACTCTATTCAGAACAACAGTTTAGCTCATTTGCATACAATATCTACCTGTGAGGTTCATTACCAACTCCAACTCATTTGCATATCTTTTGCAATGTTATTGCAAGTTTGACTTATACGGTCTCTGAATTAAGATTGTTTTCTTTAAAATATACATGTACAGGTACATGTACTTACTGCGGCCCTCAACCCTTGGTTTAGCCTGATAGTCAAATTTGATGGCTTGTTCCATAGACTTAAGTAATTGATAAGTAATGATTTGTTGTTGTTGTTGTTGCTGTTGTATAGATCTGTATTAAAGTAAATAAATGTACCTGAGTGAGCAACCACTGTTTGGTATTACCTTAGCCTTGATCTATAGTACGTCTGTACATCTACACATCTGTAGGCCTACATACATTGTGCATGTACATTGTACCTGATGCAAACCATTGGTTACCCGCTTCAGTGTCTCCATGCCTTGTAATACTCTCACGCATCACGATGCCCACTGTCTCTGTTGGCAGTTCATGTCTGGAACAGTATGCCAGACGAAGGAGTTGGTGACATCAATGATAATGGTGCCCCATCTTTCAAGAGTGAGGTGCACAGGCATCTTATCTCAGTTGTATGATGCTCTTGAACCCTACATGTACATGTACACTCATGTGTCTGAGCTGCTCTGAACCATTGATTAGGCCATATGGATTCTTTTATAGTACCCTTACGTATATGGTTTTGGACCTGTAACATAAAGGTTTGCAATCAATCGCAAAATGGCAATGGCCAATCAACACCATTGTATATGCTCTCTTTCTTCAAAAGACTGACCAGTAACCAATCAGAATTATTTTTTCAAATTTGCAATTGATTGCAAACCTTTATGTTACAGAACCCTGAAATCTATCCCCATGGGCTACTTTCACTTTAATGCCATATAAAAACAACATGAACCATGAACACACACACCATTAAACATGTATCTATTCAGAATCATCAGGCTTGAAGGAGGCAGATCACCCCAGAAGAAGGAGGAAAGAAACTGATATGAGGTTACACTCAAGGTCAGAAGCAGCTCTTGGTCAAAGAACTGCATCCACAATGCAATTATGATTATAATTTGTCTACTTTCAGTCAATAAAGCAGACAGTATTTCCCCACATTGAGCTCTATTGTTTAATTAAGTAATGACATCAGATTTTCCCTATCAATTTTCCCCCTTCAAATTTCAATACATCTAAATAGATTTACAGCTTTTCAAGGTTTCTATTTATACACTACAGCTCAAAGGAATTGGCTTAGGGAAAGGAAGGGGGAAGAAAGGGAAGGAGCCGCAGTTTTAAACTGCGGTATATTTTGTCCAGTCCAGGGCTGTTTGATGGCGCTCTCACTTTAAACACGGAATATTTCTGGCTCTCCAAAAAAACCTACAAATTTGTCGACAAAGGCACGTCTATTTCTCATTTTCATCGCTATAATGAGCTACAGCATTGGAAAGGAAAAGCGAGACTACTTTTTGAGAAAAAACACGATGCAAAGGGACTGCAAAACACGGGACAAATCTGTAGCAAAAACTGGCCGGAGTGGAGCTAACGCTAGCCCCATGCTCACGGGAACTAGCCCAGCAAGCTCCTTTCAGTCTACCACCCGGAACCCCGGGAATGTGAACGCGCCCCCCTCGTCTGATTCACCGACAATCACGGCAGCCGAAGGCGATATGCAGAACTTCATGGCAGATATCAAAGGTCTGTTTTCTGACTTTTCGAAAGAAATCAACGACAAACTCGACCATGTATTGAGGGACATTTCTGCCTTAAAGCGTGAGATGGAAATAACAAAACGAACGTTGGGAGACATCGAAACCAGGTTAACATTTACTACTGAAAAAGTTCAACATATCGAGACGAAAGAACTTCCCAAACTCCACGAGGAAATGGAAAAGCTGAAAGACGAAATGGAAGAAAAACTCTGTCTCCTTGAACTGCACCAGAGGAAGCAAAATTTGCTCGTTTACGGGATTCCTTCAGCACAGAATGAGAACGTTTTCGAGGTAATCGAGCGCGTTCACACACAACTTTTACATGTTTCGCCGGAGCAAGCTCGGCACATTCCTATCATTGCCGCCCATCGACTCCCATCAAGACGGAACAACACATCATCTCAGGACAGAGGGAAGGCCCCGGACCCCATCATCATCCGATACGCCCGCATGACGGATCGCGACCGCCTGCTCCACGCCTTTGAGCACCAGCCCAAACCCCACCAGACGTCCGCCGACCACCAGTGGGAACGAATCTCAATCCGCACGGACTTGCCGCCCGCCATGAAGCGAGAAAGAGGTCGACTCGCGTCAGTCGCGTTCTCACTCCGTAAGAAGGACGGTCTATCCACAAGAATAAAGGTATTTGGTATAAAAGTCGTTCTTCAGACGAGGAAGCCCTCTAATCCCGGTGAACCGACAGCACGATGGGCCGATTGGAAAGAATAAGCAATACCGTAAGAAAACTGGACATTATTATCATCTTCCTCATTTAGAATAAACTACTTTCATAAATTCATATATTCGTCGGCGAGACTAGCTTCAAGTAAAACACGTACTAGTTCCGTCATGTGTGATCTATTGCCAATTGTATGTTACTGATATATCATATCTGATTATTTTTGTGTGTGTGTGTCTATTAATATATATAACAGTAAGTCATCAATTGCATCCATCCGTTTAATTTTCGTTATGGCCTTCATTAACTGTTTCGTAAAGCCTTGACTAAGCGATGGCACAGTGAGAACACTCCCTCTACTCCTATATTATGATAGTCAATTAATTATATGCAAATACCCACTGCTGAGTCATTGTTTACTTTCTGCTCTCACTTCATGTGTCATTCATGCCACGATTGTAATTGTCTAGTTTATTATTGTGATTATCATGACCAGACCGAGAAAGTATTTTAAAGAGCAAGTTGAGAACATAGCTAGTTTAGATCGATCGAAGAATGTTCGCCTTTCATGGGCATCCATGAAAGGCTTTTTTCCTCTTCTTTTCTCCTGAGATCTCAGTTGGTAAATAATGGATGTCTGTGATCTTCTTCTCCAAAGGGTTTCTCTCTTGCTATTCAAACCCTTCTGCTGTAATTGACATTCTTCTTTCTCCTGCTTAAAAAGACAACGCAATTACAATGCTTGTATAGAACAGTTTACGAATACAGCACTTTGAACACTTTGTTGCACGGACGAAGTAAGGGACCGTTTGTATTATTTTTGTTTGTTCACTAGGCAGGTGACCGTCTTCATAGAGCATATCCCTCTTAACTTGCCTTTTTTTTTGTGGTGTTGTCACATCCATTTTTTTTTCTCAGGCTTCTGGTTCTTTTCACTGTGCAACATATTCTATGGGGGAAAATGTCGGGCACCTCCAATGGGGGTCTCGACTATTATATGATCACCGCTTTTTGTACCACCCACTTAGCTAAGAACCAGATGCCTTGACGACATGCTCATATGACGTCATACTTCTGCGCTCTCTGGCAGTTTGCTTCGCCATGTTATACTGAACTGAGTTTTTCTTTCATTGATTATTCTTGTTGTTTGTTGTTTGTTTACTTGTTCAGTTCCCTTCAATCGGCACTGATCGAACAGTCAAAAGGAATTTGCTCTATACCTGTTATCATTCAAATTATGTTTTATTACTTCCGTTACCTCGATTCCAGTACAAAAATACTACACTGCGGACTGATGAGGTCCGCGTCTTATGCATTCACTGTGCTATTTTCCTTGATCAGCAGTCGTCCTCTTTCCGTTTTCAAAACCAGATTCCCTTCAGTTTACTAAAAAAAAAAATCCCTCTTTAATTCTGGATCAGCTGACTTCTTAAAACACCTTCGTGCCCACAACTCACGATAGGTTGTTCTGATCGCTTTTTTTTTTCTTTTTTTTTCAGAACAACCACTGTGATGTGCCTTTGATACACTAACTAATACGCATCATGAGAGTCAGATTTTCGTCGCTTTGCTCTTTTTATCCTACCATAGCAAAGTGATACTGCAACGTCTGTTGTATTGCGAACACCCATTTCGACTGCCGCTGTCATTTCCCTGCCCTGCCCCCCCCTTCCTTACCCCCCCCCCTCCCCCATCCACATTATTAATCAGCAAGTCTTAATGAACGCAAACGATTTCCCCTTTCACTCATTGAACAAACAAGATTTTGTTACGGAGTTTACAAACATTAACTCAGAACGCTTTGCGGACAATCACACCGTCATAAATACACGATATGAATACGCTACAATAAATTCACTGAATAATGCAGCTGAAGAGCTTAACTACAACCTAGATCCTGATGATTCGGTTCAAACACAAAACTCTTCCCAATACCATTCAGAAAACCAACTCAAATCTACCATGTCTACTCTTCCAAAAAAAATATCATTGATTCATTTCAATATTAGAAGTGCTAACAAAAACCTTGACAATGTAAAACTTCTTCTAGAAAGAAACCAATTGAGTAAATCTATAATTGGACTTACAGAAACATGGCTGTCTTCTGATGTCATAAGCCCTTTGCATACCTTGCCAGGACACAATGTCATATTTAACAATCGCGTCGAGAAGGTTGGCGGTGGCGTCTTATTTTATATCCCTAAAGAACTAGATTTCTCCCCAATACAGGAATTCCGTGTCATGAATGAAACTATGGAATCACTTTTCGTTGAAATACAACCAAAGAAATCCTCAAAAATTACGTTGGGGGTCATTTACAGACCACCTAGTGGCAATATAAATGAATTCATAATATCCCTACAAACTTTACTCAACAGTCGATTTTTAATAAATAAAAAGTGCATTATTATGGGTGACTTCAATATAAATCTATTAAATTGCAACAATAATCATAACTCTCACGATTTTCTCGAAACGTTCCTAACAGCATCTTTCATACCTCTTATAACTAAGCCCACACGTATCACTACAACCACAGCAACATTAATTGATAATTTCTTTACAAACATTCAGCCCCTACCAACAGCTGGCATACTTGTTTCGGATATATCAGATCACTTTCCAATATTCACTTCAATACCATACAACATCAGAACACCCACAAACCCCAAAATATTTAAACGCATGTATTCTCAAGAAAACATAGCCAACTTACAAGAGAGCATTGGATCAATCGATTGGTCACCTGTATATGACTGTCAGGATGCAAATACGGGATTCGAGTCGTTTATTAAGCTACTTCAACCTCACATTGACGAACATGTACCGCTCATTGAGGTAAAAAAATTTAATAGAAGAAAGGTGCCACAGTCACCATGGGTTACACCCTCATTACTAAGATGCATAAATCATAAAAATAATTTATACCTTAAATCTAAGAACAAACCCACTGAAAGAAAATGTCTGAAGTATACGGAATATAAAAACACTTTATCAATGATACTCCGCAATGAAAGAAAATCTTATTATTGTAATAGAATAAAAAACAACAAGAAAAAAACGTGGAATGTCATTAACGAAGTATTGAATAAAACAAGAGAAAAGAAATCGATTGAAAAAATAGTAGTGGAGGGAATCACCGTAGATAATCAAGAGATAATTGCAAATAATTTCAATTCATACTTTGCTTCAGTAGGAGAAAGGCTAGCTGAAAGCATTCCAGTGGCAAATAAAGATTTTCACGATTTCTTGACTCATCCTAATCCGGACTCTCTCTATATGACACCAACAAATGCATTTGAAGTACTTGATATAATCAATAATTTACCAAATAAAAAGAGCTGTGGAAAGGATGACATCGATAATATTCTTCTCAAATATATCTCACCTCAAATAGTAGATCCCTTGACACACATTTTTAACACTTCTCTTATAACAGGTACTTTTCCAAACGAAATGAAAACAGCCAAAGTGATTCCAATACACAAAAAGGGTAGCTCGACAAATGTTGAAAATTATAGACCAATCTCTCTTCTGACAGCTTTCTCCAAAATCCTCGAAAAGATAATTTACACCAGGACAATCTCCTTTCTTGAACAAAACGATATACTAAGTGAATCGCAATACGGATTTAGATCTAAACGTAACACCACACACGCAATTCTCAATCTCATTAATAACGTTACAAAGTCGCTTGACTCCCAACTACACACCGTAGGTATCTTTGTAGATTTTTCGAAAGCTTTCGACACAATTGACCATAAAATACTCTTGAACAAACTAGCACACTACGGAGTCAGAGGCATAACACTCAACTTATTTAAAGACTATTTGTCACGACGGAAACAATATGTGTCGTTACAGGGCAACAATTCTTCACTCAAAAATATTCAATGCGGCGTTCCCCAGGGATCTATTTTAGGCCCTCTTCTCTTCAGCATTTACATAAACGATTTCCCTAAAGCATCTAATTACTTGTCTTTTATATTATTCGCTGATGACTCAAACATTTTTCTCTCACATCACAAACCAGATATCTTACTCAAAACTATAAACCAGGAACTACAATACATAACTACATGGATTGATGCCAACAGACTTTCAATAAATCTTCTAAAAACTAACTATATGCTATTCAGCAATTCAATCGAGTCCCTCCCAGGCAACATCATTATCCAACACACTTCTATTCCCAAAGTATCATGTACAAAATTTCTTGGAGTAACTATCGATCAAAATCTGTCTTGGAAACCACATTTAGATAACATAACAAAATTAATATCTAGGAATATTGGAATACTAAATAAAATGAAACAGTATTTCCCATACCAAACACTTCTCACATTATACTCATCCCTCATCCTACCGCACCTCAATTATGGAATTATAGCATGGGGTAACTCCGGAAACACGCAATTAGACAAACTATACCTACTCCAGAAAAAGGCAATGAGAATTATATTTGACACACATTTTCACGCGCATACTGACAAATTATTTTTTGAAAGTAACACACTCAAAATACATGACCTATATCTCTACAACTTAGCTCAATTAATGTTCCAACGTGAGCATAATGAATTACCAACAATCATAAATAGGTTATTTTCAATAAACAACACATATCACACATACCCCACCCGCCAGTCAACACTCTTCCATTTACCCCACACACGGACTCATCTTGCGAACAGATCATTCATATATACTGGACCAAAATACTCGAACTCTCTCAGCCCCAACATCAGGCAATCTATCAGCCTAAACATATTCAAATCACAACTCAAAAAAGACATGTTAAAATCATATATTGAACAACAAGATTAACTATAAAACTATGTCCGTAACTGTACACAGATGTTAAAATGTGGTGACGTCTCCGCATAGCGTTCATAATTTTCTCTTTTAATATCCAACAATCACAGGACTCACAATCACCTTCAAAACCAAACTCCTCTCCTTATCCCCCCCCCTTCCCCCTCCCTTTCCCCTGTCCCTCCCAAACTCCCTCCCCCTCTTTTCTCCCTACTCCTCTCTATCACTCTCCTTCTTTAAGCGGTGCTCTTTATATATTTTGATTTAATTATTTTCTATATCTTTAATTACCACGACAACAATCACAGCGATTTTTTTTTATAATTCGACACTTAATATTTTATGGTTTAGCTGTAAACTTTAAGAGAAAAAAATGTGTATATTAATTTTGTTCTTGTTGTTTGTTTCTTCTCCATGTTTACCATTATGTTGTGTTAAAGAAAAATGAATCTAATCATGTATCACGATAATTTCTTTTGTTTTGTCCGTTTATTTGTTGTTGTTAAAGAAAAAAAAAAGGTTTTGCACATATTACATAATTTCTATTTATTTTAATTCGGGGGTCCAATACACACAAGCCCTGCTTCTTTTGGACCCCTCCACAAAAAAAGATATCATCTCTATAAATGAATTGTTATTTTTTATTATTTCTTGTTTTGTTATACTTGTATTTGAACTTTATGCATGTATTTGTTTTTGATGTCTTTTTTTGTGGAAAATAAAGTTGAATCTAAAGTTGAATCTCATGAAACACGATGCTTTAGCCTAAAAAGCATCATGTTTCATGCTGAACTGGACAAAATAAACCACGGTTTAAAGCTGCAGCTCCTTCCCTTTCCCTTTCCCTATACCAATTCCTTTGAGCTGGAATGTAGCGACATTGAACATGAACATATATGCCCGAAATTCTGCTTAAATGGTCTGAATGTGATAGTGCCCTGGGGCCATATTCATGAAATCTTACTAAGCCTAGTTAGTTGCTTAAGCGCATTTAGCTACATGCATTTTAAGTTCTTAGGCTAGTAAGGTTCCATGAATATGGCTAGCCAGTACACAACTGACTGGGTCATAGATTGAAGTACACTCCAGCTCAAAGGAAATGGCATAGGGAAAGGGAAAGGGAAGAAAGGGAAGGACCCGCACTTTTATACCACTGTATATTTTGTCCAGTTCAGCATGAAACATGCTTTAGCCTAAAAAAATCATGTTTCAGCATGTTTCATGCTGAACTGGACAAATTTTTTTTTGCAGTTTTAAACTGCCGCTCCTTCCCTTTCTTCCCTTTCCCTTTCCCTATGCCAATTCCTTTGAGCTGTAGTGTACATTCATGTGGTACATAAAGTACATGTATGACACTGTCAATATTCCACACTTCCACGATACATTGTACGACACTTTTATACACTATACACATACAGGTGTACATGTACATGAAGCTTGACACATTTAACATCATGACCCCCATTTTGATGGTACCCAATATTGTACAATGTGCCACGTACACATGTGCAGCTCTCCAGAATCCAATAAATTGTTTGTGACTGTGTTTTTTTGATAATTTTGCCATGCCACATTGGACTAGCCCATTGAAACAAGCAGGTTCTGCCTCAGATTTTACAGTGGAATTAGCGCAGTGTACTTGCAGTACCTTCCAGTTTGATTTTTGCTGCCTAGTATAATGGGCATTTACTTTAACCATCTCATTACCATTGGCATGAATACTTTAGTGAGCCAATGGGGTTTTCAAGGCCAGGTAATGTAAAAATTAATAATAAAAGAAGGGTATTTTAGGGAATACGTCTTAAATACAAACAATGTTGTGTTCACATACAAATGTTGTACTGTATGCACATTATGAACCAAAGTGAAAGGACAATATTTGTAGATTTTGACTCTAGTGGAGGTAACTGTTACATTTATTGGTGCACCTTAGCGGTGATACTTCAAAAAGATGTGACAAAGTACACTGTAAGTAGAGGTTGAATACCAATGCTTGATATCCCTTCCTAGTAAAATATGAGGCAAAAGTACTTTTCCTTTTCTAACATGATAAAGTTTAGGCATGAAGGTGCACTGTACTGCCCTACTGTACTGTATGCCAAGCAGGTGACATGTGGTGTACAATGTACACGTACATCAGCATTTGCCTGCAATACATCGGTATCAATGAAATGAGATAACATGATGACCTCAACATCTCTACACTTCTGATTCTAATCTCTACACTTCTAATTCAAATCCCGTCTGGTTCCAAGATTTTTGTCTGACTTGTTTTTTCGTTCATTTACAGGATGGAGCATGCTATCCTTATTACTGGGTGTATATGCCTAAAATTTCTTTGTAAATAACTTCTAATTTACTTGTACATGTGTAAGTACATGCAACTTAGCCATGAATTTGGAAACTCGCTAATCGCTATTAGATCAGCAAATTGTATCTTCTTTCCTTTTGTCAGAGAAAGGCAAACAACAGACTTCCAAAATAAACTGTACCTTGTACCTCAACTCAAGTTTATGTGTATTACTACATGTACGAGTTATATATTTTTTTTTTAAAATATAGTACATTCTATAGAGGTGTGGATATTTATCATATTTGAATAGATTTCACAAGATTTTCCAACAGGAGCTCTGAGCAACATCCATGTACATGGAGATAAACAAACAACAAAACAGTACATGTACGGTTTGGCCGATCATCTATAACTGTCACAAACCTGCCATTGACTTTCACTTAATGGTGTCATATAATACCCCTTTCTGTCAAACAAGTACTGTACATGCGTACATGTTAGCCGAAATCGAGGCATGTCAAATACTACAAGCATGCACTAGAATGTAAGATGAGAAGCCTGCTACCTTCATAACTTAAAATATGTGTAGGTGGATATTAGATCGCAATACAGTTGCAGGCATGTACGATTTATCTTTTAAAGAGGTTTCATATCTTGAATAGTGTGAATAAATTGTACTTGTTTCATTGATATTGCTTTCATCTACATAATTTGATGTTAAATTCTGTTTTTGTTTCATAACCATCATTCTTTTGTGTCAGGGATGTGTTCCCATTCTGTTTGTCTGTGGTGTATCATTCTGTTATATGTTGCAGTGTTCGTATCATGACAGATATCAGGTGAAGTTACATCTTGCAGTACAGTTTTGCAAAATATGATAAAATACAATAAGAGGACTTTTTATGTTATTTTTAAATCCCAGTGGCTTCCACTCACTTTTGTTTGTAACTTACATGTTGGTATCAACAGAAGAGCAGTTTAATCATTCTTTCCAGAGTTACCAGCTGGTACAGCTTGCATGCAGTTTAATCCCATCAGTTGATTCCATTGTTCAGACTACATCTGTAAATCAATCAAAGCCATTGTGCAATGTGTTATAATAACTTTATTATGGACCGTACAATATGTGCATTACACTGTACACATACATGTATACATTATTCAGTAAGCATACATTAATAAACAGTCCCATGATAACAGGCTTACCTAATACCATGATTAAAAATACACTGTTCCCACACACACAGAAGGCGAGGTCAGAATACAAATTAACGACCTTACATGTATACATAATGTAGTAGCAACTTGTCCATGATAGGAAGGATTTTTTTTTAAAGAGAGGACTCTTACTGAATGTATTTGTAAGCAAGCCAGTCTGTATGATGAAAATAAAAGGGGTGGTGTACATCAAGATTAACTTAGCTGTAAAACCAGTAATTTTTGCGTGAGTACATTTTTTTGGGACAGTACACATACAACATATTTGTGGGATGTTATTTTTTGCGCACAGGGAGTTTGTCATTTCAAAACAATTCACCCTTAACAAAGCGTAGAACAAAGCATTATCATGAACATTTAATGCCACAAAATAGCAGACGATGGCTGAGCATGCAACATGTGCATGAGTTGAATGCCTGTACTACATGTAGTAACTTCAGAATGCCCAGTAGACTTGCATACATTGTATCTAACCTGCTTAACAAAGATGTAGTAGGATGGTTTAAAATTTGCGGAGATATTAAATTCGCACTTGCTCCATATTGCACGAAAAGCAAACAAATCAATGCCGGGCGAAAATTACCGGTTTTACAGTGTACAAAAGTGTTCCATTTTAGACCCACTGAGTGAACAAGGCAAATATGCACTGTACATGCTGCAGCTTGCACACTTACAAATTTATACCCAAAGTCCTTCCAATACATGTCCTGTACTAGATTTAAGCTGTAGAGAAGTATAATATGTAGTTCATAGTGAGCAACATGTACAGTACATGATTGTAATATGTGTACTGTAGTACAAAGATCATTGTACATGTATGGACCTTGCCAAAAGAAGAAATACGCCCTAAATGTCTGCATTGAACAAGCAGCTGGCCCCTGAAGGTACAGTAGGAGTTGTAGGATTATTTCTTTACACTATAGTGAAACATGAATGTTTGAAGTCCTTGGCAAAACTGAAGGGAGAGTACTTAGAGCAGCGTGCCCTTTGACATCACTTTCATGTACAACCTCCCCTACTGGGGCAATAATGGAGGCTGCCTATTGATGCCCTGTGTTTGTGTGTCAGTGTGTGTTTGTGTTTGTATTTTGGTGGAGGAGGAGGGGGATGACAGGTTGACAACATACTTATATGATACCCCCCAGGCCCCCTCCCTACATGAGATGGTAAAGCACATAGTTTGCACAATAAACTAGTGTAGCAGTTACATAACTGTAAGTGTCTATTTGGCATAGAAGCTAGAATTAACATGAAAATATGAAATATGTAGAGTGTAGTTTAGATATTTCAAAGAATGTAGGATTCCAACACTCATGGAAATATGGAAAAAATATACTGCAAATGGAAACCTACAGTATGCATCACATTTGTTTCCTACATGTACATGTATGTGTAATTATGTCTGTCTGTATGTACATGTCGATTGTGTCTCCATTTCAACTAAAACGTTCATGTCCTCTGTCTCTGTGTTGCTTTTCCCACTCTCTGTAGACTGTTGCCTGTTGTCACATGGCGTCGTGCGATCACATGACCTCACTGACCAATCACTACTCAAGCATGACTCTGAGCTCGCTGGCCGTTGCTCGTAGCTGCTAAAAAGCACTTCTTTCATGTTCGTTTGCATGTCCCATTCCTGCCGCCCGCTCGCTCACTCAGATCAGGCTTCATCTTCACTCACTTTTCTCCTGTTTTTGGTCCACTTCTCTTTTTGACCTCTCGCTTCAAAGAATGTCATCACACTTCCTCAGCCCACCGAAAGGTAGGTCCCTCCATCTTGATTCATTTGCGTTTGTCGTTTGTTTGTAGAGAATACTTGCTGTGATGTCAGTTCTTTCTTTCTTGTAACCATTGTTTAACCCTTTGCGTGCTAGGCAAAATACTGCTCTATGGAAGTTGTGTATGATTGTGACATAATCCTCAAGTGGCATGTTAAAGGTTGAATGTCACTCATTTAAAGGCAGCCCGTCCCTTTTGCCAACCTTATTCTGAAAATTCCCTAACTTTGTTATGATTTGAGAGAGAGAGAGAGAGAGAGAGAGAGAGAGAGAGAGAGAGAGAGAGAGAAAGAGAGTGGCTATATAACCTTTCCCTGGAATCAACAAAGTATGATATTTGGTTTTGAGGAAATTATCTTCGATAATTGATTGAGCTTTCTTTTTTGTACCACAAAAATAGTTGTAATTTCAAATTGTGTCAACGGTCGGCAATCAATTGGAATCAAATCTCAGTGAAAACTAGTCAGATTTTCATTTATTCTATGGGAGTTGTAGTACCTCTGACCTTAAAATTTTTATAGTTGGTATCCCAAAGATACATGCTAAATATGTGCAAACTCATGAAGAGTGCAGATGTTTGTAAAAGGGACGGGCCATCTTTAAGATGAACTTTAACAGTGTTTGATGATGTGAAGGTTGCTGGTTTCAAGGTAAGGGGTTTGCTGTGGTAATGATTACACGCTAAAAGTGTAAACATGGTTGAACAGTTCTGACATCATTACCGGGGCTCCGTTTTTTGTTCAATGTCAATGGTTTCATAATTTTTTTGAGATGAGTCCTTCCTGGTATCCCAAAATCAAACTTGAATTGAACCCATGATCGTGGCAGAATGGCATTCTATTGGTCATGGGTTCACTAGTACCAATACTACCCTTTACCTTACAGCCTAAAAAGTGAAATACTCTGGGGTGACTTCAAATTGTTCTGTTTATTTTTCTTTCTCATGAATTGAAATTTAATTGCATGGACATCAAGCTCATTTATATTTTAAAGCTGAAGCATACATGTATGCACAATTGTAGCAGGATTTGTGAAAACTCAACAAATGCTTGTTATGTGTTGATTTATTGTTTTTGGAAATTGTTGATTTTTAGAGTAATCTTCAAGGGGGCAATAGCAGTGATATAACTTTTTAACACAATATGTGCTGCAATAAGTAGAGGAACTAAACTGATTTCCGTATTTCTTTAAAGTATGTCTTGTGGATAATATTTAGATATAGTCATTGTTTATTTTACCAACATATGTCATACTTCAAGTAGTTTGGACAAATTTCTAATGTTGCCCACTTGAAGAACTCTTATCACTGCTACTGTATATGCAAAGTATTTTGTTGTCCCAGTGATTTTCCAAAAGTACTAACTACTTGTTTGTGTATTATTGGAGTTTGTTTGATTTATTGCATTAACAGTAACACAGAGTATGAAACCAATCTTTATTATTTCAACATGTTTTTATAATATTGCCCATGGAAAATGTGATTCCTTTCAAGAAGTGATTACATTGGAAATTGATGATTTGCAAAGAACAGTACATGTACATATGCCTGTTAATACATGTATATCGCACTTGGTTTTTGTTCTTGATTTTGCGTTTGGATTATAAATGTATTTTGTGCGCCATCATAATGTATGTTGTAAATATGATGAAAATATATGACCTCCCAGCACCTGTACACAGTACATGTGAACTGTCATTTCAGATAGGTGTGTGAAAGAAATAAAAACATTGTTCACATTTTAATGATAGTGCACAGAAAACTATAAATAATGTATACATCATGTGCAAAGTGTGAACATTGATCAAGCAAGCATGAAAATACATGTATAATATGAGTAATTCAATACATTTTGCAGTTGGATTGGCACTATTCTTCTTTTGCAATTATTTGCACACAAAATGGATTTCAGCATTCACATTTTTGTGTGTGTGCAAGGTTCACATTGTTCCTTCCACTAACCTAACCAGGGAGTGTTTCACAAAGATGTGCGTAAGTTACTTTAGTACCGTTGGAGCGAGCCACCCTCTGCGCCGCTTTTGCTTGAGCAGAATTGAACACTTAACCACCGTACGGTATGCATTCACACTGCCTGAAGACAGAACTGCAGAGTTTGATTTTAAAGTCATTTAAAATAGTAAAATTACAAATTTTGGAGGTGCAGAATACAAATGTTGACTTTCAAAGGTTGGCAGCTCTGCTTTACGCATGACTGGTGACCTGTTCTCGGGTGCCGCTGTGTTTTAGCCTTCGAGCTTAGCACCGCTTTTCCTTAGCCCCGGACTATATTTGACTTATGTTTACACTAGGGCTCTTAGCCCCGGATATTATGGCTGCGGGGTTCGCCCTGCAACAATTGCAGGGCGAAATAATCACATACATGTACTATCGGTGAGGCTAGCCCTCTTCACAATGTTGGTAAAGAGCAGTTTGAACAGAAATTGGTCCAAGCTTATCCCAGTAGAATAGGTGGAGCTAAGAGCCCCCCCCCCCCCCCCCTTAGCCCCACTTATAGTATGGGGCTAAGGAAATTGTTGCCAGTGTGAAAAGGGTTTCACCGGTTGATACACTGACCCTCCGAAACATACATGTACTTTTCGTCTGAATTCTAGGCTTTTGGGCATTTCTGATCAACACTGAAAAACATTTGAAGTTTACTACTCACAAGACGCTAGAGTCAGTTTTTGTGTGGGTGAGCTATAGAAGGCATTGAAAATGATTAGTTTAAGTGGAGCCAGGGCTGTTTATTGAATGATATAGTTTGGATTGAAAATTCCCAACAGATGACCTACATGTATTGATATCCAAAGTACCTCTCTCATACAATTCATGATAATAACAACTGTATTATAAATGCAGTTGTCCCGAGGGTATTGCCTATAGGGAGTAATTGTAATTGTCCAGAAAGATGCTGTCCATGAATCAGAAATCCTGGGGATATTTAAAATACCAGTATCAATTGTTTTGTAAAAGTTCTACCCAGTGTACTCGTACAGTATGTACGTACGTGTAGGTAGTGTGTATATTTTTGTGCACTCAAAGCCTTCTATAGGCTGTAATGCTGCTGTGTACATGTGTGCCCACAAACGAAATGTGGATTGAATGTCTTGGCAAAATTGATTAATTTTATCAATCAGTCTAAGTAAATAGCATTGATGGCCTGACTCTCGAATCAGTCGGTGTGGAGCGTCATACGACTCTGGAATGTATGTGGCGCATGTACTTATGGTTCAAATGATTAATTGGCTAAATTGATCGTGTAATGAGGACTGGTCATGTCTGAACGAAAGCACACTACCTTAGTCTCAGCACCAGTCTGTTGGGATATTTTAGGGACTGACAGGGAATACAAAGCACTCCCAATGGAGTGAAACTTGATGAAAGAACACTCAAGGCGGACAAGAAATACCCTCACATTACCAGTCCTTGAGCAGCCCACTGGCTTACTTCACATTTTCAAGCCAATGGTAATGAGAGAGTTTAAAGCAGGTACATGTAGTTTTTATGTATAGGCTGCTTTAGTATGCTTCAATTAGGATAATTGTTCAAGAGACATAAAATATATGCAGTCCTACACGTATATACTGTAGAGGGTACTGTAGAGGGTAAAAAAAGAGGAAACCAATTTTTTTTTTTAGCTTGAATCGACATTTTTATTCGTGACTAGTGAGATTGGTGGGTGGATAAAAGCATAAATCCTGGTACAAATGCAAAAACATTGATTGCTAATTCTAAAACATGAAGAGTCGAGCTCAAGTCTAACGCTGTCAAGTAAGCTTTCAGACCAAGGAGCGTATACATGTATATGGTCAGACAACTGTTTACCATGGACTCTTTGTTTGATAAAACATGTAGTATGTGTATGTAATGGTCTAGGTAGTGTCCCTTTCAGATGTCCAGTGTACTTATGGACACAGTGCACACCTATGTAGGCCGGTATATGCAAATAATGAAAAGAGTGTGCAGACGTACAGTATTTAGTATGTATGTGCTTGAGATCAGCCTTACAGGGATTGCAATCACATGCAATCAGCTCCATATGTTTGTACATCTTAGCCCCATTCATATACCATAATCATGATAATACAGCTTTATTACTGATGCACGTCTGTAAGAAAGTTTCAGTTAGCCTCAATCTCAATACACTGTTCATATAGACTGTACGGCGAAAAAAAGCCCAACCCCTAGCAAGAGCAAACACGCGATAGTGACATGTTTCGCTAAGCCATACGAGCGTTGCGTGATATCATAACCTGACAATACTGGTGCTGGCACATCTATAATACGTGTATACTGTATGAAGTCGCAGAAGGCACTCATTTCCAATCAAAATTGAGCCAAGTGCTTCCAATATGATTTCTATTCTTGACTAAAGATATCATATTCGGTGGTTGATATGCCCAACTGGCAACCTTCGATCAGCTTCCATGCTGTGAGGCATTCCTAGACCAAACTCTACAAACACACGTACGGGGGAAACCAGGCTGGTTTTCATTAGTTTGCAGGCACGGATCCTGTCAGTCAGTCAGTCAGTCAGTCAGTCAGTCAGTCAGTCAGTCAGTCAGTCAGTCTGAATACTAGACAATGTACATGTGTACATGTAGCTCTCTAAAGAGAAAGTCCACCCTGAATTTAAATTGACTTTAGTGAAAGCAAAAACATGAAAGAAATGTATTAATGAAAGTTTGACCAAAATCCATCTAAGGATAAGAAACATGTTTTTTTTTTTTAAGTTTTGATTTTGTGCCAAACATGGGTAGACCTTCCCTTTAAGTTTACACACATCTTGCATCAAGGGAACAACACTGACATGGCAAGCCACTAGTCTTATCATACAGACCTGATTTGAGAAATGGAGTCTGTGCCTGTAAGACTACAGTGTATGCTCTGATTTTGTGCAGAATGGTTTAAAGACAGGTGTTCCTTTTGCAGGTCAACAAAATTAAATGTTAAACCGAAAAATGGAAAAATATACTGTGTTTAATAAAACTCAACAATAAAGCTGGAAATTGACTTAAGTGAAAATGTGATTCAGTAGATATTAAGGAGGTTAACCAAAAGAACACTGCCCGGAAAAGTCCGCTGCACAGTTCATGCGTTCAATGGGAGTGATTGTTCACATCGTGTGCTGAGATGGACAATATGGTTATGAATGTAGACTATGCCCACTGCGGTACAATCGTAAACAAGGATAGTTATTCACTTTTCCTGAAAATGTTCTTGAAGCTATGACTGTGAAATTATACATTATTCTTTTGGTATACTGCTGATTCCAGCCAAGTTTCATGACTTTTGCAAATAGGATACTCTGTCTTTAAACAGTTGAGCCTAGAAGCAAGGCTAGTAAAACCTGAGGGGTAGAGCTTAGCCTAATGTAGGTACTAGGCTGTGAGGTGCATGGGCACAACCCAGTCTGTTAAAGGGCATATACTGTACTGGGAAGGGAAAAAAGCCTTCAGAATGTAATTGTTAGCAATCTTCTTGCCAATGGTCTTAAATTCATGTATTGTCTATTTTAGAAGCTTGCTGAAAGTTGTTTGCCCTCAAATGATCTACATTTGGAGTAATGAGTGATTAAATCACAAATCCTCAAAATGTTCGGATGTTCGGGCCGAACATTTTGAGGATTTAATCATTAATCATTAATTGCTCCATATGTGGATCATTTGAGGGCAAATAACTTTCAGCAAGCTTCTAAAATAGACAATACATGCATTTAAGACCATTGGCAAGAAGATTGCTAACAATTACATTCTGAAGGCTTTTTTGCCTTCCCAGCACAGTATATGCCCTTTAACAACTGTGTCTGGTAAGACAGACTATATGCCCCAATCCCATCCTCACTCCTCCTGAGAGGGGAAGAGGGAAGAAGCCAGAGGAGCTATGACGTCATTAGGGCGTAGTCTGTGTTACTAGACATAGTTGTTAACAGACTGGGTTGTGTTCTTGTACCTCACAGCCTAGTACCTAGGCTAGGGAGAAAATAAAGCCAGCCAGCCTGGGAAGACTTTTTAACCCCAGATAGCCTGACAGACAGAAGGGCTCTGCTGGAAGCCACATGCAGTACTAGTCAATAGGCCAAATCACTGAAACAAAAACTTACCTGTATGGTACATGCAAGCCTTCAACAACCAACAAGAACATGCACAGTACGTGTCTGTCCTTGAGGGTGAAGTTGAAACCAAGAGGCACATTTTAAAGTCTTGAGGTATACCTACATGTACATGTAAGCCTCTGTCTGTTTATAAACATTGTATGGGAATAGTAGTGTCACCAGGGCCCTATTGCATATATAACTTTGATGGTAACTTTGCTACCAATAGCAACTTCTATTGAAACCTTGAATTCCATTGGCTGTCAAGCGATGTTACCACGGTAGTTACCATCGATAGCAGAGTTACCATTAATGGTATTATGCAACAGGGTCCTGGTACATTTTACAGATTCATTACCATTGATTGTATTTTCTAATTGTGTCTATGTGGTATAGCTATCTGGTCCACGTTGCATAGGTTTTCAATTATTACCATCAATCGTACCTACATACATACCATGGAAGTAGCCAATGAGCTCTCATTATTACACCTGTTGCCATGGTAGTTGCCATTGATGGTAAGTTATAATAATTAAAAACATGTATGCAAGTACATGGCCCTGATCAAGAAGTAGCTTGCTATTTGACCTCTTCTGCTTTATGAAGACAGCTCCTATAGTTTCTTGACCTTCTGCCCCAATGCTATCTCTGATCAAACAGTCTCTTCATTGAGTAATTAACGGTTCACAAACATTGCTAATGACAGTGCCGTAAATTCAGGAGGATCGACAGCAGAATTCCTACATGAAGAACTTCAAGTGGAAGAGATAATTGTGCTGTTCAAGCTGTAGTTTATTGCTGTGGATCTATTAACACTTCAGTAATGAATGAAGGAATACAGTCTTCCTGTAATAAAGGTATTTCACTCCAGATTTTGCTCTTCGATTAGGCTATTTACTCTGTGTTTATATTGACGTACATGTACAGTACATTATAGGCCCTGTCCAGCACAGCCACAGTTTAGTGGTCAGGTTGTAGAAGAACATACACCCAAATATAGGTTATGGAGGCCATCATTGTGGTGCATTGAGATACAGGGTAGAGATGGTTTCAAGGCTTTTGGATATATTATATCGTCAATCTGGTAAGCAAACCAGTTTTCTCTACGTATGTTACATCAATGCTCACTTGGTTGTCATAGGTTTTACAGTGTCATGTATCTTCAATCTGGTAGGAAAACTGTTTTCTAATTAATGCCCTCTTGCTTTTACAGTGTCATATATTCAGTCTGGTAAGAAAACTGTTTTTCCTCTGTCTATTTTTTATTTGTCAATTTTCACTGTTTTCCTATAGTTAGTCTTCTATGAATAGCAAGATACATTAATTGGGTTATTGTTTGACAGAGTATTCAGACATTATCACACAATAGTCTTTGCCTGAGGGTCAGCTGACATACATACAATGTACACGTAATGTAGCAAGATCGACTGTACAGTAAGTGGGTTGACATTAGACAGCTCAAGTATATAAACGTGTATTCAACATGTAACACCGTTGACACTAATGTTTGCCGAAGGTTAGGCAAGGGGCTGAAGCAAGAGGCTGTAATTACATGTAGGTCAAGATGCTTGACAGGATATTCCAAAGTTACCATTGGTGACAGTAGACTTTGCCTGAGGTTAAACTGGCATAGCAAGAGATCTACTATAGCTGGGTTGATGCTTGACAGAATAGTTGGAAATGTATCACTGTTGACACCAGTGTTTGGTCAAGGACTAGTATTAATGAAGGTACACCTACTGTACATGTACTGTGATTGACTGTGATTGACTGTAATTTCAGAATTCCTATCTCGACAGCGAACATGTCTTCATGTTATACAATACATGCAGGTTGGTTACAGGCATCAAACATCTGAATAATTTACTGTGGACAGTTACATGTAACTCTATGAAGTACATGATATTGAAGAAGAAGGAAGAAGGAAGAAAGGGGAAACGAATGTGAAAGGACTACAGGAAATAATGTACTAGTACACTTAAGAATTCAGTAGGCTCATTTATGCCAAGAAACTTACTTTTGGACAAATTTTGATTGTTTTATCCCACAATTTACACTTCCCTAAGAAACTGCAGAGTTTGACGTCAGGCTATTTGAACATGTGGGTAACACATGAGGCACACGAAAAAGATCTTTACGGTTAGCGATTTTGTGTGTGCGACTATTAAAGGCAGGGTGTCTCATTTGCAAGAAGTCATGAAACTCTGCAGGAATCAGCAGTATACCCTAATGATAACGTGTATGAAATCTCACGGTCATACATGTAGCTTCACAAACATTTTCGGGAAAAGTGAAAAACTATCCTTGTTTACGATTGAAACGCACCGACCATAGTCTATATTCATAATTTTATTGTCCCTGTCAGCGTATTTTGCGGGTATTGCTCTCATTGAACGGAGTGCACTGTGGACTGGACGGCAGCAGTCCATACCGCAAAGTCGTCTCCGGTCTCTAGGCTATAGGTTTCGGACTATTGCTTAAAGTCACGTTTCTAGTTCTATTATTGGGAGCGAAGTTCTGGTACAGTATCTCCTTTCATTTTCTGTGTTTTGTCAATTTTGCTTTGACCCATAAAAGGGACACCCTGTCTATAATTCTAAGGAGGGGGATGTAAATGTTGTTTTTGCTGTGTTGGGATTTTTTTTTTTGCTGAAGACATTTTAAACATTCTGATATTTTGCTGCCTGTGTGAATGGCCATGGTGATTGCATTCTCTCATCCCTGCTGTGAGAGCTTTGAAAGACATGGTGCTATTATTTTTCATATCATGTAAATTATCTAAGGAATGTTTATATTACAGGTTAGTATCTCCATTCTAACCTACAGCACTCAGCATCAATAAATATGTCATGCATTTGCCAGAGAACTTGCCTAATTTATGGTTGTTTTTGATGGGTTTATCACATCAATCCCCATTGGTTTCTGTGTATTCATTCATGAAGATGGGTTGGTATGACATCAAAGTGCGCTATATTCTGTACTGAGAAAGTAGGCCCAAGCTGTAATGTGATCTGTGTTAGCCTGAAATAACACAAATAATGCACTATTTTAGTCATCCGCAATGCAGCTGATCAGCTCTTAGCTGGAGTGCAACAAGAGCATAAATTCCTGGCTAGTGCAATTTCAGTGAATGCATGCATATATTTGTGTTAACTCGCGCATAAAGTACACTGCGCCTGCTGACAGGTGAGATATTTCGAATTTGTATGTGAATGCCTGCAAAAAATAGTGATATCTTGACCTCGGTCAGGTTCTCACTAATTCTTGTGTGTGAATGTCCGTGATACGCATGAGTATGCCGAATCACTATACCGTCTTAACAAGTATGTCTGGAACATCATCCTATGATGCCGGGCATACCAATGTCCTTGCCCCGAGGTCTGTACTCTGTTTATGGGCAATAACCTCCATATTTTGGCTTCAATGTCCAAGGAACACGTGCTTGTACCTGCAATCTAGATGTTCTTGGTAACAGTCACGTAGTGCAGTGAAAACAGTGCGATCTGCAATGCATTTCCTGGTCTTAACCAGCCTGTAGCAATTGTCCTGATTAGAAGGGAATTAGTCATTTACAGCCGGCTGTCATTACACTATCTTTTCCTCCTTGAATAAAAACCTTGCAAAGGAATTTGAGAGAATCAGTATTTAAGGTCTTACAAGGTAGGAAAGTCTGTATTGGTGGTCAGTTGAAATTACAACATCATACAAGTATTCACTCTTAAGTACACACCAGAAAATGGATGTAATTAGAAAATGTGATATTTTGAAATGAATTCAGTTTTGAATACTGCTACTTCATTGTTATGCTGAAAATGAAAGCATGAGATTCAAGTCATTGGAACATTTGTCAGAACCTTATAGTACATACAAGTAACACTTTGGCAAAATTGCTGCAAATGTTGCGCTTATTTTCTGTCCAATGTGAATGTTTTGTGCGCACTGGAAGAGATCAATGTGCTAGGCCTGAGTCGAATCGATTATTAAGCCGGTGTTCGATCGAAGAAGTCGAACTCCGATTTCGTTTTGATGAATTCGATGCATCGACGAAATTACCAAATTGACTAGAAAGCACAAAATCTTTTGTTTGATAGTCCTGTTATACACAATTTATCTTAATATTTTTTAATTAGTTTAATTTGCTTACTTGGTTCCTACTCTCTTTTGTGAGTTTTGAAGGTAGCACATCAAGAGAACGAACTGGTCGCTCGATGATCAAGCAGCTACTACATACTTGGCTTCTTTTCGTTCACTACTATATACCGCGCAATGCCACAACGAACACTTGTCTGTAGACTGTGTACAACGGATAGCATCGTGTGTTGTGAAAACCCGGAAACAGCACAGTGGCGATTGTGCGTAAGTTCGCTCATTAAGGCTCATTTGCATACACGCTGCCAACAGACTGGTAGAGCGTCTTCGTACAGCGATTCGGAGACCGCTGATTGGTGCATCGCGTAGATCATGTCATGACCACGTGGTCGCTAATCGATAGCGATAACGATATCTGGTCACGTTGTCCGAAACCCGGAAGCCAATTGACTTTGTGCACGTTACACGTTACAACTTACACGATGCCATATTGACGCTAATTCTTAAGATTTTGACGGAAAAGCAAGAAGTTATTGAAATTCGCTTACATGTGCGATATCGGTGAGAAAATAGATTCTCCGAAAATACCTTTCATAACTCATATAAAATAAAGGAAAGTGAAATTCTAGGTCGATTTTGATACGAGGTGATAGAGAATTGCACACTTATTTTGGTGGAATACTGTGTGGGGAAATGGAAGGATTGCACTGCGCATGCTTACTATATTTTCATTCATAAATTGGCTCTTGGCAGTGGCTGAATGACGTCATGTAATACGCAAAATGTACACGACCGCTGGCGTTCGCACTCCGCTATCCGTTGTACACAATTTGTTAATGTGCCGTCGATGCATCGATGTTCGATCGGCGCAAAGCCATCGAACACCGGTTTCTGAAAAAATCGATATGACTCAGGCTTACAATGTGCAATTTGATTTGATGCCTAACCCTTACATTACGTGGCCTTGGAATACCCTATTGACTTCCTAGTATGCCGATGATAATGAGAGAGTTAAAGACAGGGTAGCTGTAAAAAATATCCCTTTACTGTAGACAGACCCACATATGAAATCTCAAGAGTCATAGCTTCATGAACCTTTTCAGGAAAAGTGAAAAGAAAAAACACCTTGATTACCGGCATGTTTGAAATATTGCTATAGTCTAGAGCTATAGCCTGCTTTTGTTTATTATACTGCACCGCCCAGGGTTGGGCGCTCAACTGTCGGGCATATACTGGCACTAAGACGGCTTATGGAAGGAGTTAAGGCAAACCATCTACCTGCAATCATCACATACATGGACTTTTGCAAGGCATTTGACAGCATTCATCGAGGTAAAATGATGCAAATATTGAGAGCTTACGGGATACCAGACCAGATTGTGGATGCTATTGAGGACATGTATCAAAATACAATGGCAAAAGTAGCATCCCCTGATGGCGAAACAGACCTCTTCGAAATCTTGGCTGGCGTACTACAGGGGGATACTCTGGCACCATACCTGTTTGTCATCATACTAGACTACGCCCTAAGGTCTGCAATTGAAGGAAGGGAGGAGGAACTTGGTTTTCATCTGATAAAGCGAAGATCCAGAAGAATAGGGCCAGAGGTGGTCACAGATCTCGACTTCGCCGATGACATCGCTTTATTATCAGAAGAAATGCATCAGGCGCAGGAGCTTTTGAAAGGAGTTGAAGCATCAGTGGGAAAGGTCGGGTTAAAGATAAATGCAAAGAAAACAAAATACATGTCCTACAACCAGATCGTTGATGTGAAACTACACACCAAGGACGGGGCTAATCTCGATGAAGTACAAGATTTCAAATATCTAGGCGCATGGATGGAAAGTACGGCTAAGGATGTCAAGCAAAGGAAAGCGGCAGCATGGCGAGCATGCAACAAACTCAGCAAGCTATGGAAGTCTTCTCTCTTTAGAGAATTTAAACTTCGACTGTCTGCCGCAACAGTAGAAACAGTACTGCTATATGGCTCAGAGGCATGGACAGTCACACCAAAAATTGCTAAGGATCTTGATGGCTGTTACACACGCATGCTAAGAGTCATTCAAAATGTTAGCTGGAGGCAGCATATGACCAACGCAGAGCTACACAGGGATCTGCCCAAAATAAGCCAGAAGATCAAGATAAGAAGGCTTCGCTTTGCCGGCCATTGTTTCAGGAGCAATGAGTGTGCTTCTAAAATGATGTTCTGGATGCCCAAGCATGGAAGCAGGAAACCAGGCAGACCAGTGATCAACTTCGTTGACACACTCAAGAAAGACACTGGACTAGAAATCAATGAGATGAAAACAGCAATGCTAGACAGACAAACTTGGAGTACCATCGTGGATCGAGGACACCACTCGAATTAAGCAAGTAAGCAAGCACCGCTCAGTGGACCCCTTGCTGAAACGTATCACTGTGGAGCAGGGTTGTGATGTACGTTGTTAATAGGGCTCCAGTCTTAGGCTACAGGCACTGCTAGGTGTCGGACAACCCACCCAAACCTTCTCACAATCTACACCAATCAGTATGATTCTGCTCAAATCAGTTTTCAGTATTATTATTGGGAGGGAACTTCTTACACCATATCTTCTTCTATATTCAGTGGTGTTTACACAATGTTCTAAACTGCAAAAGAGCTACTCTTGAAAAAGAGTACCCTCATTGTTGTGTGAGATGAGTGGCTTAGGGCAATCTCGCAATGTATGGAAGAACCTTACAACAAAACCCATGTGAACAAGTAGGTCCTACTCTGACAAAAGGAAGCAACTAACAAAGGAGACTTTTCTTGTTAATGAGCAAAATGTGTCTGTCACTTGCATTGACATCAGTGTAACACCACATCTTGTTAGATTGAATATTTCGCAGAAGATGAATATTTCTTGTCCAGATTTTGGCCATATGTAGGGAATGCTGGGTACAATCATAGAATACCAATAACCTAGATTTGAGTGATTTGTCACTTGCTCCCTTTTGTCAGATTAGGGCAGAAGTATTTTCCCACACTGGGTATAATACAAATAATCTCCTTTCTTTCATTACATTCAAAGTTGTACATGATTGTGATCAAAGTTCACAAGTTTATGGCAAGTGAAAAGAAATACTTGGACAGTCTATTGCCAATCAAAACTAAATTGCAGATCCTGCTGTCTGAAGACTTCCTTTTGTGTGGGTCACTTAAAGTTCACTTTAAACTGCTACTACAATGTACCAGGAATGTTGAGAATCAATGTACAATGTATAGCAACATTTCTGGGTACATTGTATTTGCAACACATGTTTGCGCACAAATTAAAGAAATAATGTAATATTTTGTTCAGATATATATGTGTGATGCATCCAGCATGTATGATTCTAAGAAAATGATTGAGAATTCAAAGAGAGTGACTGCTTTTCCAAAATATTTATATAAAGTGTATCTGCTTTTAATCTAAATATATTTTTTTGGCAAATAATGCAAGCCTTTGTTACAGAGCTTTAAGGTGAAACAAAATGAGTAGAAAACATATGATCAAATGTTCTGGGTATTATATGACTTTTTTGTTAGGCAAGGTCTTAAATTATTTCCCTGGCAGAACTCTAGCTAGTATTACTGTGATGTTGTAGCTGTTTGGTGGGAAATTTAGTAGTACATATGAGGCTAAGTAAAATGTCTTTATTGAGGTTAAAGATAACATTATGAGTACTTAGTATTCAATGTGAATTTCAGTTTCAATGGGTGAAATGTACTCTGAATCTATAAGTTGTTGCTACTCTGATAAGCTTTGGGTTTCTTTTAGTAACTTCTATGAACGTCACGAATAACATTTATATTCACACTGAAAATGGTCTAGAATACACTTTGAATTACATTGGATAATTCTCCCCAACGAATGCATAACAGTTTTTTAGCAGTAGCAAAATATTTGTTGTGTTGGCAATAAGAATGGGCCCAAATATTTTGGATTTACTCAGAATGCAGCTGTAGAATTTCAAATTGTACTTGGACCTTGCCTAGAATGTATCTGTATATAGAAAGAAAATTCCTGTAGACAGCATTCCGACTATTTCACGAGTAGTGTGTGTGTCTAGGGTTTTAGTGTGGCCTCGTAGGTGAAATAGACAAACTGGTAATGCACAGCAGACAACTTGCCAAATGCACTGACCTCATGTGAGTGGTGTTCCCAATCAGGGAAGTAGACAAGAGTTGAAGTGAGCCATCTAGAGTTGAAAAGCTTATAGTGCGAAGTGGCCTGTGTTGCCTGGGGTACCATCCATGAGTGGGAATGTGGCTGCAAAATCATTCTTTCCAACAACCAAGGACAGCGCAATGTATATCAGCATGATTTATTATTGAAGTGAAATAAATATTTTATATGAATTGAATGTTTTATCACCAAAATGGTATGATACATCATGATGAAAAATGTAGATATTTATTGGTAATGAGACTCTACAAAATATCTAGAAATGCTACATTCAAGCTACATGTACTTTTGTGTATGGGGGGGGGGGGTGTATCATCTTTTTACAGGGATATTTTTACAATGTAGAATTAAATTGTATGTTTACAAAGAAATTTTAGGCATACACCCAGTAGTAAGGATAGCGTGCTCCATCCTGTTAATGAACAAAAAAAATTTGTATGTGTTAAGTTAACGTTGTGTCTTCAAACACATGAGGATTATCTTTTTTTTTTTCAAGTGTCTTGATTATGTCTGTCTGAAGGTGGAGGAGTACATGCCTTGTTCTTGTTTTTTTTTTTAATTTTCTCTCTGTCTAAATCATTGGCCATTTGCTCTTACTATTTGACTTTCAGCAATTAGGCAGGTACAATATACCTGTGGCGGAGAAAAATACACAGGGCTCGAGGCGATTTCGCCCCCAAATGCTTAAAAGAGCCCTCAAAATTGTAGTCAAATGGCCAATGTGCTGAAAAGGTAGCTCCCCCAATAAGATTTTTTTTTTTTTGTTGACCTGTGGGTATATTCATGTATGCACACTGGAATATATGTAAGGTCATGGCAAAGGGTAATTTACAATAATTTGAGCAAAATTATGTTAAGTTCTATTGGGAGTTCAAGACTATTTGACTCAGAGTGAAACCATAGATGCCAACTCAACCATGTATGTATTCATAACCTAAGATCTTATTTTTAGCACCTTTCTCCCTTGCAAGGCTATTTAAACAAGGAAGCAAAATATCTCCCTGTCTCTCTGGCTCTCTCTTACTCTCACCGTCTCTCTTTCTGTCTGTCCATCTGTCTCTCCCCTCCCTCTCTCTATTTGTGTCTTCATAAGCCAGATCAGGCAAAATAGCTCGCTAATTGGTTGAGAAAATTTCCCAAGAAATCTTGGGCTTGATGGAGCTAGCTCGAGCTAGTTCGCGAACTAGCTTGAGCTAGCTCGGAGCGTCTTAATAAGCCTGAAAATTTCTCGATCCCGGCATGCATCAGCGCCCACGAGGCATTGTTTACGTAATAGGTTTTTTATACGTGCGTGAATGCGAGCTCACAACTGAAGCCGTGCGGTCGTGGCCTATTCCCGTCGCACACTGTTGGTATGTGCGAAACTGGGGATAATTTATGCATCCCGAGTTTCGAGCTTACGTATCCCGAGTTTCGAGCGAATGAAGACGCAATTGCAACTTCAGGTTGGTTCCCCGGATCAGTAAACTAGCTCGCTATTTCGTCTGATCAGGCTAATGAAGATGCACCTTCTGTGTCACTGTCCATCTCTCTAGCTCTCCATATCTCTGTCTTTCTTGCTGACACTCTCTCTCGCTCATACCCTCTCTTGCTTGTGCTCTCTCATGTTTTAGACCGGACTTCAGCTACAGCAAGTTAAAGCATGGTCCCAATGAATACGTCGCGCCCCAAGATAGGGATTGAATGATTTAAATGATTGTACTCTTGTGCAATGTACTGTCCTATATCCTACATGTATGAGTTCCTTGTATTATTGGAGCTAAAATGGAAGATTACAAGCCCATTTATACTTTTATTCTTTGTTCTCCACTGCAGTAGCAAATTATGAACCTTGGCCCTGTTGCACAAAACTTACCATCGATGTAAAATTTGCTTCCAATGGCAATTTATATGGAAATCTTGAATTGCATTGGCTGCTAAGCGATGTTACAATGGTAGTTACCATTGATGGCAGAGTTACCATTAGTGGTAAGTTTTATGCAAGGGGGCCCAGGACATACAAAGCTTTCCATCTCAAAAACTACATCATCAACACTAAGACTTGAACACTACAAACTAAGTCTGAACAGACTAGACTACTAAAGGCAGGGAGACTGTTATTTTCAAACCTGAGCGTACATGTAAAGATGAATAGTCCATTCATGCCTGCCTCCTGAGAAGGGGTTCCCTCTTTTCTTGAGGGTGCCCAAGCACTGACCCTCTTTTGTCTCCTTTGAATGGGGGAGACGTCTTTTCATTGATCCGCCTCTGAATCACAATACAGACGTCTGCTGTTATTCACCCAGAGAACTACAGCCTACA
The DNA here is from genome assembly GCA_963669155.1 of Arbacia lixula. Taxonomy (NCBI): domain Eukaryota; kingdom Metazoa; phylum Echinodermata; class Echinoidea; order Arbacioida; family Arbaciidae; genus Arbacia; species Arbacia lixula. Next base: position 9,487,124 of record OZ022594.1, read on the forward strand.
TGTAACTGCTATAGAAGTGCATGCATTTTAACAGGCATGTCAAACTTTGTTTTAGTCAGTTAGGGATGGGGTCGGTTCATCTTGTTTTTCTCATGGATTTTTGAAAGTGAAGTTGCAAGACATTGAAGCAGATGGAGGGTTACATGTATATGCGAGTGAGCAGATGAAATACATGTTTGGGATTTTCAGTGAGTATAATACATGTGCATCGTATATTCATTTCAGTTCAAAATGATTTTTTGTTAATTTGTCATCGATTCTTGTGATCCTGCTTTCTCATTTTTTTTGTCATTTAATATTTGATAACAAAATGTGGGTGAATTAAAATGCTTCTTTGCTTTCTAGTCTGCTTTAAAGACCGGCTATCCCATTTGGAAATGTCATGAAACTTGGCAGGAATCAGCAGTTTACACTAACGATAATGTGTTTGAAATCTCACAAATAAACCTTATAAGAAAAAGTGAGAAAAACATCCCTGTTTACGCTTGAAATGCCTAATTTCATACCAACCAGTCTACATTCATTCATATACCATATTGCTACACACTCGGCAGTTTGCCCCTTGCCTCAACGTTTCATCACAGAGCAGAGAGCTGTGATGTGTGTTGTTACGATCTCAGGGTGGTGTTTCACCAAGCTGTTCGTAAGTTACGCACGACTTTACGAACGACTGGTGATCCCCTCTTGTGCTTAGTCAGATTCTCAGTGAACAGAGCGTGGTACTGCATTTAGCACAATAAGGGATCACCAGTCGTTCGTAAAGTCGTTCGTAACTTACGAACAGCTTGGTGAAACACCCACCTGGCCTTTAGGATACAGGAACTGCTAGGTTTTGGACAACCGCCCCCCCCCCCCCCCCCCCCACAAATCATTAACCTACTCGCGATCTAGCAATCAATAAAATTCCAGTCAAAGTCAGTTTTCAGTTCTGTTATTGGGAGGGAAGTTCTTGGAAAGTATTTTCTTCCATTTTCTGTGTATTTTTTTTTTACAAACTTTATTTTTTGACATGTTAAAGAGTCTTTGAACCACTTGCCAGTGTTAATCACTGTGGGAAAGAGGCACCTGCAGTGGAAGGACTGTGATCAACACTTAATGCCCAGTAATGATCACATGATCACTTGATCACATCACACATTGGGTATGGCAGGCACATGGGGAAAGACTACCGGTTGTTAACCTTTTCTTTGCCAGACAAAAATTGTATTTCTAATATGACCATGTAAGAAAGTGTAAAAAATTTTCTGACTTACCCTGTGTAATTGGAGTGCATGAATAATAGGTGCCAGTGGGAACTAGGTTTTTTAAATGAGAGGCCAATGCTTGGAGCATTACTGAAAGGGCAACAAAACCCTGATGATACATTGATTGAATAAAAATCAATAACCAACATTTTTAGAACAATCATGAGGTCGTTATTTGTACGTCACTGATATGTGAAGAGAATGTGGTTTATGTTATTAGTACATTATTAGACTTTCATCTTGGCGTCCACAGGCATTTTCTTTCAAAGATTATGGCTTCAAATCTCTTTTATTACTTTTCCCCTTCAAATTGTCATTATCTTAATGTACATACCGGTACATGTATGCTGCAAATTACTAAAATAGTCATTCATTCCCTTTAAACAATATAGAAAGAGGCGGATGTACTGTGCGCTAGACAGTTACATGTATATTGTATAGCACCAGTACGGTAGTTGATCAAACCTGATGTTTTAATCCACATACAGACATACAGTATGTGTAGCTACTTGAACTTAGCAGGAAAATTTGGCCTGTGTAGGCGGTCCACTGATTGTCAAGTGATTTCAGTAGCAATGATACAAGGCTCTCATGAAAAGCAGTGTTTGCACTTATTAGGCTACCCTGGGAATTAGGGAGAAAGGACATTATTATTATTACAATGCAAACTATGAAACATAGCAAAAGTGTGGTAGTTGATCAAACCTTTTGTTTTAAAGACTCAATCTACATATGTGTAGCTGCTTGAACTTAGCAGCAAAGTGAGAACTGTGTAGGCGGTCCTTTTATCAAGTGATTTCAGTAGCAATGGTACAGGGCTCTCATGAAAAGCAGTGTTCTAACTAATTAGGCTACCCTGGGAATTAGGGAAAAAGGACATTACTATTATTACAATGCAAACTAGACAGTTGTGAAACATAGTGAAAGTGTGGTAGTTGATCAAACCTTATGTTTTAAAGATTTAATCTACATATGTGTAGCTGCTTGAACTTAGCAGCAAAGTGAGAACTGTGTAGGTGGTCCTTTTATCAAGTGATTTCAGTAGCAGTGATACAGAGCCTGATGAAAAGCAGTGTTCACACTAATGAGGCTACCCTCGGGAAAAGGGACATTATTATTATTACTATAGTGTAAACTCTGAGGCAGGGATCTCGCCCTATTAGGATTTGCCCATACAAATGCGAAAAAGAAAAATTGCTGTAGATAATCTTTAAATATGCATAGCACACGGTCTTTATGAAAGTACATGTTGGAGGAAATTTATGCTAAGCTGATATCATCATGGAAATGATTCCTTGCATTATAGAGTAGATGGGATGAGGGATTATGATTTCATATTGGATGACCTTCTGAACCCCTTGATATGTATTTTTTTTTATACACCTACAGGATGACTGAAGAACATCCAATATACATTTTTTTTGTAGTTGATGGGTGGACTGCTACTAAGGGACAGTTTCTCCTGAAATTGAATTTGTTTTGATTTATAGCAGAAAAATCAAAGCAACATTTCAGTGAAGGTTTGATGAAAATCACAATCAAAGGATAAGAAAGTTATGACTTTTAAGAAAAAAATAGCGTTATGACATCACTTGTAAGCTGCTCTCCCATGTACATGTAGAGTATGTTGTGTGCTGTATGATTCTATAACTGCCCTTTCTGATTTTTGATGAAGGAATAAATCTGTTTCATAGAAGTGTGTGTGTGTGTGTGTAAAAACATGTGCCTAATGATGTCAAATGCAGACGTGAAATGGTGTATATCCTCAATTGAGAAAATGGAAATCTAAAAAAAAAAAGTGCAATACAGAGTAGGGGTGGGGAGGAGGGCGGGGGGGGGGGGGGGGGGGGTAGTGTCCACCTGTCAAGAGCACTACACCAAACTCTATCAAATACCACTTTTCATTTACAAGCATCTTATGTGAAGGTTTTAAAATGATCAAGCAACAAGCGTCAATTTCAGGCTATTATTCACAGTGAGGAAAGTTGTTTTCTTTGTCAATATTTCAATATGTTGCTTCCTTGTTTCGATGGCCGAGAAAGGGGGAAAGGTGCTAAAAATAATATCTTTAGTTATGAATACATATATGGTTAATTTCTACGGTTTCTACGTTTTTGCTCCAAGTTAAATACTCTTGACATCCCAACAGAAATAAACACAATATTGAAAAAAATATTGTCAATTATCCCTTTGCCAAGATGTTAAATACATTCAAGTATACATGTATATTTGTATCTGCCTTATTGCTGAAAAGTAAAAAAAAAAGTATGAACAAAGGGCCAATGAATGAGTGACAGACATAGAGAGAGAGAGAGAGAGAGAGAGAGAGATAGAGAGAGAGATAGAGAGAGAGAGAAAAAAGAGAGAGAGAGAGCGAGGGAGAGAGAGAGGGAGGGAGGGAGGGAGGGAGGGAGGGAGGGAGGGAGGGAGGGAGGGAGGGAGGGAGGGAGGGAGGGAGGGAGGGAGGAGGGAGGGAGGGAGGGAGGGAGGGAGGGAGGGAGGGAGGGAGGGAGGGAGGGAGGGAGGGAGGGAGGGAGGGAGGGAGGGAGGGAGGGAGAGAGAGAGAGAGAGAGAGAGAGAGAGAGAAAGAGAGAGAAGAGAAAAAAAATACAGGAAGGGATGTAATGATATGCTGAACCCATAGAAAATCAACATGTTGTACCCATTTTTCAAGTTTTCAGCCTTTACTGCCTCGGGGAAGGGTGCTAAAAATAAGATAATTATGAATACATACATGGATGAGTGTGTTTGAAGAAGATATACGGTTTCACTCCTAGCTTTATGCTCTTGATTTCCCACTAGAAATATGCATAATATTGCTAAAGTAATTGTAAATCATCTCTTACCAAGACCTTAAAAATACAGAATTTCATGTATTTGTACATGTATCTGCTATTATTGCTAGAAAGTAACAGAATATGAGCAAGAACCACTGAATAAGAGAGATACAGGGGAAAAGAAATAAGGAGAAATGAAATTATGCTGAACCCATATAAAATATATCAATATTTTACACCCTTTTCAGGTAGCCTTGCCAGGGGATTGGTGCCCAAAATAAGATTTTAGCTATGAATACATCCATGGTTGAGTGTGCTTGAAAAAGATATACGGTTTCACTTCTAGTTTCATACTCTTCACCTCCCACAGGAAATTGCAACACTTTGCTAAAATAACTGCTAATCAACCCTGGTCAAGAACCAAAGACCTTAATTACACATTTGTACATATAGACACATGCCTGGTTGCTGGAAAGTAACAGCATACGAGCAAAGAACCAATAAGTGAGAGAGAAGGGGAAAGAGAAAAAAAGACGAAAGACATGTATGTAATGATACGGCGAACCCATAAAAATACTGTATCGGATGTCCTTGCCGCATTAGTACATGCAAATGATATCCATTCTTGTCTTGGTATAGTGGGCATGAGAGTATACTGCTGGTATAGAGCATTTGAAACACCACGCTTTGCTACTGCGTTCATGGACATGTCTAGCATTCAACGAGGAAGCAGATCTATAGCTGCTGGCTGACTACTCCCGCTATAAAAGATAAATGCATTTATGACCGACCTGTTATTTGGTCAGTTTTTTTTGCTCTGCACGCTTGGCTGCATGTCCACACACACACACTGGTATAGACCCTGGTGATATCCCTGGCTGTATTTGTTTACCATGGGAGCTGCGGTTCATATTTCATAACTCCCATCTCAGCGTATACTGTGTGGACTGTCGTGCTGTAACATGTGATGCTCGTGTTCACTGGTGGCGCTCTTGAGCAGCGTTTTTATCCTGGAATTGTGTCGCCGAATGCGGATATGTCGTCGCCTCTTGGGGATATAATTCGACACATATTTTACCCAGGTGCGTTCGATTTTTTTCTGCTTCAGATGCTAATTTTCTGGATGACATAGCATGCCTACTGTACATGCACAGTCAGTGTAGCTGGGTTGATACTGTAGTAATGGAAATAGTGTTGCGATACTGTAGTTTATGTAGTCCGAGCTGTAGCAAATACAGTAGTGTTGCACTGTGGGATACACGCAGATTGAGTCATACGTGTGAGAAAGAGAGAGAGGCAACTGTCCCGTATGCAGAGGCTGCAAAAGCTGACTTCAACATTTTTAAGTATCTTTATGATTTTGCACATCTCTCGTAGAGTTTTCATTAATTTCGTGTAAAATTTTATGGTACTTTGCCTTAGGAGGTTGAATCCATAGATCATTATTTTCAACAGCATACTGTACGGTATTGTGTAACCTGTATAAAAAAGTGGTCTTTATTAGCAGGTGGTCTGTACAGTGTACGTACAGGATTCTACAAGACAGGTTGGAATAGGAAACATTGTTCAAGGGAAACATACAATGTGGTCTCTATAGGTACACTACAGCTCAAAGGTATTGGCACGGGTAACGGGAAAGGGAAGAAAGGGAAGGAGCCGCAGTTTTAAACCGTGGTATATTTCGTCCAGTGCAGCATAAAACACGATGCTTTAGCCTTAAAAGCATCATGTGTCATGCTGAACTGGACAAAATATGCCGCGGTTCAAAACTGCGGCTCCTTCCCTTCCTTCCCTTTCCCTTTACCCATGCCAATACCTTTGAGCTGTAGTGTAGGTGGTCTTTCTGTACAGGTGGTTTCTATAGCTGGTTTCACTGAACATGTTTATAAGCATATTTTTTCAAGAGGTTCACTCACTCTATATTGCAGTCGATAGCTCTTACTGAGTGCTTGCCCAGGGCAATTGCACTGTGTCTGACTTTGCCAAAATATTGCGTGTACATCTGTTCAAGTCTAAGCATGTACAGGGATGTACAGTGTGTGTTGGCATTGATATACAGTATGTCCATTGGCCATGCTCATTATTATCATAATTTCATAATCAGTGTAGCTACCATGGCAACAGCTAACTTGATAAAAGTGAAATGGCAGTTTCCATGGCAACGCCAATGATAAATAACATTACCGGAAATCCACAATGGTAAAACAGAGATGTCTTGCAGAATTTTCAAGGTCTCTGTTTTCTGTATAAGTTGATGTACAGCATATACTGTACTACGGACCAGTGCAGGTATGCAAATATATACTGCATGCTCAGGGCAATTACGTGATGTACCTGTAGCCTTTGATATCCACCAAAGAGCCAGTCCCTGAAAAAAATAAAAGAGCCCTTGTGTAGGGTTCAAAGCCCAGCATAGTTCATTGTGTTTGTCTCATGGAGTCTGGCTTGAAAAAGTTATCCCTGCAAATACACTTTGATTCCCTCCTCATGTACTGTATGACAGTGGCATATTCAGTGTTGATTAGGCCAAGGGCTAAACATAAAAAAGGGGAGGGGACGAGGAGGGGAAGGGGGCTATCTGTCAAGCCTGATGTCCATAAACGAACACCAAAAACCAAATAATGCATTCTACCCTATTGAGAGAAAAATACAAACATCTCAAAATGATTCAGAAACAAGTTGAAGTTAGACAAAATCCTAAAGGAAGAACAGTTCCGCGATGATGATGGCCCGTATGATAACTTCTTCTCCCCCTATATAGTGTACCTTGAATCCTTAAAGGGCATATACTGTACTGGGAAGGCAAAAAAACCTTCAAAATGTAATTGTTAGCAGTCTTCTTGACAATGGTCTTAAATTCATGTATTGTCTATTTTAGAAGCTTGCTGAAAGTTATTTGCCCTCAAATGATCCACATATGGAATAAATAATGATTAATGATTAAATCATCAAAATGTCCAGTTCCAGTCAGTTTCAAGTTCTATTATCGGGAGGGAAGCTCTGATACTGTATCTTCTCCCATTTTCTGTGGTTTTTACAGAATTTTATTTTTGTGGGTTTTTTTTTTTAACCAAGGGCATACAAATGTGGACAAGTAAATGAGATTTCCCTGACATTGTAGCGCGAGGGTTAAAGATAGGGTGTCCCATTTGCAAAAGTATACCCTAACGATGATGTGTACACAGCCATAGCTTCACAAACATTTTCAAGAAAAGTGAAAAACTATCCGTGTTTATGTTTGAAACGCACTGACCATAGTCTACATTCATAATCGTATTGTCCTTCTCAGTGTGCGATGCAGGCATTGCTCCCATTGAATGCATGCACTGTAAAACGGACATGTGCAAACCATTGCAGAAAACGGGCTTGAGTCTCTAGGCTATAGGTCTTAGAAGACCCTCCCGATACATCTTCAAAATCTTGCGATCGCTATCATTTCACTTTCCAGTTCCAGTCCGTTTCAAGTTCTATTATCGGGAGGGAAGCTCTGATATATATCTTCTCCCATTTTCTGTGGTTTTTACAGAATTTCATTTTTGTGATCTGCAAGAGGGGCACCCTGTGTTTACATGTCACATCTTCACCCGTGGTTATTTAGTGCATGATTTGAGTCCTGAAACATTGATACAGTATGAAAAAAAGAAGAAGAAGAATATGCAGTAACAGGATCAAGAGTGACATGGTTATTCCAGTTACATTTGTAATCTAATGCCAAGTATGAGGAAGGAAATTTCTACTCAAAAATATATATATGTCATTTGCAATTCATACCAGTATATGTACTGTAGCAACGCAATACATGTACACATCCATACTGTACATGTTTCTGTGTGTACCATATGCAAATACTCGGCAGTATTTGCATGAAGGTGTACTGTCCATACTGTAAATATAGATTTTTGATTTCTCTGGTAAATGTTCGTTCATCCGTGTACTGTAACAAATATTTTGGTAACCAAGCACGTTTGGTAGCTATAACAGACATGGGTGTGTATAGCAGCAGTTTATTCAAATGGGGCATATTTATATTTATATACCTCGTATCCATAATCCTGTTACCTGATTGGTTGACAGGCATGAACTAGATTTAACCATCCTACCAAAAGTACCTCATTAACATAAATAGCATTCTATAAGTACTTTGTTTGCTGGCAAAAGTTCTTTATTAACATATATCGGTCATTTGCATAATGAATGGAGGCCAGTTTGTGCTTGAATCTCCATTGGAGTTTGCGTGCTCACTCATTTGTGTGACCAACATTGAAAAACCCAAAGATTTCACTGCATTAATGTGCCGATGCACACCAAATTGAGATTGCTTCTGGGAGGGTGAAACACTTAATAAAAGATTAACAAGATATTTGTTACAAATTATGATTGACCATTGTGCGATATGGAGGCATTTCTCTGACATGTTTTTCGTCAATATTCTCCAGAAAAACGGAAATTTGGATATATGGGGCCATATTCATGAAGCCGTACTACTGCTTAGCCTACAGGTACATGTAGATAGTTGCTAAAGCGCATTTATCTACATTGTATGTATGCATTCTTAGTAACTAACTTGGCTTTAGAAGGCTTCATGAACATGGTCTCAGTTTCTCACCAAGGAGTGAAATATAAACACATGTATAGTTTCTGGAAGGTGACAATAAACCCTACATTTGCCCCTCTTTTTACTAATTACTAGTGGCTTACTTCCCAGATCATGCTCTGAAATGTGCACATTGTAAAGATGTGGGATGCCAATTTTTGAACATTTTATAATTGATAATCTTGAAGTAATTGAATTGTGGATTACAATTAGCCTTTAATTATTTTTTTTTGACAAGTGACGGAACCGTCAACCTTTCATCAGTGATTAATGACAATTCTTATGGTGAATATTTTCACAGATGCACCGACTCGTCGGCTGAGTCGGAGCGCAGAGAATCTTGCCACCGGAGGGCGCACTAGCAATCTGCCGCCCTCTATCCAGGTTGATCGCCCATCATCACCGCAGCTGTCATCGACTCTATCACGAGGTAAGACTTCTCACCATTTTCAAAGCCAGTTTTAGGGACAGAAATGAAAACACAGTTTTGAGAAAATTTGAAAATTATGTAGAAAATAGAGATTTCTTTCAGTCTGAAAGATTGGAAACAGAGGAGAGTTATGAATTACAAAGTTCTGCATAGAGCTGTGAAGCCTGTTTGTTGACCAGCTTGGGCAGCTGCATTGGTCCATGTGTTAGCCCTCTCTTATTACCATACAATGGTAGTTCTATGCTTATTACAACATAGATTATTGGCTATGGGACTGAGGAGGTTAAATGGACTTTAATGTATTTTGGGGAGGTGAAAATTTAGTGCATATAATGTATTTGAAGTCCAATTGCACTCAATGTTTAATCCCCAAGATTGCGGGCATTCGTTATAATTTGTATCCCTCTGAAATTGGCTACCCCATTTATACATGTATGTAGCGTTTGGCAGAAAAGCTTCATCAGGGTACTTTTGCGTATTGCCGACAACGAGAATTGAGTGGGAGCCCTTGTGCATATCAATATGGTACCTGTGGGTAGGATCTTCAAGGTTAGTTTTGTTGAACGGGGCTCACGTTGCCAATATGCCCAGGGACGTCCTCAGAAATGTGTGCTGATTGTCAAGTCTGGTCTATTGATATTCACATGTTTCATGGGGAATCTGATAAAGATATTAGTCAGGGGATTGCAAAATTGGGAGGACAAATTATTTTTCATGGAAAAGTGAGCACATTGTGTGGGATGTAAAATGGTGATGTGTCATGTGATAGTGTTTCTTGTTGCATTGGATCGATTGTTTACAGCTGTTGAAATGTGTTCAAATTTTACCACAAGATATCAATGTTATGTTGTTACAGCAGGTACATGGCTAAAAATTGTGAAAAATAATTGTTTTCTTTGCATCAATGGAGGCACTAAAAAATCTTTCAAAATCTATTGAGCGCTCTACTTTCTGATTGGCGTAATTGCCTTGATCAGAAATAAGTAAATTATTTTGCAACAACGGTATAAAGCAGCTGGAGTATACCAATGTTGTTTTATTGATTATTCAACCTGTGTAATGGATTGCCTCAAAGTTGCAATACCAGAGGCATTTTTTGAAGAAGTTTGACCGCATTTTAGCTGGGGTGCGAAGGAGTATTTGATGAAGCCGTGATATAGCAGCAGTTAAAGTTTGACAGCTTGCATGTTACAAGAAAAGTGAAAGAGGGAAGAGATTAAAAAAAGATGTATGGTGTAAGAGAGAGAGATACACACGTAGATATATAGAAAGAGAGAGAGATAGTATACAACTATTTCATGACCATGAAGGATCTTGTGGAATCTATTTGCACCGAGGTTAAGTGGAGGGCGTGCGGTACTATTTTTCCGAGACCGCAGGTCGAGGGAAAATGGTACCGCATGCCCTCCACTTCACCGAGGGGACCAATAGATTCCACAAAGTTCCCGAATAAAGATCATGAAATATTTGTTTTATATCCTTCATTAATATATTCTTTTGCTAGAGTAGTAATCTGTTGTCTCACGAAAAGGCAAACTGGAGATTGCGACGTCGCGTACTACTACCACGATGATCAACATCTTCCGTACTAATATATTCTTTGTTCATTAATTTAGTCCTTACCATGGACCTTGTGATATAGTGCCCATGCTCTAAGCTCTGAAGGCAGGAGCCCGATTCAGATGTTTTGTTATTTCCTGTGGCTAGAGCAAACCAACGGAAATTCAAATAGCACCTCGGCCGCAACACCGCGGGAGTTCCGGCAGCGCGCCCAATGATTTTCCGCTAAATTGCCAAAAAGCAGCTGGAAAGAAATGTATCGCGTAGATTTTGCGTGTCGCGCATTTACCTGGGATGAATTGATGAAAATTGTATCGATCACCGATAGCCCGGATATCGATAGTCCAGAGGGAAAGAAAAGACTATTTTTGACATGACGTCACGAAATAGTACTTTTTTTCCCTCTGACGTCATGAAATAATACTTTTCTTCCCTCTGAGCTCTCTTTCTTCAAATAGTTCATCTATTTGTGGTCATGTGACACCCTTTCAACCAATCAACGAACTGGAATAATTAATGAGGGATATAAAGAGAGAGAGAGAAGGAGAGAGAGAGAGAGAGAGAGAGAGAGAGAGAGAGAGAGAGAGAACACTAGGTGCACTCTAAACCAGTGGGGTTGAATAGAATATGAGCATGAGAGACAATGAGAGAGACAAATAGACAAAGTGAAAAAGATAGATAGAGAGATATATAGAGAGAGGGAGTGTCTGTGTGTGTGTGTGTGTGTGTGTGTGTGTGTGTGTGTGAGAGAGAGAGAGAGAGAGAGAGAGAGAGAGAGGAGTGGGGGGGGGGGGGCAGAGAGAGAAAGAGAGTACATGAAAGAGAGACAGAGAGTCAGACATATTGAACAGATTATATGGGGAAAGATTATCCATCTGTTTGTTAGGCAGATTTACTACAATGGTCTTCAATTAAAGAAAATGGAGACCGTGTGTTATCAAAGAAGTCTGAAACAGACGTAGTGACATTGAGTCTGAAAGTCCTTACAAGATACTCTTCCCTGTCTGCAATTATGAAGCTTGATCTAGTGATGGGTTTGCAAACAAACATTTTACTTGATTATTTACAGATGTCCTGAGCGGTATTACCCTGTCTTGTCAGGAGAGGATAAAAGTTGAGAACCATTTACACTTTCAGGATCGGAACATACATGTACATGTTGTTTATGATTTTGAATGATATCTTTTATTCCTAAAGAATTGCTGCTCCATACAGGGTGTAGGATGTGGCTGGGATAAGGAGTCAAGATACTTCTCAAAAAGTGACACAGTTTAGCATGTATGTTTTGATTTATTCGTTCATATGGAGCGAAACATCACAATATTGTCCTTGTCGTCATTTTAATGTGTGAACGATCCTCCTTACGTTCGATGTATGAACGGTCCTCTTGATTGATTGGGAAGACACACTCGATTGTTTCTTTGATAAACATTCGGGCATCATTAGAGCACATTTGGGTGATGGGCAATATCAGTACATGTATGTTTTCAATTTTTCCAAACAATCATACAGTGCAGGTCATTCCTCGCAGTAAGCCTTCATCGGAGGGCAAGGCAATTTTTTTTTTTAGGGCCATCGGTTATCGTGATGATGGTTCAGCTTCACGTGTTTTATTTGTGCAATGGCTGGCTGTTATTTGTACGAACATTCAAAACCTAAGCCGTGCCCACACACACACAATCATTGTATAGCTATACCGAAATGGTAGAGCTATACATGTATGTTGTATGAAGAATCATCATATACTGTAGCAAACTGTGTGTCCACACACACAAAAAATCTTTACCAAAATTCGATAAGAATCATCATTTTTAGTGAGAGTGTGTCAACACACACAAAAAAAATCTATACCGAAACTCGATAAAGGAACATTGTAAAGGTGGGTAGATTGCTACTCTTAATTGCTACACAAATTGCGCTTATTATTTTATACTTTCTGTACGTCCTCGATGAGTGCGGACTAGTTTGAGTTGATTTGGGACTTTTGCATGAGCGGTCGCACTAAGCTCTGCCTGGTTATACGATGTATAGGTGGTTAAGCTTGATTCTTTTTACCGTTTTAGTTCAAAACAATGAGAAGACCCATGTTTCTTTGTATGCCGTTTGTATGACGTATCATTAGTCGGGATCCACACACAGCATTTTGTTGTATAGCTACACCAAAATGATATCACGATCATCACCATCACCACTTGCCAATTACCGATCATGATCACCAATTACCACCAGCAGACACACTTCTTGGGACATTGGCCATGTTTATCAACTTCTCAGAAATTTAAACGCATTTCCAAAGGCCTTAACGAACGCGTTTCCAAACACGTTTAAAAAAACGGTGCGTTTATCAATTCCATCGCCCAATTCGAAAACCGGCCTTGTCACTGCGCAGCTCTACTGCGCCGTTACGCATGCACTGTAGTACAATAGTGTGCGATCGATGTGTTTACGGAAACACATGGTTTAAAGTCATTTTAAAACAGCTATGCGTTTATCTCGCTTCTTTAAACGCGTTTCTGGTTTAAACACGTTTCGGATCGCACAAATTTGCATGTTTCAAAACAGCTTTCCGAACCCCATAATCAAAACAGCTTTGCGTTTGTCAACTCCCTGAAACGCGTTTAAAAAAATTTAAGCTTATTTGGAAACCTTAATTCTACCAAAAAAAGAGTTGATAAACACGCCCAGTGTTAGACTGAAGCCTGTGCCACCATACCAGAATACCATTGTATATTACTTAGTGTTTACAAACAAACAGCATGGGACCTCACAGTATAATGGCAGCCCTAATAGAGAGCCAAGTACTTATCTGTCAAAATACGTCTAGGCGGGAACACTTATGAGTTATGACATCACATTCACCCACATTTCTGAGAAAAAAAGATGATGATGATGATGCCTGGCCAGAAGGAGGTCACGCCTTTTAGAGGAAGGAGATACAAAGATGCTGAATGTCTAAGCGCTGACCAGGGTTATTTCCGTCTCGGGTTTTTGGTCAGTAATTGAGGGACTTAGGATGTGACGTCAACTCAAGTGATCTTCAATTACTGGGATGACATCCTCCCCAGCTTGTGGGATTTAGGTGATGGAGAAGAAGTGTACTTTTTCCTGTTTCGTCGAGGGAATGCGACGTAGATGTTACGTGGTGTTATCAGACGTCATAAACCTGGGGGAATTGATTTGTTATCCATAGATCTCTAAAGTTAGGAAATAATGTGTAAAGTTAGATATGAGATTGGAAGGTTATTCTGAGCGCAAATTATAGTGATTGTGTTTGTATTTCACTTGGTCATTCTTCACCTCCACACTCTCTCTCCTCTTGATCATCTGTACCACCATCATCATCATTGCCAGTATGATTCTGTTGACGCCATCATCACCACTTTCCTGCTCTTCTTTCTTTTTTTCTTTTTTATTCAAATCAATTTTATTCAAATATTCTTGAGATATGAACAATAATAATCTCAATGTACGCAGAAGACAATTTGCCCGACGATTTTAAAATAAATTAATAAAACATCTTTGTCATTGTCCTCAAGGAGACCAGTGTCATCTTTTTTTTGCATGTGATATGTGTACATGTACAGTACATCTATGTTACAATCACCATCGTATTTGGCTTCTGTCGTTTTCTCATTGCTGTTCTTGTTTGAGTATCTGTGTAATTTACATTGTATGTTCTACCATTGTAGTACTGGTATGTTCTTTCATTGTGGTGTGTTTCCAATGTAGTACATGTACGTTCTTCCATGCTTCATATAAGGTTAAGATAAGATATTACCTTACTTTGCCTTATTAAGGACACTTTCCCAGTTAGCTCAGGTGTTTGCGAATAAAGGAAAAGATCAATCCGTTGAATATTGCATTACACCTTGTGAACACCTGCCCTGGCATCGTAGCATCTCACAGGCGCCATGGCCTAACTCCAAGCGCTGTCCCAAATGAACGGGAGGTGACGCTAGCTTCTATTTTTGATGATATTTTTGTGCTTGGAGAAGTGTTTGTGCAGCTGAGCTAGTAAATATTGCCATCGCAAACTGCCTGGGGTTTGTGCTATGGGGAGCGGGAGGAGTAGGCAGAGGTATCTTGTCATATTTTGCCGAGAGGTGCACGCTCGGGTCACCGCGGGGACGTGTTCGAAGATCCAAATTAGGAGCTGAACTTTGTTAGGTGTGGGGAGTTTGCTACCAGTGCGGGGAAAAAAATGTCTTTGCTGTGTCCAGCAAAGAAATTCATTAAATATTTGCCCTTTGAAAGCTCAAACTTCTATTGAATAATTATGCTAATTTGATTAGGTTTAGCTTCTTGAAATGTTTTTTTATTATACAATAATGTGTATTGGTCTTCTTCAAAATGAAAAATCAATATTTGAGGAAAATACAGTGTTGGTGTTACGCTGCTCAAAATTCATTGTAGCTCCTATAAATGTCAACTGTAAGAATGATTCTGTGAACATTTTGTATGTAGCAGTTGTGGTAAAGATGCATTTACCATATTTTCAGGAAGAAAGAGAGAAAGACGAAACAGACAGAGAGAGGGAGAGAAAGAAAAAAAAGAGAGACAGAGAGAGAGAGAGAAAGAAAGAGACAAGGAGAGAGAGACAGAGACAGAGACAGAGACAGAGACAGAGAGAGAGAGAGAGAGAGAGAGAGAGAGAGAGAGAGACAGACAGACAGACGGACAGGGAGAGAGAAAGAGAGAGGGAAAGACATGGAGATGAGGGACATGTCAAAATATCAAAATACATGCAGAAGCAACAATATAAGGTTTGAAACTATAGAGGGCAGCAATACCATATTTATGAATTTATTTTTCAGGAAAGGTGCCTAATGCTCCATTTATTTGCAATGGCAAATTGATATTGATTATGGTGCCATGCATATGTGCAGTTAACAATTCCAATGGTTGTTATAACATATATCAGGTCAGCTACATTTTGATGTGAAAATACTGCTCTGACAACCCAAAATGAACAATAAAACTATCCATGGTATGATGAGAGATGGCATCCCATTTACAGTACATTACAAGGTGAAGAGAGGTGATGACTTGAAACATTTCATTGGGGATACAATTTACATCGAGCAATTTTGAAATTAGAACCACAGCTCTGTTCTGCAGAATGCTGATTAATTCCAAGTTTGAATGAATTATTAGAAAATGTCGCAATATTTCCATTTGAAATCTGAGATAAAGTAAACAGGGAAGTGCAGTTTTTAAATGTGGGAACCAATTTCCATGTGAATTTGGGTATTTCTGCATTAGGATACACAATCTATGAATCACCTTCTCTTTTGTTATGGATTTACCTCCCTTTGAGTTGCTGTTCTCTTGAGATGAGAGCCCCTATTGAGTATGACATATATTGATGCTAGAGTTTGTAACAGAATTAGAACAGGCAGATCAATATGGCACAAAGCCTGGATGCGACTGTGTGTAGTTCAGGGCCAAACAATTGGTATTGTATTTATGGAGAATGAAGGAGGGGGAAAGTGGGGATAAGGGAGGAGAGGGAAAAAGTAGAGGAGTGGGAGATCTATATAGAGAGAGAGGTGGGGGAGAGATGGGAGGGAGGGAGGGAGGGAGGGAGAAAGAGAGATAGAGAGAGAGAGAGAGAGAGAGAGAGAGAGAGAGAGAGAGAGAGAGAGAGATGGGATGGGGGAGTGAGAGAAATAGAGCAGGTTATAGAGATATAGAAACACAGTGAAACATTAAAACATTAAACTCACTCCCATGCATGTGAATCTTAAGTCATTGTTGAATCAAACAAAACAACATATGAAGAAGATGGATGAGATAGAGAGGTAGAAAGACAGAGAGAATATATATATATATATATATATATATATATATGTGTGTGTGTGTGTGTGGGTGTGTGGGTGTTTGTGTGTGTTGACATACATGTACGCATGCATGGAAGAGGAAATGTGAAGGACAAACAGGCACAGAGAAAGAGAAAGAGAGGATGGAATAGAGATTCCATCTAAGGCCACAAAATCAATAGTCATCTGCTGTGACCTATCTCATGATCCCATCTCTTCTTCCTGTACGAGATACATGTATGTATGTATCTTCTTTCTCATCCCCCCTTTCGCTATCGCTCTCTCTCTCTCTCTCTCTCTCTCTCTCTCTCTCTCTCTCTCCCTCCCCCTCTCTCCCCCTCTCCCCCCTCTCTCCCCCTCTCTCCCCCTCTCTCCCCCTCTCTCCCCCTCTCTCCCCCTCTCTCCCCCTCTCTCCCCCTCCTCTCCCCCTCTCTCTCCCTCTCTCCCCCTCTCTCCCCCTCTCTCCCTTCCCCTATCTCCCCCTATCTCCCCCTATATCCCCTCTCTATCCCTCTCCCTCTGTACCTCTCTTCCTTTCTCTCTCTCTCTCTCTCTCTCTCTCCCTCTCTCTCCTCTCTCTATCCCTCACTCTTTCTCTTTATCTGTCCCTCTACCTCCCTCTACCTCCATCTACCTCTCTCTCTTCCTCTATCTCCCCCTCTCTCCCACTACTACCCCCTCCCTCACCCTCTCTCCCTTCATCTCCCTGTATGCCCCCATTCATCACAAATGATGACAAATCCCCCAAGTATTCCCTCATTTTTCATTCACGCTGCCCCTGTCTGGTTGGGGCTGAATGAAGCGCTGTGACTGAGTCAAAGCATGACATGTTGAGCACATGGGCACTATAGAGGCATATTGATCAGTATGCATTTAGCACCCGGCTACTGAGGGTGGATGGTCTGTGCAAAGTATCTCCCCTCCATCCTTGCTTCTAATCATCGCTAAAAGGTAAGCGGAGGGTGGTCTGTCTATTGTGTTGTGCCATGCATGCTAAGCATGTGTTATGTGATCCTGTATTACATTGTCTACTAAGGAGGTGTATAGTTATGTAACTACAGTATAGTTAACATTTGAAAAGGGACTGGATTTTAAATTGTGCAAGTAAAAAAGTATTTTAATCATACATTTAGTTGAAATCAAACACAGATACATGTACATGTAATTTGGAGATGGTCAAAAAGAAGGAATATTCTACAGATTCCCTTCATTGCAACATATACCAGTCATGAGTATTATTAACACAGTATATGTATGTAACATTCTTACATGGATATTGCTTTTGTGTATAATCAATTAATTTGCAATATTCAATTAATGGAAATACATGATCAGTTAGTAATGAACATATAGTATGATGTGAGCAAATGCTGAAATGAGTGTAATTGTTTTTGTTGGTAAGGCCTGATAAGAAAGGCCTCCACAAGAGGTATTTTTTCTATGAATTAATTGTGTTAATTATGTTTTTATTTGTTCTTTGTTTTATTTATTGTAACTGAATTTATATTATATATTTTTGTTGTTTTTTTGTTGCAAAATAGATTGAATCTTGAATCTTGAATCTTGATGGTGAATGTTACCCTCTGGTACTGTTTTGGCAGACACATCATGTACATATATCTGCAGTCCATTGTTACATAACATTTGTTACATAACATCTCAAGGCCACAGCAGACGACATGATCCAATAAGTCGTACTACTCTACTCTATTCTATGGCAGGACCAAGTCGTTGGATTTGTAGGAGAATGTGGCATGACTTTTACAGTCATACAGGCCCTGCAAAATCATGTTGTATGGTGGCCTTCAGTGAACCGAAACTACTGTAAACGTCTCTATAAACAGAGCGATTCCCAAGTACTTAATTTTGTGGGCCCATATGACAGGACCCGACTCACAGGCCAAGAAAATGATACAAAACAAGTCCCAACGCATTGTACTAGTACACCGGCAACATGCACTGTGCCTATCTAGTTAACGATCATGATCACAATCAAAATAACAGCGTATGGTATAGGCCGACCATTTTGTAGCGCGTTTCATGTGTAGTTATACTGTAAAAGTAACACTATAACAGACTATGTGCACTGGGTAAGACAATCAATAAAAAATGTTTGCCTGCTCTTATTTTGCAGCTGCTCCTCATTCGCGAAATAAGTGAAAATTAAAACATCGCAAAATATACCACGTTTCAAGTAATCATTCATTAAATGGATACAGACATGCATTGAATTACCAAACACACACATGTTGCCATGGTTGTTACCATTGATGGTAAGTTACAATAATGGAAGACCTATATGCAACGTGGCCCAGGCA
The DNA here is from genome assembly GCA_963669155.1 of Arbacia lixula. NCBI lineage: Eukaryota > Metazoa > Echinodermata > Echinoidea > Arbacioida > Arbaciidae > Arbacia > Arbacia lixula. The sequence continues at coordinate 9,505,866 of OZ022594.1, forward strand.
TTAAAGTACTCCCTTCAAAGGGTTGTTTGTTTTCCCATTCCCTTCATGTAGTAATGTATGTAAGATATATACGAGGGGGTAGTGAGTGTGATAAGCTCTATGTTCTCAAGTATACTTGAATGTATTTGCACCTATTGCGAGTGCTTGTTTTGTGTGTGACAATGGTCTATAAATAGTTGTGCTTGTTTGACACTGAATGTTAGCTGAACTTTTTCTTCACAAGTACCGCTGATAAAAATATGCATACTGTACTGTATGTGTGCATAAATGTAGGCCTTCAATGGAAGCAATAGCTTCAGAAGATGTCCAATCTGTATACATTCAGTGTTCATTTCATTTACCAACTTCTTGTGTTCCCTTCTAGAAAGACATGTCTGTGAAATAACCACTTGCACTCAATGTTGGTACTGGTAGATATCAGACATTTTGACATATTTGGTGGACATGATATGCATAAAATATCGATAGGAGTGGTGTAGTTTTTGTTTCCCATTTGCCACTCTACTGCAATGGCATGCATGGCATTTTTTTTTTTTACATTGAGCTGCGAAAAATTAAGTGATGCAAAAAGATTAACTGCATCAGTGCATGAAAAGTGTAGGCCAACTGTTCATCCACACGTGTGTGCATGGAGTGCATGGAGTGGTGGGGGAGAGAGTGCATGGGCAATCTGACCCACCATTTGGGGCAATCGATGATTAATTCACTGTCTAATTCACTGTCGCGGGCCGGTGTGTAGCACGTTGAGAGTCGGTGCAGGGTTGATCCATGCAAGTACACCGTGGTGAACAGTCTGGCAACGATGACACTGTGTGATTCAGTATGAGGGGGTGGGGGGGGGGGGGGCGCTTGTCTTGTCCGAGCGCCATGAATATTACATGAGGCTCCTGCGTAGGTGAGGGATAGAGGTACAAGCATGGAAGGAGTGAATGGGGGAGAGAGAGAGAGAGTGTGAGGTTATGACGTAGCAGTAGCGTGTTTAAGGTTAGTTTGTGTGGCGTGAGGCGATGTACACGTACGATGTGGGTAGGCAGGTGGGATATGAAGAATGGTGGAAGAAAGAGGAAGAGAAGGGAGGGAGGGAAGGATGACAAAAGAAGAGAGGAAGAGAGAGAGAGAGAGAGAGAGAGAGTGGGATGTGGGGGGGGGAGGCAGAGATACAGCAGAGTATCGAAGAGTCACTTGCATGTAGCTGTGCTTGTGGAGAGATCAATGATAGATGCAGGGAGAAGCATTGACAGTGGACCTAAAGTGTGATAGAGTGAAGGAGTCAGAGGGGAGCGGAGGAGATGTTAGAAAAGTGAAAGAGGATGGGTGGAGTTACAGAAGTGGAATGAGAAAAACTAGAAATATGAAAGACAGAGGAAGATGCTTAGGGAAGAAGAGATAAATAGAATATCAGTATAATGAACGTAAAGAAATGGCAAGGAAAAAAAGGAAAAGTAGAGATAAAGACAGAGGGAGGAAAAGCATATTAACAAAGAGGAGAATAAGAGATTGAGACAACACACATGTATGCAAAGACAACATTACAAGTGGAACACATCTGAACCTTGCACAGTGCACACACACAGACACAGACACACACACGCACACACACAGACACACAGACGGACAGACACTTGCGCACATGCACAACAAGGTGTGCAGCGTCCCTCCCCGAACACACTCACACTACTTCGGAGGAGAGACACCTCCTATCGGCTGCGAGCGAGCGTGGGAACATTTTCAAACGGCGAAGATGAGAGGGACAGCCATCTTCGGGACCTCCTGCACTGCATCTTGGGAGGATGCAGTGTTGTGAAGATGTGTCTTCCATCTGTGAGTTCTTAGCTCCATTATGCTGTGATTTGGTTATCTGTCGGGTGAGGGGTTGCTAGTCTTTGTGAAGTATCAGTGTGTGTTGCGCATTGTCACACTTTTCACATCGATTGTATTTATTAATACATTTGTGTATTAGACAAGTGTGGTGTGTGTTGTTCGTGTTCAGTGATATGATGCAATTTAATTATGTTGGTATCACATCACACATACATTGTACATTACTAAGTACTTTGATTCTTGTAGTTGTCATCAATATGAGATTTGGATACATATGAACTATAAAGAGTGATGACAAAGATATGACAATAAAAACATTAATTCTCATGACGATGATCAGGATAATGATGATTGTTGTAATTTTCAAGAGGAGGAGAGGTATTTGTGTGTGTTTGTGTGTGTGTGTGTGTGTGTGTGTGTATGAGTATGTATGTATTTATTAGTGTGTTAGACAAGTTTATTGTGTTTTGTTAGTGTTCATACATGTACACAAACGGGAATTCAAGGAAAGGCACTGTACTACATGAAACACAGTGCATAACATATGCCAATCATGTAGAGTATGTACAATATAGAGAGCGCAGTATAATATTTATCTCATACAGCATTGGCTTAATCCTATCAGAACCACAGGTGCATGGAATGTGTCATAAGTCAATGGGCTTTTCCTGGCTTGGTGCCGAGAGGGTTAACCCCATCAGTATCATAGGTATGTGGAAGATGTAATAAGTCAATGGGCTTTTTCCTGGCTTGGTATTGAGTGAGTTAAGAGCCGCTGACGATTACGAACAGGGTTTGCATTCTCCTACTGCACTGTAGAGCAGTACGTTCACATCTTGATAAGATAAGCCCTGCTCAACATACATTATGCATACTCATCTATCTCCCTAATGTGTGTGGGTTGTGACACTGACACACATTAGGGTATGAATGCGTGGAAGGTCAGTGACCTCTTGGTGCATGCCACATGGTAGCCTGGTCTTCAGGCTGCTGGACTTGTTTATTCAGGTCAATTTCCAACAAGGCTAGTTGTTATCTTCAGCTGGTTTTTTGTCCCACAGATGGAGATGACTTAGAGGAGAACTCTTTGTAATCAACCTGGGATTAATAATAGTAATGATAATACATAGAATTTATATAGCGCACTTTCCATCTTAACTAGATGCTCAAGGCGCTTCAGAGGAAATTAAAGAGAGAGAGAGAAAAAATACAATACAGGTATGAAATTGTATGTCAAAAAGTACCATTATACAGGTATTTCTTTAGGTTGCCCTTGAAGGTGGCCACTGACATCAGGGTTTTCAAACTCGGTGGAAGAGAATTCCACAGGGTTGGCCCTGCATGAGCAAAGGCCCGTTCTCCCCACGATCTCTTTGAAACCGGAACTTGCAAAAGACCGGATGTGGAGGATCTTAAGGTTCGTGATGGTTGGTACTTGTGGATTGAAGAGTTGAGACGAGAAATGTCTGCAACAATATGGAAACCAGGCTAACCGTGTGGTACATGGGATGCTGGTGTCCAATTGGATGATGAAAGACTGGTATCACTATAGTAAAGCTCATTGTGAAATACTGCTATAGTATGGCTCATTGCAAAATACTGCGATCACTATACAGTGTAGTATGGCCTCTTTATTGTGAAATACTGATATCACTATAATATGGCTCATTATTGTTCAAAGTGATTGCTAGTACTTGAAGCGAACTTATATGCTAGAAAGGCTGGATGAGAAAAGAGTAAGTGGAGCACGAGAAGTGGGAAGGAGGAGGAGGAGGGAAAACGAACGAGAGAAGCAGAAGAAGGAAGAAGAATATTAAGAAGGAGAAGAAGATAAAGCAAGTCACTGGTGGAGGAGAGGGTTGATATAGATGAGGAGGAGAAGGAGGAGAAGAACAAATTATCAAGTTGATCAGAAACTGGAAGGGGGGGGGGCGTTGAAGAGGGGGGAATAGCTAGATTTAGAGTAAGGACAGAAGGAACAGTGATAACTAAGACCAGAAGAACAAGGAGCAACAGAACTAAGAAAACAAGTTAACAGAGGAGACCAATGAGAAAAGAAACAATAACAAAATGTCAATTTTAAGAAGAATTATGAAACATGATTTAGTGTCATACATCGGAACGGTGCAGGATATCAATCAAACCAAGGGAACCTTGCCCATAAATCCCCCAGAGAAGAGGAAGCAGGGAAGACTTCTTTAATAAGACAGACAATCATTTGAAACGGGAAGATCCGGGGCTGAAACGATGCATGACATTAACGCGCAACATGCATGTAATAGGATGACGGACAGAGGCCCTGAATTGTAGAGACGTGGAGCCCTCCGTGATTAGGCAAGCCTCACAAATGGACGCTGCTCTTGCTCGGGCACTGCTTCCTGCATCCCAACCGCAGAAGAAGATGCGCCCCACCATGACAGCGACTCCATCACTGCGTCTCCTACCCATCATGTGTCCTCCCGGTAGCCATGATGTCTCCCGGTCTTCCGCTGTGTGGGGAGGGGGTTTCACTCCCAGTACCTATGCCAGCGCTAATCTCAAGGACGAGCTGGTCCAAGGTGATGCAGCAACATGTGTGTATGTGTCTTTCCTATAACCATGCTGTCTCCCTGTCTTTGGTTGTGTGGGGAGGGTTTTCACTCCCACCAATACCAGCGCTAATCTCAATAACCAGCTTGTCAAATGTGACAGAGCAACTTTTGAGATTTTTTGATGCGTATTGTGTAGTCTACAAAAATTGGGATGGGTAAAGACGTGACAAATGTGTCATATGTCATTAATACCTGAATTCTCATATTATGAAAATTAATCCTGTATGAGCTAGAAAGTTTCTAAAGGGTTTTGAAAGCCCTCCAGAAAACCTGAGAATGAATAAAGGTAAAAAAGAGTAGATATTACTAGTATGCTACTAAATAGTTTTAATTTCAAAATTCTTAGGACCTTTCAGATAAGATATGTTCAGTGATCCATCAAAAATGCAGATTAGTGAGGTGATATGGTGTCAGTATCAACGTACACATATTTTTTTTAAAACCAACAGAATCCTTTGCTTGTGCACTAGCTGTGTAATAGTAGTTGTAGTAAAAGGGTTTGGGTTTTGTGCAACCTGCCCTCCTCCCATTCAAGCGAGTAAACATTGCCAGTGTCTGTTCTGTGCATTAGTGAATGCATTCCCATAGAACGCAGGAATAGCTTTGGATCTGCACAGAGAGAGAGAGAGAGAGAGAGAGAGAGAGAGCCCTCCGTGCCTCATACATCATGTGTTGCCTTACGCTTACGCATGGCGCCAATGACCACGTGCTAGCGCTGATGAATTAGATTTCCCTTAATAACTGGCCCTCCACTTTTATATCAACATGCCCTCTGCATCAATTTGCAGGAGAGTTTATGAGTAATATATTCCAGCCTGTGGAATTTTGTGCAAGTTTCTGTTGGATTGATCCTACACTCGTCCATAATTGTACAAAATGATGGTTCAGGATTCTTCCTGGAATTGACATTTTGATGTTAATTTAAAGATTTATTTGCATTTGTTGCTGACAGGGTGGTCAGTGATTATTAGCTTAATACATGTGCATAAATTAGTGCCACCCAGCATCTTTGTTGCGGAGGCATTATGTTATGTATCATTTTGATAAGAAGGAATCTGGGGCCATATTCATGAAATCTTTCTCAACTAGATACCAGTAGTTACTAAAAATGCATGTAGCTGTGAATGTACTGTACTTAGCTCACTAGTTTTAGTAAGGTTTAATGAATATGGACACTGGGTGTTTATCAGGGTAATTATTCTTTTGACATAAAGTGTCTTTAGTAATTTATGTAGTGATTGAGTTATTACATGTGAGGTACAGAGATAACATAAATTGATTAATTCATGATTGATCATCTAAAATATAGTCACCAAATCTTAAAATTGGTTATATGTTTTGAGAGAAGTAGAATCATACTTTTGCCCTGTAAGTTGGCACAATTATTGCTCTTAATTGACATTTTGTCAATTCATAATGGAATGTGCATTCTGGGTAATAAAAAAAACTCATTTAGAAAAAATAGTGTTGCCAATTTGAAAGAAAAGTAATGATCACTTTTGCTCTAAAAAGGCCTTCGTTCCAAATGAGCTACATGTAATGTATGCAGAGACTGAGAGAGAGAAAGAGACGACATTTGGCATGATGAGAGGACCACTGTACAGCTGTTCTACTTTAATCCTGCTGCAGGGCATTTAATGATGATGAGCCCCAGTGATTTATTTCAATCCATACCGTGTGTTTTCTTCCCTGTGCACGATAATGATGGTGGAAATACACTGTATGATGCATACAAAGTATGTGCGCATGTATTCATGTACACATGTAGTGTTGATGTGTGTGGATAGGCTTTTTAATGTAATTGTTTATTTATACATATCACATACTTAATCTTGATTGTGTAGACTGACTGGAGAAGTTACATATATGTATATGTGGTGAGAGGAAGAGTGACATGGAAAAGGGGAAGGAGAAAGGAGAGTGGGATGGAGAAGGGAGGGGCGGAAGAAGAAAGAAAAATAAAAAAAATATAGAAAAAAAAATAAATAGAAAAAAGAAAGGCTTATAAGAAAGAAGGATGAGGAAGAGAGGGGTGTAGGAGAAGAATGAGAAAGAGCAGGAAGGAGACAAGAAAGGAAAAGGCATAGAGGAAAAGATCAAAGAAGAAGAAAGAAGACAGGAGGAGGAGAGAGGGGAAAGAAGAAGAGAAGGATGATGGAATATGAGAAAGAAGCAAAATGGAGAGAAGGAAGACCACAGAGAAGAAGAAGAAGAAAAGGAGGAAAAAGGGCAAAGAAGAAGAAAAGATATAGAGGGGGAGAAAGGAAGAAGAAGACGAGGAAGAAGACAGTTTGAAGAAGAAGGACGAAGGAGGAGCAAGAGGTCAATAATGAGAAAGAAGAAGTTGTGTCAGGACTTCAAATGAGAGAGAAAGAAGCATAATTTTATTGCTGCATTAAAACATGAATCCGCATTCTACCTTATCTGGGCCAGACAGAATGCTGTTCAATGCTACCTCATAGGATAACTAGGTCTGACTGCCCTTCTTTGACAAAAGGAAGCAAGTGACAAATAAATCAAACTTGGGTTATTGGTACTCTTAGATGGTACCCAGCATTCCCTACATACAAACAAAATCTAGAGAAGGAATATTCATCTTCCTGCAAGATATTCGATCTAATATGATGTGATGCTGCGCTGATGACAGAGCAAGTGACAGATACATTTTGCTCATTTGCAAGTAAAGTTTAGATTGCTAGTTGCTTCCTTTTGTCAAAGAAGTGCAGTATGTGGAATGCAAGAATGGCTGATAAGGAGTTTCAGATCTACTAAAGACATTGACACACACACAGTAGCACTGTGCATATTGACCTCCACAATTAGAATTCTGTCCCAAACAGCTGCCCTTTTCCCCGTTAATACTTCACACTCCTTTCCCGTGAGTCATAGGGGAATGATATTTGCTTCATCGTGTCCCCAAGCTGTCTGGGAGGGATTTCTTTCTACCACACTCACACCGGTGACAAACAAAAAAAAAAGCTGCAAATGTTGACACGCTTTGCGAGTTCCTCAGAATGTGGAGCGTGTGATTTTTCTTCGAAAAAAGATTTGTTGTTAATTATTGTCTGGGGTCAGAGTTCTGTTTATAAAATGGTATTTCTGGTGATTAATTTCTGGTTCTGTTTGGAGATTGACAAAGGGATAATTAAATATGTTGAGCTGAAAGTCATGCAAATACTTTTAATTAATTCCCTTAGATGTATTATTCAGTCTTACAATGAAAAGTGCTCTGCTTACATATCTATCTGCATACAATGTCAGTGCTTTGAATCAACATGTCCTGTTGATCTATAGAGTAGTCGAGCAAAAGGAATCTCTCATGAACTGCTCCATTAATTGGGATTAGTGGGATTAAAGAAAAAGGGGATACGGTGATGGAAAGGATATTGAGTGCCTGCATGTAGTTGGCAAGAATTGCCAAATGTTTTTGCAGAATGAAATATACATGATATAAGCAGACAAAAGTGGGTAAGGAGGTGAGAAGGAGTTCATGTGGAGGAATGAGTGAAGAAGGGATTAAGGGATTAGCGCAGGTGATCAGTTGATCTCATCCGAGGTACTCTCGAGGGGTGAAATGGATATTTGCAAATCAGGTAGTGAGTGATTGTTGAGAAATGTAAAGAGCAGTGAAGACAGCTTAGAGAAAAGGAAGCATTTTTTCTCACTATTTTTCAGCTTGCAATGTGCATTTTCATGCATGACTCTGGCAAATTTACATGTTAATGTTATGTAGCACAACTGTGTTTTTCAAACATGCTTAGTAACATTCCTGGCAAGCATTGTTTCAATCACTCAAGAATGCAAGTAGAAATGTGCATGAGTTTTGAGTTTATAAATGTAATTGAATGTGCAAATGTATTTGCAAACCATATCCCATCATAATCCATATTATGAAAGGCGTTTTTAGACTGTATGTCAAAGAGAGAGACAAATAACAAAATTGTATAGCAAAGTGATGGCAAATATTTGTTTTCAGTTGCTTAAGAAATTATTAGAAATTTTGAGGAGATTTTGTGAGCTTGGCATGCTTCCATGTGCTTAAAAACTACATTATAGTTTTGCTTTAAAAAAGGCCCTTAAAACATACTTGCATACATGTACCCCTATTATAAACCACTAATTCATGCATGCATGCTTGAACAACATCACATCATCAATACATAGAATCCCGTAATGTGAATAGGGCCACAGATGCAATCATGTAATATGAACAGGGCCACAGTTGCAATCCTGTAATGTGAACAGGGCCATAAATACAATCATGTAATATGAACAGGGCCACAGTTGCAATCCTGTAATGTGAACAGGGCCACAGATACAATCATGTAATATGAACAGGCCCACAGTTGCAATCATATAATATGAACAGGGCCACAGTTGCAATCATGTAATATGAACAGGGCCACAGTTACAATCCTACAATGTGAACAGGGCCCCAGAAGGGCTCACTCCCCACCAGTCTTGTCTAATTGATGAGGTTGTGGACTCGGAGGGTAGTGTTACACTCCCTGGGTGCTTAGAGGGGTGCAAACTATACCCATCCCTGGCCAACTGTTTCCTCCCATGTCAGGGCATGACTCTCTAAGAGTGTCTGCATATTATTAAACACCTTAGTACTGAGCAATGATATGTCCATGTCACTTACAACACAGAAGACTATTTATGGAACTGAGCCGGTTAAACACTACATCTCAACTTCCAGTGATTTTTCCCCTGTCTTTGTGTTCTCTCTGCTGACTTAAAAAATAAAATTACTGGGCTCTTATTAGGTGGGCACAGACAGGAAATACATGTATTACAAAAGTATTCCTCCCAGATATTGTGAATCTCAGGCCATTTATGTACATCGTCCATGTTAGTTATATTGTTGGCTCTTGATCTTCAATGTAGAAAAGCTGATGATGAAAGCATTATCATTATTACTATTTTTGCATGTCATTTATCTACAGTATTTACTGTATGTTTATCAAATTGCGTTTGTATTATTGTAGTTGTTATGACTTGTGGATGATATTAGATTACAAATTACAAAGAATGACAAATTCTCTTCTATGAGAAATTATATCTTTCTTTATTGAATAATTATGTCTTGGTGCTTTAGATGCCACATGTTTAATTTGAGACGTTTTCTTTTAATCTAACTTTTCTTTGACTTCATCATGAGCAAATTCTTATATGGAAAGACTGTATATGTTAGGATTATACAGCATTGCACCTGTGCAGAGGAGAGCATTTAGTTCTGAGTTATATCAGAAGTCGTTTCTGTTGAGCGGAACAATTTGGATTTTTTTTGGGGAAGAATGAATGATAGCTAGATAGAAGAATGAATGAAGAGGAGCAGATGGAATAGAAAGCTGCAACCTCCTTGAAGGATAGCAACGCAGGAAAGGAGGCAAAAAACAAAAGAAAGTTGATGTTGATGTCTTTGCGATAAACACTGCAATTTGGCCTTGCTATCCTCATTTTGCATGTTCCTTGTTTCTGCTTGTCAACAGCTCAATGATAGTGGCAAACTACGCATTACTCATCAATATTCTGGGAGACAGTGGGATCTAATGAGGTTGGGCACGGGGCAATGTAGAGCAGATCTGCACTATTGGATGGAACAATAGAATGCCCTAGATAGCAGAAGGGCAAACACATCTTGCCAGGGCCATTAAGAAACTCTATGTACACATGTATGTATGCCAGTTGCCTATCTGGGAAACAGGAGCCGTATTCATGAAAGCTTACAAGCCTAGTTACTAAAAATGCATGCAGCTAAATGCGCTTCAGCAACTAACTACACTTTAAGGTTTCATGAATATGGCCCCAGGAATACACACAAACCTTATATTGATTGATTGAACTGATTGATTGATTAATGGTTAATTGATTGATTGATTGATTGATTGAACTTTATTTATTTCCATCAACATAAAAACAATTACATACAATGAAAATACATTTCTAAGATAATAATCATTAAACAAGTTATGTTGGACATGTATTAACAATTTGAATATAGAATATATGAATGGTTATCATTGGGGGAAAAGAGACGTGTGTAAAAGCCGTAAAGGCTTGATAGATTAGGCAATTTTAAAGTAAATGAAGTTGATAGCATGCAACATATTGTTTTTAAGAGTGGTTATGGCCCTTGCTGTATTTTGTATGGACGTGTTGCCTCGGTAACTAACAAAACACAATATCCTACTCTGTTGACCAGCAAGGAAATAGGCTTGTAATTAACTATTGCAAAAGTATACGCTGTATATTTAGTGCCGCTTATTTATTATTATTTTTTTGTGACCATGTCCCTGACTAGTGACTGCATAAATTACAATACGCGTAGGTGATGCACTTTATATTGCCATTGCATGTATTCAGAAATATATTTCTGCACAGGATTAATTCAGTTTTGTCTTCCAGTGATATGTACTACTGCAGAAGTGATATTTCAAAGTGAAATACGGGGCAGATGATCACTAAATCATCATTGGCAAGGCGCTAAAAAAGGTTGAAATCATGCTTTGCTCAATTGGCACAATTATTCATATATATTCAAACCAGCCGTCATTTTCAGGTTATTGGGATTCTAATTCTACTTTAAATGAATCTAGCAATATATTGGGTTCAGATCCGTATCATCCACGAGTAAGACTTGAGGTTCACGGGGCAAAAGAGCTTCATAATTAATGAGAGCTGTACGTGGGTGCTCCTTAGTAAGGAGACCAAAGAAGACCTCACAATACGAGTTGCCTTGACAACCATACCTGACTGCCACGGAAGGGGTGCCTTCAGGAAATGCTGTCATTTTCAGAATTGGTGACAAGATGGAAAACGTGTCACTTGTAAACAAATGATGAGCGTGGCTAAATTGACAAAGTTGTTCTTTGTTCTTTATTTCTAGTGTAAATTGCAATTTGCTTTGAGGCAGTTCTTTCTCTAAATGGATGCATCAGAATTAGAAACAAATTGTGATGAATAGTTGCAGCTTCCTATGGGAAATTTATGAATTTCTCTGCTGCATTACACCCCCCCCCCCCCCCCCCCCAGTCAAGAATTATGTTCTTTGAAGGTAGAAGGAAAATGAGAAAGGAATTCCTGGACAGAAGAGGAATTTGCCTGTGGTTGGATGCATACTGCCTTTTTTTCTCTCTAATTCATTTTCTAGAAGGCTCTCTCAAAGAAGAGTGCTGTAAAAGGAAGTTAATCTGAAGCAAGGAGATCAAATTACATGTTTCCTTTTCTTGTTTAGACACAAGTATCATACATTATTTGATAATGTTCATGCTGTCATTGTTGTTATGGTTTCCCTTCTCCTTCTTTCCCCCTCCTTTGCGATTGTATTGCCGATGACGATGTATCTTCAGGCCATTGAGGTCTTCTTTGATCTTAGTAACCATGGCAACATGCAATGAAGGGGAGAGATCTAATGCATGAAAGTTGAGTCAGAGGAACGCTTCTCTTTTCACATTCATTATTGACGAGTAAAGGACGTTATGTGTGGATAATGTAAACCCCATTCTCCATTAGTCTCATAGGTAACGCAACATGTATGTGATGGTAAGTTGATTGAGCGAGGGGAGCATTCATAAAATAGAAGAAAGAGGAGAAGAATCAAGTCTCAGTGAGATGTGAAACCATACTTAGATACAAGCCACATGGGCTTACATTTTTGGGGTGATTGTCTTGCATTGTGTGTTTTTATGTTGTTTTTCTACATGATACATATATTCAAATGTTACATCTTATGTGTCCATGTACATGAAAATTTTGTACATTTTTTAAATTTTATGTTCTTTGAATGTTTACATGTTGAGGGTATACGAATAAATACTATTTAGAAATTAGTAACATTTTCATTAACCACAACCACATGTGGTTGTATTCTTTCAGGATATTTGAATCATTTGTGGGGTGTAGACAGGAACAGAAAAAGTGAAAAGAGAAGAGATGATTTTGTTTTTCTCTCACACACACCCCAACACATGTGCTTCCACAAAGGACACCCAAATCCGCTTGATTTTCATTAAAAAAGTAGATTTTTATGAACCATAATCATTATAAAGCAGTCTCGTGGATTCAGTCAATCAAAGAGCAGGTACAGGGATACAGAAAACAAATTATATATCCATCACGACTTATGAGATACCGATCTTATAATTGATATCTAGAAATCCTTGGTCTGTAACTGGACAAATCCCTGTCTGCCTCTAGACACGACATGGCTGATTCCTATGTTTCACCTTGTCTGACTTGATGAATTAAAGACGGCTTCCTTTGTCTGTTCCCTTAAGCTTACTTGTGCATGTGTGTACCACCCTCTAACACTCAGGTGGGATTTACACCTGAGGGAAGAAGCATCCGTCTTACTTTTGCTCATCTTCTAAGGAATCCTGACGTCTTTTCCATCTCCACATACGTCTTATCTTTTTGAGATAGTGAACACATGTATTCTTTTTGTTTACACCTTTTGCTTAAACTTTATCTTTACATGTCTTTCTAAAAATATTAAAGGGAAAGTCCACCCTGAAAGAATGTATTTTTTTTAATAAAAGCAGAAACAGGATTGATGAAAATCCTTTGAAGGATAAGAAAGTTACGATCTTTTGAAGTTTTGATTTTGTGACGTCATGTGCGAGGTGCTCATCCATAATTTTTGTTGACAATGTCAATTTTACCAATAAATACTATTTAGAAAGTAGTAAAACTTTCTGTAGCACCATGTGGTTGTATTCTTACACACGTACCTCTATGAAAAAATGTATTCAGTTGACAAACAGTAAAAAAAACAATTCATGGAATCATATGTCAGCATATGGAAGAGGACCTCGCATGGGAGGTCACAAAATTGAAATCTTAAAAGATCGTAATTTTGTTATCTTTGACAGATTTTTCTCAAACTTTCACTAATATGCTCCTTTCGTCTGCTTTTGTTGAACCCAACTCAACTTCAGGGTGGACTATCCCTTTAAGCTTATTTGTGCGTGGCATCCTCCAACACTCAGCTGGGATTTACACCTGTACGCACATTAGGGAAGACGCATCTGTCATTCTTTTGCTCATCTTCTAGAGATTTGTGACGTCTTTTCGATCTCTACATACGTCTTATCTTTTTGACAATGTGTACACATGTATTCTTTTTGTCTGCACCTTTTGTCTAGATTATATCTTGGATGTCTTGTTAAAACTATTTACCCAATGCTTACTGTTAGATTTGTCGGCTGTGTGAATCCTGGTCCGTTTAGGATGTCAAAATCTGCCATGAAAGTGCAGTAACCAAAGGCTTGATGCTTAATTGTGTTTCTATAAAGTTTTAAATTTTATTCATAGCCTGTTGTCTGTTATCTGAACAGCAGATTGCATGGGAGTCATGCTACTAAGTAGTATCTGAGCGTAAAAAAGCCAGCCGGTATATATATATGCAGGCTTAATGTAATGGGTAAAGTATTCCTGTTTCCTATAAGTGTTTGGGATATGATATCATCGATGCTTTCTTCCTTTCGTACTCTGAAATGTGATGACTTTTTTTTGGAGAGGTTTGTAATATATCATTTGATTAGAGGTGCTTCCTTCCTTTTCTCACGAAGATTGCATTCCGATACTCCCATTTATTTCCCCGATATTTCCCTTTTAAGCATGCATTAAATCACTTAACTAGCTGTCCAAACTGCAGATAATAACTAAAATCTTACTTTCCATTATGTAATTTTGTCTAGTTCGGATAGTTTGAAATGTTGAATTGAAAAAGAAATATCCATTAAACTTTCCTTGAAATTTACCACAAAATCTTTTGGGATTGAATACTTCTTACCTAACTGACAGAATTTGTTCATAGTTCAAACAAGCGCTGGCAAAACTACGAAGTTTGATCACACGGTGCCGGTTCAATACCGAATCAAATATTTATGTTGCTGTCACATGACCAGCCAACCCTGTTACTCTGCTAGAAACATTCCTTTTTATTTGCAATGCTGGGTATATTGACAGCAGTGTGATCGCACAACTGAGAGATTTAACTCTCTCATTACCATTGGCATGAAATTATGTAATTAGCTAATAGAGTTTTCAAGGATGTAATGTAATGGTTAAATGACTGAGATTGAATATTTTGGTGATATTCGCCTAGTCTGAACGTGCCTTTAGTGTATCATGTGGAAAGACCCATCCAAGCTTCCGCAAGGAAAACTTAAGGTGCGATACTGTCGATAACAAAATATTGACTTCCTGCTTCACAACCACAAAATAGTATTGTTTTCTCTCATTTTGTATCCCATGACTACAATACATTGTCTGCTTGATCTGACCCAAACAGGTTTAACCCCCTCAGTACCATTTTCGTGGAAATGTGTAGTAAACCAATGAGGTTTTCAAAGTGTGGTAATGTAAGGGTTAATATTGTTCACTGGCTGGAGGTTATAAATTGATTACAATATATGCAAATTTAATATGAAATAAGTATTAGTGTCTTAAAAGTCTCACATCAAATGATTCAGTGTGATATTTTTGTATATTTATACTATACTGATAAAAGGGCTTTGTGGCAAATTACACTTCACTGACCTTTTGAAAGGTTTAATTGCTTCTTTTTTCCCCACACAACAGAGTCATCATTCAAAGCATTCCTACAATATCAAAAATGGGAATGTGAGCTTGAAAGTTTTGTGATATCTTGTCAGGGAATAAATTAATTAAAAATTTGGGGGGCCAGTTTTTGAGCACATTGGCCATTTGGCTACATGTGTATATTTTTACATTGTATCTATGGGAATTTTCAAGGGCTCTTTTAAGCAATTTGGGGGTGAAATCGCCCCAAGCCCCTGTGTATTTTTTCACTGTATCTTGTGCATTAACCAATTATTGTGCATCAAGGTATGTATGTCAGGGGAAATATGCCTTCTTTATATGTTACGGTACAGATCAGGTGATATCAGTGTATCACCTGATTAATCCCCGGAAGGAAGCTGGCTCTTTGATCCTCAGATCACTTTCAGGAAGATGATAAAATAAAAAAGTAGGACATTTCTGCCAAGAGATATCCAGCAGTGTAGTGAAGCCTGCCAATATTGAACTCTATCTCATACAGTCTAGTCAACTTACAGTAATATGTCCTTGCAAGAGACCTTTTAGAGAGTGAAGTTTGCCAAGATGTTTACTTTGTTGTGATTGACTTTATCTCTTCCTGTGCAAGGAGTTTAGTGTATTACTAGTTATGGAATGCACCATTGGCACAGAGATAGGATTAAAGAATAGGATTTCATAGACATGAACATATGACCAGAGCACCCTATAGAGTGCCTACCCCACAAATGAAAATGTCATAACATCTCTCATCGTCTTAAAGGGAATATACTGTACTGGGAAGACAAAAACCCTTCAGAAAGGTGATCGTGAGCAATCTTCTTGCCAATGGTCTTAAATTCATCAAACATTTTGAGGATTTGTGATTTAGTCACTATTTACTCCAAATGTGGTTCATTTGAGGGCAAATAACTTTCAGCAAGTTTCTAAAATGGACAATATATGAATCTAAGACCATTGGCAAGAAGATTGCTCACGATCACTTTTTTGAAGGCTTTTTGTCTTCCCAGTAAAGTATAGATGCATATATGTAAGAGACCTACATGTGCATCCATGGACATATGATGAAATGATAGCCTGTCTTGACATTTCTATGCTAAACTATCAAAAGTAACTATGTATTCATGTTTAGTGCAGACAAAGCTTCTTCTTTCATGGTCTTCTTAGATATTCACACTAGATGTAGAAGAACAAGGTAGTGATAAGGCTTCTGTAGCCTGACCTGTTTATTAATAATAATAATAATAAACCATTTTTATATAGCGCATAACACATATACATAAGAAAGTCTCTATGCGCTTCAAGGAGCAAAGAAAAAAGATAAATTAGGTTACTGAGTTCCTTAAATCATTTTGTGATTTGGAATAAGTGTGTTTAAAGAGCAGACTTAAACCTATGTAGGGTTTTGATATTCCTAAGACTATTATAGAGTACAGATCAGAAATTAAAAAAAAAAGAACAACAGCCTGAAAGCAAGGCTACATGTATAGGAGGGGGTAGAGAAAGAGAGAGAGAGAGAGAGAGAGAGAGAGAGAGAGAGAGAGAGAGGAGAGGAGAGGAGAGAAGAGAAAGAGAGAGAGGGAGAAAGTAAGTGAGAGAGAGAGAGAGAGAGAGAGAGAGAGAGAGAGAGAGAGAGAGAGAGAGAGAATAAGAATAAGAAG
Organism: Arbacia lixula; assembly: GCA_963669155.1. Lineage (NCBI taxonomy): Eukaryota > Metazoa > Echinodermata > Echinoidea > Arbacioida > Arbaciidae > Arbacia > Arbacia lixula. Next base: position 9,522,505 of record OZ022594.1, read on the forward strand.
TTTGTTGTGAAATGTTTCATTGAAAGAATGAATTAACCAACAGGACTTGGGGGAAGTGGTTGAATCCTGAGGCAAGTGATGATGTAATGTACATGATGTTGCATAACCTTTCATTACAAGAGCTGCCAAGTAGTACTGATTATTATTATTTCATACTGAAATTTGAGAAGAACACTGAAGGTTTCATACAAAAAAGTTATAGTTCATGGGTTGTTTTATTGTCTTTTTATCAAAATACTGATTTTCAGCCTTTAGAATATTGACATGTTTTGATTAAGGTTGGAGGTCTTGCATTAGACGCATGTGCATGTATTATGAATTATCTGCATTTTCGTTCATACTGTCCTTAGGTGGCTTATGAAAACTGACTTATAATAATTGTATTTTGATTATTTATCAATTTAATAACATATCGTCAGGACAGCATTTTGGTATGCAATTTTTATGCAAAATTTAGAGAAAGGAGTCAAGTTTTCCCACTTCATGTTGATGTGAACGAATTACAAGGATATATTGCTAGTCAAATATTGTGGAATTTTTTGTGCCCTCGCCTCTGTGGTTGACTTTGACAAAATGAATTGTGGTGAGAGTGGATGGTTGTATAACTAAACAATGAACTAGTAGGTGATCTTCATGTATACAATCTGTGTTTGTGTATAGTCTACTGTCAAAGTCGCTCATCAGCGCTCAGATTCTCTACTGTCTACTGTCAAAGTCGTTCATCAGCGCTCAGATTCGTCAATGCAGCATGACAATAGCCTGTCTTCCAGGCTGTTGGGCATTTCTAAAAGAGCCAAACTATTCAATAAATGGGTCAGGCTGCAGTAGACTAATTATTCTCAATTTCTTTTCCGCCTCCCCATGAAAAATGAGGAGAGAGATATTTTGTAGTTTGGATCAGAAATGTTTAAAGGCTGGCTGGAGGTTAGGCTACATTACAATGGACATCACCTGGAAACCCATGTGACCACAGGAATAGAATAATTGATTCCCTCATTTTCATATGACCTTTCACAGGAATAAATCATAGGGACAACTCTGACGTCAAATCTAGTGGGAAGCTCAGTCTCCTTGTCTTGACAGTTTATTTTTTTGTTAAACGCTTGTAAGAGGATTTCAGTTCAGTCATCAAAAGAAAAACACAAGTATCATTGGCAATTGGCCAGAAACCTCATATCTCCTGTGAAGTTTTTACAGGATCGGTCAGGATGTTGTATGTGCTCTGGCCACAGATCGTGCTGATAATCTGTGTTTGTCATTAATCGGAGCTGTAAATTTGATATTGTTTTCCAGGAACGTAGGGGGAAAACTTATTTTTGTGTGTTTTGGAACTCGCACTGAAGGTCTCGTACTTTCTCCTGCATTCTTGTCTGGTTTGATGCGGACTGTTGTTCATCTATTCCTGAGCTCTATTGTTGATGTTTACAGCTTTTTTCAGGAGAGTTTGATTTGTAGAATGCTCATTGATAGAAGCTGTTGTGTGCTCGGTTATGACGTTACAGTGAATCAGTACATGAAAGACTGCAAGGAGAGATGTTTTCTGCATGAATTGTAGTCGGCAAAGCACTGACAGATTCTTTAAGGTTTCAGTCCGCTGTCTGGCTGTTAATTAAGCCATTTGGATTTGCTGTGACGCAATAGGATTGACGCAACAAGTTGATCAAGAATACGTGATCAGTCGGGAAGTTTCCAATCCCGACCTCCCAACTCGCCGGTCAGTTTGTCTAGAACCCCTCCATTCCACCTGGTATGGGACTCGGGAGAAGGAAGTGAGAAACCACCGCCGCTGCGTAACTCTCATTAGCGACTCCTGCCCCGACTTCCACTCTCAAGAGCATGCTGGGATAGCTGCGTGGTTTGTTCTCAACGTTGGTGAAGTTCTGCTCATTAGAGCGTTGGGAGAACAGAGGCGAGGTGCACAAGCGTTGCAGAGCTCCGTAACCTCTCCGCAGGAAATTGTAGCAGGAATATCACCGCTGCTCAGCCTCTCTTCTTGAAACTTGTGTCACTGTTTGTGCTTCAACCGTTGAAAGTACATGTACATGTACACTGTGCATGGTGTGTGTGTGAGGATTGGTTGATATTGTGAGGCAATGATTTTATCGATTGCTTCTGGCAATCGAGGAGCTATGCGAACCATGCCTACAGCAACACGGACACGCTCAAAAAGTAAGTCTCCATTAACTTGTTCGGTGCCTGAAAATAGCTGCTCTTTGGAATTTGTGTGTCAAATGGTACAGAAATGCAACATTAGCACTTGTAAAAATAAAGCAAATACATGTGTGTGCAACCCTCAGATATACTTTAAGTCCTGGTAGTTATTTACATTAGGTTTCTGTTATGGAAATTTCAATATTGTTAAGCTGCAGACTACACTTCAAATCTGGAATGATTTATTTATTTTTTTTTTCTGTTAAAAAAATGTTGCAAGAGGATCGAGTAATTGATTGAGTTTCTTTAAAGATCAGATGATTTCATTGTTATATTTTCCTTGGGTTTGTGTGTGTGTGTGTGTGTGGGGGGGGGGGCAGGGTGCGGAGGGCAGGGCAGTGGAGGAGGGGGGGCAAGTGGTGTATGGGAGCCAAGATGTCTCATATTAGCATTTCATAATAAAGGATGCTAATCTCCAGTCAAATGTGAACTCTTTGTTATTGATTGTCTGATGTTAGTATTCAAACAGCAGTGTATCTGAGCCTACCAGGTTTACATTGCTTATGCATGTATGTGTTTTGCACGCCTCCAGTGGATTGATAAAGACGATGGATTAATCTCAATATCCATATCTCCATTGAATCTTTTCAGTGCGACCTTCAACACGACAGATTAAATGTCTAACACAGGTTTAGTCTCTGTCTGCTAGCCTCCCCCCATGATAGTCTATGTGCATAGACTCAATTAGTGGGGAAATAAAATTGATATGTGTGAGATGCTTGTTAACTCTCTCATGAACCACTGGTATGAGTATGTTTAGTAAGCCAATAGGCTTTCATGGCCTGGTAATGTAAGGGTTAAACCAGATGACATGAAACAAACAAATCCCTATTTTGCATTATGCCCCTTGATGTCAAAGAATTCCTAGATTTTTGCTCTGTGGGGGGTAAATCAAATTCAATCCACATGGTGTATTAAAACAAAACATAGCTGAATTGTACTTGTCATATGAGTCCTAATGCAATATTTTCCACTGAACTCAACTGTTAACTTGTGCCAAACCTGTGTCTTGTTAACCTGTATTTCAGACTACATCATGACATGCTAGTTGTGCCCCAAATATGAAGGTGTGTGTGTGTGTGTGTGTGTGTGTGTGTGTGTGTGTGTGTGTGTGTGTGTGTGTGTGTGCATGTATGCTCCATGGCCATATCTAGTCTCCTAATTCAGACTCCTTAAATGACTGACATGAGTTTAGCCTGCAGACCAGACTAGCATCAAACCACCTGTTGTTGTGTTGCATTACTCACTTGTGCGATATGGAAGGCTGTCTCATCATAGGGAAAGCCGGTCTTGATGTTCTGAAAGAATGCCAAAAAGAAACCACCGAGCGTCTGCCGAACCCTTGAAACTCAAAATCATGGGTATGAAAGTAATATAGATAGTGTGTCTGCCGAACCCTTGCAAACTCAAAATTGTGAGTATGAAAGTAATATAAATATGTACAGTGTAGGTATGCAGATGTTTATCTTGATTATGGGGCGACACTTTTGGCTCATCATGATTTCACTCATATGTTTTTGATGTTCACAAGATCTGAAGCCCTAATGTAATTAGTATTAAGAGAGATTAGTTTGATGCTAATTAAGTCATCCTTTTTTAGCTTAATCGCTTTCAATCTTTGACAAAACTGAATTAAAGGATTTCATGATAAAGTGAGTATCCAAGAAGGAAGATAGTTTGAAGCTCCTCCCAAATTTGCAAGTTTGAAAATATCCCAATTTAATCTTTTCAGGGAAGTCCTCCAATTTTATGGCATGTACATTACTGAATATATTACTCTCCCTCTTTTTCTTCTTCTCTCTCCATCTCTCCCTCTCCCCCCCCCCCCCTCGATCCCCTCTCTCCCCCCCCCCCTCTCCCCCTCTCCCCCTCTCCTCTCTCTCTCTCTCTTTTACTCTCTCTCTTTTTCTCTCTCTCTTTTTCTCTCTCTCTTTTTCTCTCTCTCTTTTTCTCTCTCTCTTTCTCTCTCTCTCTTTCTCTCGCTCTCTTTCTCTCTCTCTTTCTCTCTCTTTCACTTTCTCTTTCTCTCTCCCTTTTTCTCTTTCTCTTTCTCTCTCTTTTTCTCCCCCCTCTCTCTTTCTCTCCCCTTTTCTTTCACCTTCTCTCCCTCCCACCCTCCCCATTTCTCTGTCTCTTACTGTCTTCAAGTGGCTACCATACTCTGAAATGCATGAGATTTTGGGCTACCTGATATCTTCCATCAATGTACATTTGTAATTCTCTCCTGATACATGTGCTCCATGCATGCATGTGCACGAACACTCCAAAGTGCTTGCATTGATAAGTACATATGTGTTACATGTAGACTTGCAGTATGCATTACACTCGACCCCTTTTCATGCAAGGCAAATTGCTACTCTATAGAATATGTGTGTATTAGTAGTATAATAATGTGACAGTGGTGCGTAACAAGCATATATTAGTCAATAAACCACTTTCCTCTTTATTAACCCATTGCTCACGATTAGATTTTCGGACTTTGAGAACCCTGGTCCAGTTAGGGTGTCAAAGCTTGCCATGGTACTGCAGGAACCAAAGGGGTGAAGCTTAATTGCAGGTATAAGGAATTTGAAGTTCATTCATAGCCTGTTGTCCATTGTCCGTACATCAGATTAGGCGGGGGTCGCACTGCTCAGTATCTGGTAGGAGAAAAGCCAGCCCTCATATGTGGACTCATCAAATAACAGGTTGAAAGAGGTAGGATTCACTTGCCTGTTGAGAGCAGTAATGGCCATAGGGATGACTACGTTTCAAAAACGGAATATTACCTGTACATAGTTAATGGCATTTTATACTCTTCAGGTCTATCTCGACCAATGAAATGTGATATTATGATATGATATGAGATCTTGGAGGTCAAAGGTCACAGGTGACTTGAGGGTCAAGTATACACAAGCAGCAAGCAAACTTGTTAACATGTACACATGTTTGTAGATTCACTGTATAGGACTGAATTGTTCATTCTCCATCATCCATTTAATAACCCCAGGAGGTCAACGGTCAAAGATAATTTTAGGGTCGAATATCTATATCAGAGTAAGCAGGCTACCTAGGATGCAGTTTCAGTGTATAGGACTTCACCGTTCACTCCATCACGCATCCAACGTGGAGGTTGCGGCGAATGAGTCATGGGCTATAAATAACCAATGAGGTCGCCTGTAGTATAGGGGCTTTCTTGACTGTTTATCCTCGCTGTCTGTCGCTGCTCATCCTCTACCATGGTTGTCTTCTGTCGCCACGGTGAGCTGGGCTCTAATTGGCTGAGAGGCTCTCTCCTGGGTACCCACCCTGAGACACATGTATTCATGCCGTCCAGGGAAGCGCTGTTTGTGTGTAAGACAAGTCTAACCTGGCCTGCAGTGCTATATGGAGGTGTACATGTACCTGTTGTGCAGAGTGTGAGAAGAAGACAAAGAAAGTTTGAAACGGAGGCACATCAAATAAACTATTTTATCCCTGGGAAGAGGCACAGTGGGATTCAGCCCCCCCCCCCCCCCCCAAATGCAAAAAGGAGCCCTTGTTAAAACTAGAATTTTCCCATATTTGTGAGGAGTCATTAATGTGGCTGTGGCTATTATAGAATTAATATTCAATTACAGATACAAGCAATGAAAGTTTCAATGAAATGAAGTTTAACTCTATACAGATGATAGCCTGAGCTCACACCTTGGTGTAACTACACGCCAGAATATATTCATTTTCAAGATAGTTTGTTTCATGTACCTGACTGTCAAGCCAACTTCACAAACTGAAAAATTAGTAGAAATATTACCCGTTCCTCTCTTCATATATATAGTGAGAATAATTTCACTGTATGTGTTTAAATGATGAACATCATCCCTTTGAGACAGAGTATTTCACAATCACAGAATATGCTTCTTAATCTGTATAGATTACTGATGCATTTTGCTTGTATCTGTAATCAGCTTGTCTTTCAGAAACTTTGGTCTCATGGGCATCACACCCATTCATCCACTTCAAATCATTCAAAACAAATGTGACCTTATCCAGATCAGATATTTAGAGGAAGAGGTTGTGTTTTAAATTAGTTCTCACCTTGTGAGTCCGATTGTTTCAATGATGAGTGCTTTGACGGGATTGTTCATGTAAAAGACTTTGTACTGCTCTTGACTTAAGGTTTGTTATTGTGTCAATCATCATTGCCAATGGGAGCATTGTCCGCAACAATCGTCTCCTCCAAGAAAGAATAACAGGAAATGAGGGATGAAGTTGCTAGAATTAATCTTTAACCAGGAGAGATGTGAAACAATTTAAAAAGTTAAACATTGTGAAAGATGCATTGAATAAAAGAGCAAACATTTATGCACAACTTTAAAACCAGTTTTGTTGTGTCGTTATAAACATTAGCATTGCAGTGATTTTTAAAAGCAAAGGAAAGGCACAAAATGTAAGCGTAATCTTCAATTGGAAATATGCTGGACATCTTGATATTGCCCTTTTGCTCTGCGAATTGGCACACTTCCTGCTCTGGATTGTATTTTCTGATACTACTTCAATTATCAATAGAATGTATGTGCTGTCACTTGATGATAGTCTGTTTTTGTAAAATGTAAATGTTGCCAATGTACAAGCAGAAAAAGAAATCCTTTTTTCTGCCTCAAAATGTCGGGAAGCACTCATTATTCCGAAGGTTCGTTATTCCGAACGTTACGCGACAAATGCTTTCTCGTTTTCGGACTGACGAGCATTGAGATATAGACAATTTACGTGTTTCGGAATTACGAACCTTCGGAATAACGATCCTTGGGAATAAGCGAACCTGTGGAATATCGAACTGTAACCAAAATGTCCTGGGCCATGTTGCACATAAGCTTTCAATTATTGTAACATGCCACCTATAGTAAATACCATGGCAACAGCCAATGAGCTTTCATTGTTGCACCTGTTGCCATGGTAGTTACCATGGCCCTGGTCCTGAATGGGTTGAGTGGTGCTTGACTGCAGGAAAAATGGGCCCACGTGTTCATTGTTCATCACCTGATAACCTTCTGATCTGACATTGTACATAGCGAAACGTAATCAGAGGTGATTAAACTCTGTGCTGGTATTTTATTCTAATAAGGCATGTGATAATACTTCGGAAATCATATGAGCTCAATGAGTGTTTACAGTTGCTCCCAGATTTAGCATACTTCTGTTATTTAATAGATGGGCTGTTTAAAAGGGGGAAAAATTCTGTTTTCAAGGTGAATTACATAAAAGAAGATAAGTGCGCTTTTCAATTCTTTCAATACTCAAATGAAATTAATGGTATAAATAAGCTTCGATATGTGATGATAGATATCTGTGAGATTAAGTTCACTCGTAATAAGCTGTTTTTTTCTCACATAGCTCCCCTCTATCATTCAATTGCTGCCTGCCTATAACCATATTAATGTAACAAATTTGCATTAAAATTCCAATTGTACACAATGACCGTTTTTTTTTATAGTATTTTCCTAAGTCTTCTGGAGATTTTCTGATACATGAATTGACTGTAAATTTACATTGAGAAAAGCCTGGATGTACATGTTGTTGTGTCTTTCTCAAAGAAGCTCTTGTGAAAATGAGCTTTTGACAAATTGAAAGTGATATTTCAAAAGGTCTAGGGTAGGGGATGCCAATTAATCAGTCTGTGGAGTATTTTTAATACAAAAAGCGAATGATGAATGGTGAATGGTGATGATTCATCAAACATGCAATGATGACCCCTTTTCATGACAGAGATTGAATGACCAGAAGCAAAAGTGATCAAACCCACTGTATTTTCACTCCTAACGAAGCACGTGATTGGTCGGAAATCATGTGAGCTTATTGAGTGTTTACAGTGACTGTAATGCCATTCTATGGTGATGATGCGTTTGGCATCTGTTCTGCAACAAATATGCTGTTAAAAAGTTCGGAGACTCATTCGCTGAACACTCACGTAGTACTCTTGAGAAGTAAGTACAAGTGTAATGCAACTGTACATACTTATGCATGGACTTGCCTTGAGGAAAAGTTTGTTGACCCCAATTCGTTTGTAAGCTGAGCTCTCCCTTCCGTGTAGTCTTGGTTACAGGACCATAAGACATGTTTATCAGAGGAAATAGATCTGGATTTTTATGGTGCCTCTTACAGGAGACTGATATTCTCATTGAGGTTTAAGATGCTGTAATTGTACACCAAATTTATGTACACTGTACATATAAATACAGAATTTGTGTAATACATGTAATCTGTTGATACACATCAATGAATGAAATGATAGTATTTATTTTATTTATTTATTAAGTCTTTTTTAAACAGGGTAGCCCCATCAGTGAGCTTGGCACTGTTCTCCCTGGGGGCCCTGTGTACAAATAACACAATAATATAGAGTAACATGAATAGATAAACAAATAGACACATAGATTACACAAACAAATGCTGTAAACCAAAAAGCAGCGTAGGTCATCTAGTAAGGAACATAACAAAAAGAAGAAGGCGAACCGATGCTTCCACATGCATGACACAAGCGAAACCTTGTACATGTTCTGACTAAAAATTATGTGATTGATACTAATATTGTTTGGTATTTATTTAAGTAAAATCCACAACAGCAGTCAGTAGACTGAATTGCTGTGGCTTACAATGAAACAATTCAACAAAACTATATTTTTGTGGAAATGTTTTTAAAACAATAATACATTTTTAAGGACATAGTTTAATAAACATATACATTTGTTAGGCAATAGAACAAAGATTAACAAATGCGTGATCATTATGAGGTAAACATTTCATGAGATCATTTGTAATTCACAAAATGATATTCAGTCAGTATTCACAATTTTGTTTTGTTTTAAAAAGGGCCTGCCCCCCCCCCCCAATGAATAGATGAATGTGTTTCAATTACATTATTTGAATAGCTTAATGAACTAATTCAACATGAATGAATTCATATATTGTACTTGAATATTGGTGTTTATAGTGTGCACAAAATTATAGCGTGAGACAAATTCTGTTTACAGTTGTTGTTTTGTTGTCATCAAAGATTGGGTACATGTATCATTTAGCTTTCAAAGGGTCTAGATACGCTAGACTAGTTATTGTTTATGCTTGTCCATTCCAATTTCCATATCATATCAGATGATGGGTAAGTGGATTGGCAATGAATTTGATAAGCAGACCCGTATTTAACAAGGTTGCCTGGTTGACCATTCAATCGCTCTGGTGCAGTTGAGTTGTGGGCCATTGTGTAGGTGATGAATGATAACATTGTGGCTCAATTGAATTGGAAAAACCCCACAGAGTTCATTAACATAATGATATCTCATATCAAGTAGGAATTTGAATAATGAAAATGATATGCATGTTGAATGTGTTGATGAGAGAAATTATGTATAATTGATCAAATCATCAGCCGTGTTGTTTTCCGTATGAAGGGAAAAAAAGGGATAAACCTATTAACAGTGGATGATTTCTCTCTCAGCTATCTTGGGCAAGGTGGCTTTCATTCATGATGTTTTTAAAAGACACAAACATAAACAGGCATTTGAGCCAAAAGCATGAATTAGGGCTGATTATGCATGTTTATAAATGCTCAGAAGTGATTTTTGTTTTATAAACATGGCCACAGGTTATGTGTATCAAGTTCTGAATGTTCAAAGTGTAAAAAGAACTGCTGTCGCAGTACTAGAAGAAACAATAAGCCGTGAGATTGATTATGAATCTACAAGAAAAAAATACACAATAAATAAGCAAATGCAGCTATTGCTCTTTTTTGGTGTATAGACCCCTGTAACAGGCGGATGTTTTTGACCTTGAGCCCTAGCAACTGACGAGCAAATGACAATGCATAGCGACCATACATATATGTGAACTGTGAATTGGAACGTCGTACTGACCGAGTTTATATCACGTTGTTAAGAGGAATTTTTCTATTTTTGTTGTCATTGTCTGTGCTGTCATCTAGTGCTGGTATTAGAATTGGACTTGGCTCACATCCGTGGAAGCTGCTCCAGCCGCACTTGAGAGATAGACTGTGCCTCAAGGGTTTACATATGGGACTGCAGAGTGCAGAGTGTTTGTTTTGAAGGGAACATGGAATGAAAAGAAAGGGAGAGAAATGGGCATGACAAACACTTGCAGATGCAACGATTCTGGAGACATACACTGCAGAAAGAAAAGGAGGAGGTTAAGAAAATGTCACATGTCCTAACTTAGTACAAGTTTGTACATACATGTACATGCATGTATGGGGGAAAGATAATGTACAGAGATGCAGGACAGCTCAGTGAATTATTGAGTTAGGTCAGACCAGTTTCAAGTGCACACTTGACCTGACATGGAAGGCAAATTCTTGCAGCCAACGGCGAGTAAATTACCTCGTCTTTCCATCTTTATTATCCCCTCCCACTCCATTAGTTTGTACTGTAATAGCTGCCATGTCTATAACCATGGAGAGTGAAGCACAGTGTGGGTGCTAACCGTGTATAGTTAATCACCGACACAAATATTAATGTGTGGGACTTCAGTGTTTGTTTTTCATATAATTGAATGTAAATTTCAACATTTTCCAGTTTTAGTGTCATAGCTGAGAGCAAATTCGATTTTGAGGATTATGTACTGGCCTCATAATTCTGATTAAAGACTCGTTTGCAAGAGTCATTAAAGTCGACAGGAATCAACAGAATACCCTAATGATAATGTGTATGAAATCTTACAGTCATAGCTTCGTAAACTTTTTCAGGAAAAGTGAAAAAGATTTTTTGACCTGCAAAACAGCTACCATTTCTGTAAAGCAGAATATTTCATTATATGATTTTGTTTGCTTTGCTTTTTTTTGTACATAAGTATACAGTATAGTGTATTTCAACCAATTTAAGCTGAGAAAAGCCAATACCACATTCACTATAGGTGATGTCATCATCATAAACTCACAGTATTGATAACATTTATCAATACTTTGATATACCATTCTTATGGTTGAAATATTCAGTCTCAATGCTTTTTGAAAACAGAGATAATGAAAGTAGGGAACAGACTATTTGCAATAGGGGAGTTTTGCTATGTACACTTATTTTGGACAGACAAAAGTTGGTCTTGACAACAGCAAAGCTTTCTGGACTTTGACCCTGACGTAGCAACAAGTACTGCCTGTAGACCTATACCAGACAATTCAATTGCAATGCCAACAGGGGAATGTATTTTCTCATCTCTAGCCACCAGGGGAGGGTCATAGAGAAATGTGAGTACAGATATTTTTAGGAAAATAACGAAAAAATATGTTTTCGTTCGGGTAAATGAGGGTCATTGGAATGGACTTCTCTAGACTGGACATTGTTTTTCTGTCATCGTAATGAGATTATTTCATTGAATTTTAACATTGGACCCTCACAGTACCATAGGTGCATGACATGTATAATAAGTCAATTGGATTTTTGTGGTTTGACTTAAAAGGGATGCGTGGATGATTTTTTTTATTTTAAACTTCTTTGAATTTATTAAATGATGTATATAATCTAATGTTTTCTCTATTTTCTATTATTTAAAGTGGATATTCCATCAAAAATCTGATAATGATTTTGTCAATCAAGAATGTTGTACTCCCTAGAAACAGCCTCATTATCTATTTTTTTTTTTTTTTTTTACCCACCAGGTTTCAAGGGACTATTCCACCGAAAGCGTGAGAGTGATTCCACCAATCCCGATGCCTCGTCCACGGGTGGGGAGGGTCAAGGGTCGCAGTTTTCCTCGTCGTCCAATGACCTCCACCCGGTCTCCTACGCTGGCAATCTGCAGGACCTTCCAGAGAGGCCCAGCGCTTTCAACCGTGTACTGCACCAGATCAGGACACGGCCAGCTATGTAAGTTTGCATTCACATTGAGAGAAATATTTTCATATGTTTTTTATTAATTCTATGTATTTTACACCATATTTTAATTTGCATTTAATTCTTTTTGGTTATATCAGAGTTCTAGAATATCTTTGTATGAATGTATCTATGATTGTATTCTCATTTGATTTATTACAAATCAAGCACAAAAATGAAAATATCAAATCAAATAAATCAAATCAAGTATTAGAATTAATACATTTTAGTGGAAGTTTTAATGATAACTATGCTGTATTTCAATTCTTCGTCACTTTCAAGTTTTATATTTTTCAAACTGGACCGTAATCTTGTACAATACTGTTTTTTCAATTTTATATTTTTGGATGACAGAAATATGACTTTTTTTCTGCAAAAGGGGTATGTTTAAAGGAAGTTTATGAGAAAGAGAATCAAGGCTAATATTTCTTCGCTGAACGTGAGTGTTCATGCAATTGTGAAACATTTGCTGGCCTAGTGCGGCATTAGAATGCAGGTGGCAAATGCTTCTGCATTCACATGAATACAAAGCATCTATATTTGATTGTTTTCTTTAAGGCTGACCATACTGTTTGTATCAAACATGTCGTTGTGTTTTACGGCACTTCACAGAGGAGCATACATTTTGTACATTTTGGAACTATTTCAGAACTGCACAATCGTGTTTGTATGGTACATATTATGTAAAAAATGAGTAATATGGGGGTTACAGTAAAGCTCAGAATTGTTGTTGTTTTCAATTTTTATATCCTTTGCCAACCTTGATTACATAACTGCCAATGAATCCCTTCCTGCCCCTTCTGTGATACTGCTACATGTGTCACAGCTCCCTTGACAAACAAATATCCTGTTCAGATTGAACTTCAAAGGTAACAATGTGGAGCTGCTTCTGAGTTGACCTGTTCAGACTGATCTCAGAATGTGGAGCTGCTTCTGAGTTGCCCTGTTCAGACTGACTGAGTTAACCCTATTTAGGCTGATCTCTCAATGTGGAGCTGCCTCTGAGTTGACCTGTTCAGACTGATCTCAGAATGTGGAGTTGTCTTTGAGTTGACCTGTTCAGACTGATCTCAGAATGTGGAGTTGTCTTTGAGTTGACCTGTTCAGACTGATCTCAGAATGTGGAGCTGCTTCTGAGTTGACCTGTTCAGACTGACTGAGTTAACCCTATTTAGGCTGATCTCTCAATGTGGAGTTGTCTTTGAGTTGACCTGTTCAGACTGATCTCAGAATGCGGAGTTGTCTCTGAGTTGACCCTGATTAGACTGGCTACAAAATGTGGAGCTACCTTGAGTTGACCCTATTCAGACTGATCTCAGAATGTGGACCTGCCTCTGAGTTACCCTGTTCAGACTGACTGAGTTTTAAAACCCTGCTTAGACTGACCTCAAATTGTGGACCTGCTTCCCAGTTGACCTGCTCATGCAGACTGATCTTAATTTGTGGAGCTGTCTCTGTAATTACCCTGTTCAGATTGATCTCAATATGTGGAGCTGCAGAGACTAACTATTTCTTTCATATGTCTTCTGACAATTATGAATGCCTGAATCATACTCTGTACTACTCTGTACTACTGTTTGTTTTCATGGTCAGAGACTACCCTCGAAAATACAGGGGGTACAGGAACTACTAGAAGAAGTGAAGATAATTTTGCAGGTAACGGTGACCCTGGTCAGCATAGGGATGATGCAGGTAGCTATGGATATGACTTACTGGACAATGTCTGTGATGACTGATGTAACCCTATTAGCAAGTCTTGCATAATCTATTGGCCTGATATCTTCATGCCAATGATAATGAGTTCATACATACTGTATGTAGATTATGTGCTTGTGGATCACGTGTTGAGAAGTCTAGAGAATCCTGGGAGTTCCTGTTTATACCCAAAGATGGGTGAAGCGGAGGTGACAAGGGGTTAACTCGATCTATTGCGTCGTGTTTTGCTTTATCTCAATCCGTTGGGAATGGGTGATGCCAGGTCACTAATGTGTGTACATACATCCACAGTGTGACTGAGTCATGTGAGGTAGTCCTAGCAGGGTGGTCCCCAGTGTAGAAAACATGCGGTGCAAACACCACGCGTCAGGTCCAGAAAGTGATTGTGAGCCACGTGTAAATTCACTGCACCATGCGTAAAATCAGTATCAGTCTTATTATTCTTATTGTTTTTGTTTTCTTTGAGCCACGCGTTCCATAGTTGTATACCACGTGTCCAGCACAGATATCTGACAAAAAGTGACATTCTGCTTTTTTGAGCCATGCGTAAAAGATTTTCTGGTGACCACCCTGAGTCCTAGATATCTTCCTCTAGAGGTGACCTTCGAGTAATAGTTCGCCTAATTGATCCATACAGTTCAGCAGGTAGTGGATAAGTGTGTGTGTGTGTGGGGGGGGGGGGGGGGGTGGCCGCTACTAGATATCACCCACATACATGTATTTACTCATATCCACCAAGTGATATAGTCATGTAGAATAGTCTTTAAAGGGCATATACTGTACTGGGAAGACAAAAACGCCTTCAAAAGGTGATCATGAGCAATCTTCTTGCCAATGGTCTTTAATTCATGTATTGTCCATTCTAGAAACTTATAGAAAGTTATGTGCCCTCAAATGATCCACATTTTTACTAATTAGTGATTAAATCACAAATCACAAATCCTCTTAATGTTTGGCCAGAATTTGTGATTTAATCACCAATCACTCCAAATGTGGATCATCTGAGGGCAAATCACTTTCAGTAAGTTTCTAGATTGGAAAATACATGAATAAAAGACCATTGGCAAGAAGATTGCTCACGATCACCTTTTGAAGGCTTTTTGTCTTCCCAGTACAATATATGCCCTTTAATAGAGAACATTAGTGAAACTGACCAGACACCCAGCCATAGACATGAAGGGAACCTGAGGACAATGCCCTTGGTCATTCTCTGATTCAACATTTGTTAGGTAACAGCTTTTTTATCATTTATTCTTTGTGCAATGCTCCCCTGCAAAGCAGTTGATAAACTTTTGTTTTGTTTCAAGTGAAAGAGTATTAAACAATGCCTTTACAGTCTCACTGACAAAGGGTATGAATAATTTTGAGCAAGTCAGAATACAAATAAAGCAGTGTGCTCTTTGTTATGCAAATAAGGTTACGCTAAAACCATTCAAAATTTTTACCTTTCAAGTAAAGGTATCCAACTACGGCCTAACTTTTCTGTGTCCACCTGTTGTTTTTCAGAAAAACATTACAAACAGAAATTTCAGTAGGGGTATGAATATTTCTGTTAACTGTATATCAATAAGCACGTGTTGTGTCACATGTTTTCTGTCACATGATGTTACTTCTGGGGAACTGGTAAAAACAGGATACAAATCTCATAACTTGACCGACTTCATAGCAACCCATGTCACATGTCCTGATTTTCTTGACATCATCCATATTGGCTTCATTTCATCTCTCCCTAAGCCCTTCAACTTGATAGACTTCATATTAACAATGCCAGATGTTGTAATTGCCTTGAGTGTTCTTTCATGTTGGCTTCTTTCATTCCTGCATAAATCCTTCAACTTGACAGACTTGATATCAACCGTGTCAGATGTAGTGATTTTGTTGAATATTCATTCACGTTGGCTTCTTTCCATCTCTGCGTAAAGCTTTCAACTTGTCAGACTTCATGTCAACAATGTCAGATGTTGTAATTCCTGTGAGTAGTCATTCATGTTAGCTTCTCGTCATTTCTGCGTCAATACCTCAACTTCACAGTCTTCGTATTTTCAGACGTCATATTTTCTCATTTTATTTCATTTATTTGTTTGGCTGCTCGTCACCTCAACACCCAATGTCAAGACGTATTGTAATGTAAGATGTCATAGGTGTGAGATGCCACACAATGTGTGGTGCGCATACAATACTTCTGTGGGCATTTATTGACAATATTTGAATAATGAGATCTTTTGCAGCACTCATCTTCAATTTGGAGTGGTACTTATTAATGAAATTGACAAGTGTCAATGATTGAGGTATGAGTATGTGAAGGAACATATTTCTTTGCTTTGTGAGATATAACAGTTCCTTCTCATTCTGCTCCCTCTATATTCATCTCTGTTGTGAATGAATGTATTTCTAGAAAATGTATGAACTTTACTGTACATGAAAAATTGATGACAGTTGTTTTGTTGCAATGTTTTCATTTTGTTTTACAACACTGAAGAATGCAATGGAGAATGATATAAAGGCTTCATTGTATACAATACACAAATGTTTATTTAGACTATAAGAGGACATTTTAAATGTGTAAATGCCTCATGAGGCAGTGTATATATTTCAGACTAGTAAACAAGACTAGACGGCAGACTATATGAATGGGTATAAGGTTTCAGGAGAGTGTTTCCTAATTTGGACGTCATGTGCTTGTGTTGTTTTCACCAGCCCCTTCAGGTTCATTAACTACGACATTTTAATGATGTCATGCTCTTCACTAGAGAGGTGTTTGTGTGATTGTGAAACAGAAGGCCCCACTCTCTTTCTTCTACAAGAACTTTCATATTCTTCATGTTAGTCATAAACCATGATGCAATATTAATCTTTATATTGGTCATAAGTGGCATACAGTGCATATCCTGTTTGCTTGATAAATACTTGATAGAAAATTAGCTACTGCACAAATACTCTACACTTCAGATCATTACCAAGTCTGAAACACAGATCACCCCCGCCCACAACTATTTGTTGATAACAGCTTTGGCCCCTCCCCCTCCCCCACCGCCTCCCTCCCCCCTGCCACTCCTGCCTCTTCCAAAGTGCACTCTCCTAGTATGTACAATTTTAATCTGACAGGGGGCCCTTCAGATTGTGGGTCCCTCCCCCGCCCCCCTCATACACAAACACACACAAGCCATTAATTGGATAGTAATGAAACAAACACTATAAACAAAATTGGGGCTTATGAATATATTGTATTACTTCAAAGAATAATTTTTGGCAGCATATTATTGAATGTGTTTTGGGGGCTGGGAATGTGTGTGTGTGTGGGGGGGGGGGGGGGAGGGGAGGGGGAGGGGAGGGAAATGGGGTACATGGGAAGTCAGTAAACACCATTTTTCACACCTAAGCTTGGAAGGTAAATATAGTCAGCTTCCTGGTCATTGACTGAGCTTTCCTTGAGGCGTAAACATTGTCAGGGAGTGATGGAGTACCTGTTTAAACAGGTTTTGTGAAGGAAGACAGAACTTGTCATCTTCTACCCCTCCCGCACCTTGTGATGAACATGTTAACTATCTCGATACCAAGCCAGGAAAAGCCCATTTATTTCTTACGCATTTTGAGCAGATATTCTACTGGGAGGCTTAATACTATGTAGTTGGAACATGTGACAGGACCTATGATCATAGCAGATACATTTATTAATATAGATACAAGAGAACAGATTAAAATAATGTAATCAAAGTAATCCATCATTCAGATTACTCTGATAAAAGGGACAGTGAAGTGATTAGGTAGGAGTGGAGGGGGGGGGGGAATTCCCTTATTTTCAGGGTTTTTTTTCACATGATGAGTTTTCACTAAATTTAGCTCTGCGGAAGACATCCTGCTCTGTCATTGATTGTTTGGACCTGAGGCGTAAACATTGTCAAGGGCTTCTAAAAGTGATGATTGGTTTTGTCT
Organism: Arbacia lixula; assembly: GCA_963669155.1. Classification (NCBI taxonomy): domain Eukaryota; kingdom Metazoa; phylum Echinodermata; class Echinoidea; order Arbacioida; family Arbaciidae; genus Arbacia; species Arbacia lixula. The sequence continues at coordinate 9,540,198 of OZ022594.1, forward strand.
CAATACTCACAAGACTTTCATATATCATGAAGTAGAAGCTAAAAGTGCCTGAGGATATGGTGAGGTAATGACAGAATGCCTCTTCTTTTGGAACTTCACGTGGAAGCTTTGAGTTGAAAAGAAGTCATTAGTGATGGTAAGAAACAAAGGAAAACAAGAATAACATACCCAAAGAATGCAAAGAAAAGAAGGAAGATGTTTCTTAGCTGTATCAGGGAAACACCCACTCATCATCAGCATATAACAATATTTTCTGAAGTGCTCTTTAACAGCTGATTAATCATAGAAATAAATAGTCTGCATTCATTTGCTGTATTCATTTCACAACAGAGAGCTTTGACTCTGGTACAGCATTAAGCAATGACCATGGCACTGAGACTTAACTTGCCCAAGATGCGTAATCTGGTTTTGTAATTTTAGAAGGTAGAAAATGGAAATATTGTTTGTTTTTTTATCAGCTCTCCAATTACAAAGCCTGACAGTGCTGCTTCAGCACACTTGACCTCACTAAAGTCAGTTTCCAGTTCTATTATATGGAAGGAAGCTCTGATACTTTTTAAAAATGATTTTTGTCCATTTTTTATTTTTTCCCCCAAAAAATTCTATTTGTTTTGGCCTGCAAGAGGGCTGACGTCCTGTCTGTTATACTGGATGGTACAGCCTCCCTTGAAGGCATCATCATCAGTGACAGATTGACTGCAATGTCAAGGGGTTAATAGACCAAGTTCTCATCAGGTGATGACTGTTTACCACCCTGTCCATAGAGACTTGGAAGGATGACGTCAGAGTCTGGTCCAGGGTGATGCGTTGTCATGGAAATGCCACTTTGGGAGCATGCTGTTGGTGATTGCTTGTTCTTTCCCCAGACCATAGTCCTGCAAACTGGTTTAGCCCTTACATTAGCGGTTCACGAAAACCCCATTGAATTACTGCATATCTTCATGTCATTGGTAATGAGAGAGTTACCCTTTTGTTCCCAGGCCGTGAAAACCCCATTGGCTTACTATACATCTTCATGGTAATGAAAGAGATCCGGGTTCTCCAGAATCACTATGGTTGTGGTGAGGGTAAAATCATGAAAATGGCTTTATATTACACCCCTATCCTAAGATAGGGTTGTAATATAAATCTTTTTTCATGATGTCTCAAATGAATGCAAACCATGCTGTTGGCTGCCTCATTATGCGCTATTGCATTCCTGATTTATCTCTCAGAGTAATACGATGTCAATGAGTGGAAGGCACACTAGATCTAGTTTTTAGTCAGACAAGCCTCGGAGAAGCTTTGCAATACCATGATTAACAAATTGTTTGAATTAAAAGACATGCATTAAGTTTGTCTTCATATATCAAAGTGTTCTATTGGGAGGGTTGGGAGGGGGTGGGCGGGGGTGGGGTAAACCCTCATTCTTGTAATGATGTGGCCTATATTTTGTCACAAAATGAATGGATGGGGGGTTACAATACAGTCAATATACCAGGAGAATTGCACCAAAACAAAATGTCTGTATTGTAATTCTAGATTTCAGCGCTCCCTCCCTCTTACCCTCTGATTTCATTCCCTTCAATCATGGAGGAAATGTTGTGTCGAGAAGTAGAAATGTGGTTGACAGTTGTTGAAACATGTTGAATGCGTCTATAATGAATATGCCAACTGCCAGTCCATTTGATCATTCAATTAGGCCTCTACAGTGACTCTGCAAGAATAGCAATCCTCAGGAGGCGCGGTCAGACTATAAAAATATAAGAGCCAGAACTTGAATTGAATCCTGGACTTGTGCGGTCACACTGCCATCCCTTTACCCAGAGTGAACCAAATTTAAAGAAAATTTCCATTAACCGTTTGTGTGCCAGGTAAAATGCTGCTCTATGGGTTTTACATCTATTGATGGTAACATAATCCACCAGTAGGATGTTAAGGGTTAATGATATGATATCCATGCTCTGTGATGTGATGACAGAGCTGAGACCACACGCTGGTAGCACTCTGTGGTCCTGCATGCTGCACGGAGTGGTACGGTTGAGTGATCATGTGACCAAGAAAAAGATATTTGATCCCTAAGTGCTGTCAGACTGCTGAATATTTTGTGTATTCATTTGTTGGTAACAAAAATATTTCCGAGTTCCTGGAGGTAATTTTTTAATGTCATTTTGTGGTCAGTTTCACTTGATGGCAGGATTCAAACTGCTGATAATAGTCCCACAGTGTGACCAGCATGACTGCCTTGATATTGGGACAATGCACTACCAAAATTATGATAATGATGCTGCTCTCTTATTTCAATAAGTCAAGATACTACAGTCTATGTGCATGCTGCAGAGAATGGGGAATGATCGCGAAATCAAGTTCCAGGAAGTTTTATTCTTGAGTGTGGATGTGGCACCCATCTGTGTTGGGATGTTTGGCATGTTGGCAGGCACAGGTATGCTGCTGAGAGCCTTCATGTAGCACCTGATGAAATGTCTCATTCTGTATCACACATCTTCATTGCTCTACTTTTTGTATAAGATGTTAGCCTACTTACAAGATTGAAATAAGAGCATGATGTAGAATATGTATATGTGTTGATGATAACACAAAATTTGCTTTTAGCAACAGCAGCAGCTATTATGTAATGCATACAATATGATGCTTTCTATTCTACCTGCTGATGTTAATGTTTGTACCTGCAGCTTCTTTGTTTATTAGAAATGCCCCAAATTATTATATTGGAAATACCTAGTAACATTATTATTATCATTATCTATGCATCATTACACCTTTATTTCAAATGTGTGGTACATTTATGCAACTATTCAACATTTATGCAGCCTTGGACACAGACTAGCGCTTTGAATTTCACTTTTGTACTTTATCATACTGCTTGCATCATGATAATGTGACTGTATAGAGCAAGCCTTGGAGATAGACTACCACTGAATTATGAGACATTGCATGAGTACCAGCGAAAACACTGTATACACTATACATGTAGTAGTCTCAGCAAGAGACCAGCTCAGTATTATTTCACCTACACACACTATTGTCAAGGTATACTATGTGTGAAGTATGGAGTGCAGTTAGCCTTGGAAATAGACTAAATCCCTCATCATTTCTCACCTTCTCACCTTCTCACGTCAAGTCCATCCTCCACGTCTCTCCATCCCCTGGCTGGCCGGGTGCCCCAGCCTAGGCCTTGAAGGCATCCCAGTAGACTGGCTTCCAGGCTTTTTGACATGGATAATTCAAATTGTAAAATATGAGTCTAGTACTCACAAGACAAGTCACTCTTTCATTCCCCTTCTTTCTCTCTCTATCCTTCTGTCCATCAGAGCTGGAGAAGGAATTAAGAATGATAAGTCTGCTGCAGCCAGACCCGTTTATTGAATATTGAGGCTTGGATTGAAATTGCTGAACAGATTGGAAGACAGGCTAGCATGCCATGTGAGCAGAATAAACATCATCCTTCCGTGCCCCACCCCCAGTCTCCTCCCTCCCCCACCCTGCCCCCAATCCCTTCCCTCCTTATACTTCTCCCCTCTCATCTTCCCTAGCGCAGTGCCAAAGAAAACTTGCAAGGCATTTGCAGCAGTGTAGGCTTACAGGGAGGTGTATAGAAGCAAGCTGTAGCTGACGAGTTCATTGTTAATCCATTGCTGATTGTAGACACGTTCCCATCCAGCCCATGGAATCATATAGTGTGGAATATAAGGAAGTTGACATAGTCTCCAGCATCCTAACAGGGGAGTTGTTGAGATGAGCCGCATCTCACCATCATGACTGCATTTTCAATCCAGCGCTGATTGTACCCATGTTCAAATCCAACTGCCGGAATCACCTACAGAGTAAAGTATGGAACTCAACGGGTAGCGCGGCTAATGTTCTTCGACATCCCAACATTGGAGCTGTAGAGATGAGCATTATCTCAGGAATATTTTAACCCTCTCATTACCATTGGCATGAATAAGTGTAGTGAGCCAATGGAGTTTGCAAGGGCTGGTAATGTAAGGGTTAATGCAGTACTGATGGCAATCCTGTCTTCATCCAACCTATGGAATCATATTGTGAGGAATATCTGGAAGTCAAAAGGAAAGCTTAGTGTTCTCCTGCCGTTAGGATATTTGAGCTGGAGAGCTGAGTGATAAATCGCAGCCCAACCTTTAGCATCTTACATTTCTCAGTGTTAGTCTGTTCATACATATATGTAGCTTGGATGGGAACAAGGAATGAAACATTGCCCCGGCATTTGGAAAATGGATGTGTAGTTTGCCATAATATCTACAGAATCAAATGCTTAGATGTGAAATGTATCCATGTGCAGACTGGCAAGGAAATGTTTTCTTTGTGCTAAAGTTCCCCAGCATTTGGGCATTTGGACATTGGGATTGTGCACATTTATATTTCAGTTTTGACTATCTTGCGCAGTGTGATACACATCATTGTGGAATTGTGTCGGATAATCTGATTTAAGCCAGCATTCTCTGACATTGATACTTCTTTGAGGAATTTTCTTATTCATGATCAAAGCATGGAGATTTGTCACATTGTAGGAAAAAAATGCCTTCTCTTACTTGTACATATGTACCAGCGCACTCCAAGAGAATAATGCTTCCGTTTGGTGAAGTCCATCTCAATTCTCCCTATCGCATATAGCCGATATCCAGCGATATCACCTCGCGGTACCGATATCTGATCGATTGCTCTTGGAACATATACTTCCGGTAAGAGTTTGTTGTCGGCGCAAAGTGATCTAGAAATCACTTTTTTTGGATGAATTAATCAGTGAACAATTTATCTAGGGTTAAGGTTATGGTCAGGGTTAGGTATAGAATTAGGTTTAGGGTTAGGGTAAGGGTCAGGGTTAGCTTTAGAGTTAAAATTCATAAAATTAGTGGGAAACCGTGGTCCCTATTGTACGGGATGTACGTGGACCGGAAGTTCGTATCCCAAGAATTAAAGGTAAAATAATTAGAGCGCCACACACGTTCAGATTCGGAGGGCTATATGCGATAGGGAGAATTATTGCAGTTATGATAGGCTAGGAATATAATTCCTTATAGGGTGGGAGTAACCCACACCCCTTTGGTCACTGCAGTTTCATGGCAAATTTTGACATCCTTGTTGGACCAGGGTTCAGGAAGCTCAAAAATCTAACCATGATTAATGGGTTAACTATGTTTTCTGTGGACCTTTTGTGCATGCTCTGCAAATCAATGGTAGAAACTCTCTTGCCATTGTTATGCGTGAGTGAAGGTGATCAAGACAGTTGCTCTTGCTTGAAAACCCTACTTTTAGAAGCCATCCATTAATATGCTTTAAACGTTCTTGGCTTGGCCAGCAAAACACACTAAATCAGTCTTTTGTAAGTGTTTAGCCAGAGAAGTAGCTGCCTAATTGTTGTAAGATCTTTGCTTTTGAACAGTTGGATGGATAAGTCCATTGCATTCGAAAGTTCCACCATCAAGTGGACTGTATCTGTGGTGTGTGCTTGTAGTATTGGATTAAGCAGCAGACCAATTCTGATTTTGTTCGTGCTGAAGCCTTGTTACTATTTACTTCTGAGGGTTACCAGACATACAGCCGATTCTGTGCTTATGCTGCGTTTGCGATATCCAAAGGCTTTTAATGACTTTTGAATCTGTATCTTCTTGAATTGGTGGAGAAGTGTGGATATTCTAACAGCGATACACTTGGATGTGATTTGAAATGTTCACTTGCTTTTAATGCATTGCTACATACATTGAGGATTTGTTTTTTTTTAACATTGTTATTATATCTGTATATGTGATCATTATGGAGCTTTCCTTAATGGATAATATGTACCTTGGAGTAGATCAAGAACATTTTTACCTATTGTAATCTGTTTTCATTACTTTTTTCTCAACTATTTGTAAAATTTGTTACTTCAAGGGAATATACTTTACTGGAAATCCTTCAAAGGGTGATTATGAGCAATCTTTCTACCAATGGTCTTATATTCATTATATTGTCCATTTTAGAAACTTGATGAAAGTGGTTTTCTCTCAAAAGATCCACATTTGGAGTCGGTAGTGATGAATTCACAAATCCTCAAAGTGTTCGGGCCGAACAATTTGAGGTAACAGTGGAATTATTAGTACCATGTATGAATATGATTTTGCAATGATTCTTCGTTTTAATCTACAAATTAATTATAAGTATTGTCTGCCCTCCTTGTTGACTAACATTTAAGACCTCCTTACATGCAGAGATATTTCTCTGTCTGCTAAAAATTCCCTAGTTTATATCCTTCTTGACTTTGCCATTTTATCTGTCTTGCTATCTCTGTAAGCCTTGAGCTCTACATAATATGTCACAGTTGTATCAGGGATTTGTATAATCCTTTGATATGAAGAGATTGATGCTTGGATATCAGATTTCAGAGTATTAATAAATCTTGGATTACTCAGATTAAATGAGAAAGCGCTACTGGACAGAATGCCTTAAGCCGTACTTACTGCAGGATAGCTCTTCTTCTTTCAAGGATTGTCTGGGGAGAATATTTACTATATTAACCCTTACATTACCAGGCCTTGAAAACTCCATTGGCTTACTACACATCTTCATACCAATGGTAATGAGAGAGTTAACCCTTACATTACCAGGCCTTGAAAACCCCATTGGCTTACTACACACCTTCATGCCAATGTTAATGAGAGACTTCACACTCTGTGTGTCTGCATTTTGTCACCAATAATGCACACAAATCCCATAGAGCAGCATTTTATCTGGCACGGGAAGGGTTAATGTCTGATTCCACGCTAGAGTCCATGGCTTGATTTTTGAAAAGAGAGAGAAAGAAAAGTGAGGAGAGGTGTTCCTATGGCAAGGCATGCTTGGTAGATTTCAGGGTGGGAATTCTGAAGATAGAGGCGTGATCTGAATAAGAAATGAATAATAGTTAATCAGTTTGCAGGAGGTTCCATGGTCTCTCTATTTGGTTTTTAGTCTGTCCAGAGCTCTCATTGTCCCACATGTAACTCCAATCTAACTCCTTTTCTCTCTCTCTCTCTCTCTCTCTCTCTCTCTCTCTCTCTCTCTCTCCACTTTCTGCCTCATGACCACACTAAAGAGTTTGTGCCTGGCAGTGAGCTAGGCAGATTAGTGTATTTGCAGGGCGATTTGGTGAAAATGAAATTGACATTAAATAATTGCCAACGCCATGCACCCTTTACAGCTTCCAGACATGTATAAGTAGCCATGACTAATGGGCATCAATAGGAGAATAACATAAGATCAAAAGTCTGAATGATTGAATGACATCAGGAAAGCCCCAGTTCTACTATTCCACTCTCGCTACGATTTTGAAATTTTTTCAGGTCGGGAGGATCGCGTATAAAATTGGCAGGTCTGGACGAAATGTGTGTAGACCCCATGACCCTATTATATTACAACTAGGATTCCGATCTATCCCGCTTTGTCAAATCGGTGGTGAGTGGTATAATATACGAAGAGCATTTTTTAATTGGGGTATAGCGGCACAGCAGCGGGACCACATCAGTGTCTTAATAAAACATCTTGTTCTGATGCCATTCTTTCCATGCTGAGAATCACCTTATGCTCACAATAGATATTGAGGTCCAAATCGTGATAGTGGAACTGGGCCATTACAAGGTTACGTGTGACATGAAAGGAAAGTTCGCACAAATGCTAGACTCTTTCACTGGCCAATCACACACAATTTATTGCTAGATTATATGGTGTAGTCCTTAATTGCTAAGTTGAAGTGGCTTGAAATGCACCTTTCATTCTGTTCTTCTATTCTAATGCTGACATAACTCCTGTACTAAACACAATTATTGTTGTATGGCATTGTGTGTATGAATGGTACCAATGTGCCTCAAAAGCACCTACAGAATTCATATCATGCGAGTTAATTAATTCATGTGGGGGGTTGAAGGCATGGACTTGAACATGGAAAGACAGAGTGAAATAGGAAATCAATGATGAGGCCTTCCTTCTGCAGTGAAATGACATGGGCAATGTAGATGTATTAGATGGATGGATGGATGGATGGATGGAGGGAGGGAGGGAGGGAGGGAGGGAGGGAGGGATGGATGGATGGATAGATGGATAAATGGATAAATGGAGGGAGGGATGGAGGGAGCGAGGGGTGGATGGATGGATGGATGGATGGATGGATGGATGGATAGATGGATATAATATATAGATAATAGATAGATGGTAGATGATTAAAAATAGATAATATATATATATAATAGATAATTGATAGATAGTAGATAGTATGATAGATAGATGATATGAATATTAGATGCATTGTAGATATAGGAAGTATGTAAATGGAGCTATAAATTACCTGACTGTGAATGAGAATACTATTTGAATATCAATTAATCAATGCTGTTTACCGCGTTTTGCATTTCTCCCATCTAAATGGGTAAGGTCAAGGCCTGTAAAGATAAAAGTCCTCATAGCACTATTTCTGCTTGGCAATGCTGGTCAGCATGTGTTGATCCTGAAATTCTTGGCCTATATCAACCTCGTCCCAATGCTAATGTGTTGGTTGTTCTCAATTTAGCAATCAACGAATCAACAAATTTTGGTCAATATTCAGGCGATGTTTCCATTAAAAGTTAGCAGTATGTGAGCAGTATATGGTAAATATTTTTGGATCAGATTACCCTTTTGTACATAACACAGATCTGTGAGGTTAATACTGGGCCCTGTTGCATAAAACATACCATTAATGGCTCTGCTATCAATGGTAACTACTATGGTAACATCGCATGGCACCCAATCAAATCCAAGCTTTCCATATAAGCTGCCATTGGGAGCAAAGTTACCCTCAATAGTAATTTTTATGCAACAGGGCCTTTTGGTTTCATTATCATGTTCAGTGCACTTCTACACTTGTTCTTAGAACTATGAAGTTAACATTATCATCATCATCATCATGGTCGACCATGGTCAAAAACATTGTTGGCATAAAATCTTCATAATTTACTCTCTGATTGCATCCATTGTTAAGTTACAATTGTTATGCATTAATGCATGTACTGTAGGCTTTTATGAAGCTGCTTCTATTGAGATACTCATACAAATATTATATCATTTGAAACAGTTCTTGTATGCTTTTAAGAATAAGCGTACTATAACAAAATAAGATTGAAATATCTCTTGCTTTGTTTTTAAAAGTGTCTTTGCCCTGTTTGATAATGAGTCCATGCCAATGACACCGTTGTTTGAATAACACTTTGCCAACCACCTTTTAGTGTTACTCTAGGTTAGTGCACTTTAGCTCCAAACTTTTCATCGCTTATCGCATGCGGCAGTGTTGTTTATTAATTGATTACTGCTGTGTTTTGGACTTTGGAAGTATGGTTGAAGTTCGATAGATTCCGGTTGATCCAATTCTCCTGTTTCATATCCGATGTTTAAGATTCAATGTGCTTGCAAAATCATGCATAGATTTGGAAAGACGGTAATTGTTTTTATGCTGGATTTTAATTAAAATTTTAGATTTGTTTGGTTCTTAGTTGACCGATAGGTAGGATTAGATTAGATAAGAACTTGTTGAAAATTGGTATAGCTCATCATTAATGGATATCTATTCATATGGTTGACCTGAAAAATGTGAATTTCTTGAACTTTGTTCCTGTGCTATTGTTCTTGAGATGAATCATGTTCCGCAAACACCACCAGTGTTCATGTGTTATTGTTTGGTTTGATAGAAAACTTGTTTTTAAGGTGCGAGTCTGTGAGTGATAAGAAAGCCAGTTTGTAGCTGCTGCTTCTTCTACCTGGTGTGCCTTAGGTAAAAGTTCCTTGACCTTGATCACATTACTTAGAAGTGACTAGCGCTAAGGGGGAAGTTCATGCTGTTATTATTATGAGCTGCAGGAGGGAATTGGGAGTTGTGTTTGCATGACCTGAAAAGTCAAGGTTCCGACCCTGATTATCTCTTCTACAATAGGGAGAAATGTACTGGAGTCTGTCTTAGCAGTGTTTATACAAACACAAACAGACTTGCTGTTTGCTGATTAGTATACATTGAGAGCAACATTAATTGATGAGCACATTGATAGCTTTACATTGAAATCTGCAGTATGGAGCTGTGTTTACATGACAAAGGAAACTTACTGATGTGAACTGAGTTGGTAGTGACAACTGGTGTGTTGGTGTGCTGGTGTGTGTGTTTGTGTGTGTTTGTGTGTGTGCTGGTTAGCCATACCAGTGTTTACATCCACAAAGAGAGATCATACCCAAACACACACAAACTTGATGAATGATATTTCTGCTAAAATATTCCAATAGAAGTGTCATGCTTGTGTGACATTCATGCGGTTGATTGGGCTTTCATTGTTGGAGCCACCATCCATGCATGATCTTTGGATAAACACTCATATTATATCAGGCACTGTTGATGAATAATATGCAGTTAACTTGGTTTGTTAATGCAGGTTTTGTGCGTGAATACAGTTTGCATTTGTATTGCATAGGGATATATGCTAGGGAGCCAGAAAGACGTGAGCTTATTATAACAGCACTTTCTGTCATGGAATTTGACACTTGTCACCTTCAAACTATCGTCAAGTCCCCAATTTAGATTTCAACCAAAATATGAATCTTAAGTGCTTGTCTCCAATGGACTTATGTACCTTTTTACACATTGTAGTCATCTGTTGCCCCAATCAAATTAAAAACATAGCCGATAGAGTGGCGAAGTGGCATTGTCATACCCATTGTTTACACCTGCTTCTGGTTCTAAACAATATCGCTCAAATGAGACCTTCACTGGTCAGACATTGTCTAGCGGGCACTCCCAATTAACGTCCATGCTAAGATCACTGCAATTCGTTCTACCCTCATAATTATTAAGAACCAGTTGTCTTGACAACTAGTTTATATATATATGACATCACACTTTGGTACTCTATTGGCCTTCGATTGACGTTACCTCATATTTTACCAACCTGCATTATCAATAGTAGTTCCTGTTAAATATGTTCTACTAACAGTGTACCAAGCATGTACTCCCCATGTGCACATACATGTGTCGTGTAATCTGTGCATACATGTAGCACAGCAGCTGAGAACATGAATGACGAATGGATGTATGTTTGCACTGACTCACTGAGTCACTGGACATTAAAGGGAAGGGATAGAAGGAATAGAAATTGTAATGCGTACATCTTACCTTCTGCCATAATCAAGACAAAACTGTTCTGCCATCATCACCAGTGTCTGGAACTCTTGAAAAATCAACAAGTTATCCATTTTGAGATGATTCTTTCCCCTGGTATCCTGAAATCATACAAGAATGCCAGCCATGGTCATGCCAGAACGGCACATACTCACTCCATTGATGACTGGGTTGTGCTGTCTGTTTCTTCTACCTTGTACCTTTAAGGTATGCTATGTGGATTGCTCATGGCTTCATGGCTCATGTGGTTCTTACTCCATTAACCTCCTCAATGTCACATGAAGGGCTACTCTGTGGGATTATGTGTGTATTGCTAACATAGAAATGTGACAATGGAGAAGTCTTCTCTACGGAATGTGTGTATTATTGAGACAGAAATATGGATAGCAAATAAAGAGTTATACTCTATGGAATGTGTGTGTTTTACTGACATAAAATGTGACTGGGTCCCAAGAAACCCCATGTGAAAATGACAAAATTCCACTCTATGGAATGTGTGTTTATTTACTGATACAGAAATGTGACAAGGCAAATTAAGAGTTCTACTCTATGCAATGTGTGTGTAGTTACTGACACAGAAATGGTGACAATGGCCAATAAAGTGTTCTAGCACTAGGGTTTGGTTTATATCCACTTTTGTTAAATTCAGCGTTTACAAACTCTTAATTGTTCAACACTAATTGTAGAGCCTAAGTACTGATTGAATCTGCACAGATCAGATGTAGCGAGCTAGCTGACATCACCCACTTCATTTCTGTTTATGTCCACTTTTGAATGATGAAGCCCACTTTTTAACACTGATTTTGGCTTGTCACAATATAGAAGCGTACATTTTTTTAATTATGATTTTTGGGGGGATCGGGGGCGGAGTTTGAATCAACTTTAAAAATCAGCCATGAGTGGTTTTCTGCGTTGATATCAACCAAAGCCTAACTCATCACGCTTAGAAAGACTGCTTCTAGTTCAGGAAAAAGGCTCCATATAAACACACTCTAAATGTTTAGCCTTTCCTTTATTGTGTGCATGTCTCTTTGCGGTTTGTGAGTCTGTCTGTCTGTCTGTCTGTCTGTCTGTCTGTCTGTCTGTCTGTCTGTCTGTATGTCTATCTACCTGTCTGTCTGTCTGTCTGTCTGTGTGTCTGTCTCTATCATTCTCATGTGTCATAACATCAAACCACAAAGTCATATTTCTATCACACTGCAATCTAATCGATCTGCCAATGCCATCACAATGATTTCAGTTCAAAAGGGGAGTTTCCTCCGATTCCCACCAATGTTTGAATCCAGTTGGCACCCATAGAGGCGGACCTGCTGGTACCTTTCTGCTATTCATATTCCAGTCGGTGCATGGTGGCTCGTTCCATTGTTTGCTGTGCTCTCATGGGGAGTAATTACTGGGAAATCAAGCGGGAGATAAACACAGATGCGCGTTTGTTCGCAACAAGGTGAAGTGCCTACAGTGGGATCACTAATTGTGTCATTTCTGGAGTAATGCGCGACAAGGTGAAGACGACGATTCGAAACTTGGGTAGATGACGACTTGTGTGTGTCACATACTACTTGTTTATATGCAGTCCTTTGTGTGGCGGTCTCACAGATCAACAGAATATTTCATGAAACGTGTGTGTGAAACCAGGAGACTATCTTGTATACAACTGTTGAGAAGCTGCATATAGGTGAAGGTTGTGTTGTTCTCTTCTGCAGCATTTGCCTGTCCTGTTTTCATGGAGTTTATGGTCGCTGTGCATAGTGGATTACAGTAGACACCATGCATGCAATACCTGTAGTATTGTGGTTTCTGACAGAATGAAGCTGTTTTGGGTTGTGTGTTTCAAGGGAGAGAATCAGTAGTGCTGGTGAATCAATGGAGCTGACATCTTCACACGGCCTGTGGTTTCTTAACTCTCTCATTACCATTGGCACGAAGATGTGTAATAAGCCATTAGGTTTTTCACGGCCTGGTAATGTAAGGGGAAATGGTTCATTGATATGGAGTCCATTAATGAGCCCTTTTTTTTACCATGGTTACAAGTATGGACTTGTGAGAAGTTAGAGTGAAGTTTGTGTTTTCTCATTACGTGGAAAACTGTGCCTTTTCCATGGAGGATACTTCTTTCTTTGAAAGTAAATCAGTGGGTCTGATGCCTGTAGCTAAGGGTCTCCTCCAGAATTTAACTTATTTTGCAAGCCCTTGAACCATGTTACAAATGTAGTTATGTATATAAGGTTTAGAAATGTACATTTTATACAAGGGGTATACATGTAATATGTGTTTTGATAGTCACTGCCATACTGAATATTGTAGTCTCATTGACTTAGTGTATGACTGTTGGAATGGGAGGATTAAAACCAGTCTTGTGAAACATGCATTGAAACGAGGCTATTGTGATGTCTGAAGGTTTTCTCATGATTCAGTACACAACTCAACAATGCAGGAGCTTTTACTGGGAGAAATGGTCATGACGCATGCATGTTTCATGCATGTGTGGCCATTTGCTTTTTTTTAACGATAGCATGATAGATTAGTCATCATGAGGAACTCTTCTTTGTTAAAGGTGTCAAAACAGCAACATTAAAACCAACCTTCGTCGATCCAGGGCATGCATGACAAGAAGGCTATTGTGATGTTTCGAGTAAAATATCTTGTAATTTAGAGTTATTTTCTCAGGGAATTTATGCTGATTTGGAGAGCAAGGTTTCGTAAATCACGCTTAGTGAGGTCATTTGGTCTGGAAGTAACATTGAAACCAGTCTTTTAGAACATGCAGGGCACGTAGAAGTTAAGGCGATTGTTTATGAAGGTCTGCGGCATGACTTATATACAACACCGTATAGTGAATTACCTTCTGAGGGATCAAGCCTCATTGACATGGGTTTATGTCTTATTAGTTGCAGTCTGGCAAGTATGAAGAAAAGCTGATCGTCTTAAACACATTGTTTGTATTGTTAGAATAAGGATGAAATCTAATCCAGCCGAAATCTACAGTAGCTTGTAGCCGAAATGGTTTCAGGATTCAAGGAGTGACTAGCTCACACACAAGTGTGGAAACTCTTGAGGAAACAGGAGGCGTGAGACAGGTTTCTTGTAGACAAATTAGTCACAAAGCTATTTAGAAAAAAAATCAATAGTAACCTAGATGTGGATAAGTCCATTAACACCCCAATGGGGCTTCTTGATACCTAGTATGTACACAACATGTTAACTCTCTCAGTGCCATAGATACATTGATGTGTCATACATCAATCAGCTTTTCTGGGCTTGGTACTGAAAGGCTTTACCAAGCTTGAGATGTGGTTTATGTACTGCAGAGAAGTAAAGACAGGGTGTCCTAATTCTCCCTATCGCATATAGCCGATATCAAGCGATATCACCTCACGATGCCGATATCTGATCGATTGCTCTTGGGACGTATACTTCCGGTAAGAACTGGTTGTCGGCAGAAAGTGACCAAGAAATCACTTTTTTTTATGAATTAAGCAGTGAAAATTTTGTGTAGGGTTGTGGTTAGGGTCAGGGTTAGGTTTAGAATAAGGTTTAGGGTTAGTGTTAAGGTCAGGGTTAGGTTTAGGGTTAATATTCACAAAATTAGTTGGATACCCTGGTCCCTCAGTACGGGATTGCCGAATGTTCGTGGACCGGACCGGAAGTTCATATCCCAAGAATTAAAGGTAAAAAAATTAGAGCGCCACACACGTTCAGATTCGGAGAGCTATATGCGATAGGGAGAATTGCAAGAGTCAGGAACCTCGGCAGTATCAGCAGTATACCCTAACGATAATGTGTATGAAATTTAAGAGTCATAGCTATATGAACATTTTCAGGAACAGTGAACAACTACAGTCAAACCTGTCTGAGTGGCTACCTGTCTATAGCAGCCAACCTGTCTATAGTGGCCACCAAAGCAATTCCCCCGGAGACAGATCATGTGTTAAAGAACCTCGCTATAGCAGCCACCTGTCTATAAAGGCCACAATTTTTGTTTAACTTGGGTGGCCACTATAGACAGGTTTCACTGTATCCTTGCTTATGTTTGAACTGCGAGCATAGTCTACATTCATAATCATATTGTCCCTCTCAGCGGGTGATGTGAGCATTGCTCCCATTGAACAGATGCACCTTGGAGCAGACTGCGGTGGGATCATAGCGTAGAGTGGTCTCCGGTCTCCAGGCCTTGGATTTTGGACGATTTGCCTAAAACCTCCTCAAAATCTACTAATCGCTATGATTTTGCTTAAAATCAGTTTCCAGTTGTAGTATTTGGAGGAAAGTTCTAATACTAAGTATCTAATATACTTCCATTTTCTCCTTTTTTTCTTACAAATTGTAATTTTTTTGACCTGCAACAGAGATACCCTGTTTTAAGAGTATGGCCTTAAGCAATAAGTTTAGTGCAAACAAGTAACATATGTACTTATATGGCACTGCAAAAGAGAGCTAGTTCTACATGTGGTAAAACATGTATAATACCTCGCAAGGTGATAGGATGGAACCGAGTGATAAGATAAATAGCTACATGTACCTGGGAGCTTCTATCTCGGATGGACCTGGTAGAGTATTTCCTGCAATCACGTGTCATCCCTCACTCACGGCACATTTCTTACTTAGTCCGTGAATCACCATGACGATACCGTTCAATCAACCTATTAGCCTGTCCTCCAAGCTATTGGACATTTCTAGTGATACAAAGCTGTACTATCAATATGTCTAGCTTCATCAGGCATTGCCTAGGTACTAGGCTGTGAGGTGCATGGACACAACCCAGTCTGTTAACAACTATGTCTGGTAACACAGACTACGCCCTAATGACGTCATAGTGCCTCTGGCTTCTGAGGATCTGATTGAGGCATAGTCTGTGTTACCAGATTGTGTCCATGCACCTCACAGCCTAGTACCTAGTCTTCATCTTGCATTGCTGGTAAAAGAGAAGAATGAGCCTTATCAGTATGAGAGGAGAAAAACCTGTGATAGTTTGGATTCAGAATGTCCAACAGGCTGAAAGACAGGCCAGGTAGATACAGTGCATACATAAGTCTGCTGAGATATGCCACTTTCAGACGTACATTTAAGTGTGCGCTGAATTCAGCACATTGTAGGGCATCCCCTGTCTAAAGCAGACCATGTCCATTGATGTAATGTAAACAATCGAACCCCTGTATTGAATGTGAAAATCCTGGTGCTTTCCCTGGTTTAAGATGTTAAATGGTGTTACATTACAGTCTACCTCTAAACTAAGTAACAAACAATTGGACCCCTTTATTGAACATGGAAAGCCTTGTACTTATCCTGGTTTAAAGTCTTAAATAGTGTTACAATACAGTCCAACTCTTAACAAAGTAACAATTGGACTCCTTTATTGAACATGGAAATCCTTGTACTTATCCTGGTTTAAGGTGTTATGTGGTGTTACAATACAGTCTACCTCTAGACTAAGTAACAAACAATTGGACCCCTTTATTGAACATGGAAATCCTTGTACTTATCCTGGTTTAAAGTGTTAAATAGTGTTACAATACAGTCCACCTCTAAACTAAGTAACAATTGGACCCCTTTATTGAACATGGATTAAGCCTGGTGCTAATCCTGGTCTATTGTCTACTGGTGAATTTAATGTATAAGGTGTTATATATGGTGTTACAATACAGTCCACTTCTAAAGAAAGTAACAAACAATTAGACCCCTTTATTGAACATGGAAATCCTGGTGCTTATTACACTGGTTTAAGGTGTTAAATGGTGTTACAATACATTCCACCTATAAAGAAAGTAACAAACAATTGGACCCCTTTATTGAACATGGAAATCCTGGTGCTAATCCTGGTCTATTTTAATTGTTAATGAAAAGTGTCACGTGTTTGTGTTTACAGTAGTTTTCATCAGTAAGTGGAACACCATTTTGCCCTTTCATTTTTAGTTTTACTATACACTGTACAGTGTACCATAGATGTGCACATGCACATGTATGCACTTGCGTGTCGGTATTATAAGGGCCTGCATTCAATAAGATACAATTCTGCCGGCCCAGTAGCTATTGAGAGCTCACATCCTCATATCAACACTTACATTACCAGGCCTTTAATACCCAACTGGCTTACTACACATCTTCATGCCAATGGTAATGAGTAAGTTAACCCTGGCCAGCTCTGTCATCAACTCAGAGCTCACATCCTTGTACTAATCCAGCTACTGTCATCATGCTGTTGTTGGCAATCCAATGGTGAAATGGTCAGGATGTATGCATTTTACTCACGTGTGAGTCTACACATTTTATGCCAAAGCTGTACAGGTAGTTTCCACATCCTTGTTGCTGGTACGTACTTGTTTGAGTTTACTTTCAATTGTCTGTGTTTCTAGTTCTTCTTTAAGTTTACTTTCACCGCTTGTTTCTCTTGTTGTACAGCTTCAATGGGAAGCCATTTTCTTTGAGGATGTGCTGTCCCTTTAAACCTGTATTCAGTCTGATGGCTCCTTACAAGGAAACCAGTCTTGTAGATCTATCAATGGAACAAGGCCGCCCTGATAACAGAAGGCCTTCCCAGTCGGAACTTTGACCAGGTCGCCCTGATAATTCCAACACCACATAATCGGTCTTTGCAATGCGACACTGAACATTATCTTCTATTATACCTGGTCTGCGCCTGTGTAAAGTTCAGTTGGTTGAATCAGTGTGGATTGAAATGTATGACTATGAGGGAAGTGTGGTTTGATAGTAATCATGTGGTGGTGAGATCGACGTCACCTTCCTTTCAATCCTATGTTTACCGCATAGCGCAGGAAATCATTTTCTGGAAATGGAAATGAATTGTACTATTGACACAAGGAGAGGAGGAAACTGGTGGATGTGTGTTCCCAATTGTGACTCCCACTCTCGTGCCTATGGGAGGATCATCATTCTTTTCATTTGCCCAAATTGACTCATGTAAAGTACATCAAGTCTGGGATCAGTCCCCTCAGACTGGATCGGTGTGTGAGTGGTCTGTTTTGGAGATATTCCTTGTGTTTATGCTGCAACTGGGATTTCTATACGGACAGTGGGACATGCGTGTCTGGTCCCATGCTATCTCTAAGTGGAGCTTGTATTCTGCGTTGTTGTGGTCGGTCTGGGAAATTATACATTGGAGATATTTTCTACATTTCAACATTTGTGTATATATGTTCTGGGCATATGCTGGTATGCCATCCAGTGGTCGTGTGGGCTTGACACACACAACACAGAGACATTCTATTTTGATAGACTGCAGTATGATCAGGAAAAATAGTAATGCATATGCCACGTTTGGCAGTTGATGCTAGCTACATGTAGAAGTGCTATTTTCTCTTCTTATATGGTTGAGACGAAAGTACTTCTGCAGAGTGAAACTATGCATAAGAGCATTTACAAAGTGAGGAAAAATGAGAGGACTGAATTTGTGATAATGAAACGCAGTGCTGTTACATCATAAGAGATTCATCGCTATTTAATCTTTTAGTGACAGGGACATTTGAGAACAAGAATGATCACCGGTGCAATCCATCATCATGTGATGTACTGCAGTCCTTGTGTGGAAATTGCTCATGAATTCCGAACCTGAGGATCTTAATGGCATTAGCATTTTGTGACCATAAAGTTGATCATCTCATTTATGCTCTTTTTGTCTGGATGGACTATAGTGGTGTTCTGCCCAGGAAACGGTGGTGCAGTGACCAGTGACATTGTGATGATGACGATATGACATGACTTCAACTATTTGTGTTCCGACCGACAAGTATTGCAGAAGATGGAGTGTTTTGCGTTTCAGCTGTAACCATCGATGTGGATTACCCATCCGTTTGAGAGAGGCCCAATTTACATTTGATGTTTCTTCATGACTAACACCCCAAACAAAGTCATGGCAGTGACAGACTCGGTCAAAGATGTGGACACCGTTCCCACGAAGGAAGACACCCCGTTGATCTTACCATCCCCATCGCGGTCTCTGCCGCGGAGTGTCGCGCCGCCGAAGCGGCCGTACGAGCGCAAGAGCTCTCTCCCTATGGTGATCGTGAACTCTTTCCTCCTTCACTCCTACAGGAAGAAATCTCAGCCAGACACGTCCATCAAACTAGACGGCAAGAAGGGCGCGGCCAGGACCAAATCGGACGGCAGCGACGAGGAGAAGGGCGGGGCCACCATGCCGTCGCTCTCCATAACGGGGAGCGGTGGTGGTGGAGGTGGTGGGAGTGGCAGCAGTGGCGGCGGGGGCAAGGAAGAGGCACGGCCAGTCAAGAGGTTATCGGGCGGGGCCAGGGGGAAGGATGATGACGGCCGAGCAATGCTAGATGACACGGATCCATTATCATTTGGGCGGGAGGTGAGTTGAGCTTCCTTTATTCTTTCACCTTTAGAATGCCACGTGTGACTCTCTCCTACAAGTAATACACACAAAACACTATAAATGTGGTCTTTTATTACGCAAACAAAATTTCAAAGGGACCGTTTCAAATTTGATCTGTGTTACAAGAGACCATGTTCATAGTGTATTGAGAAGCAGTTTATCTTGCACACAAGAGGTTAAACAGTTATTATCTAAACACAGTCACACTTTTATCGTGGTGTTTCTCTAACTAGCCCTGTCTGTACAAATTAGTACACATGTAATGATAAACCAACATTCTAACATAACATCGAGCAATATACATGAAAAATGAACTGATAATACACATAGTACATTGAAAAATAGAAAATATATCTTCACCAATATAATTTCCCCACTAACACGGTGTTTTGATTACAAGTGTGACTCATGATACACTTGTAAACAACTCAGTTGTGTTTTGATGATGAAAGCGTTCCCCCCTTTATTGTTGAAGGTTTGTTAACGTAATGATCTAATCAAAATCTAATATTGGACTTGTAAAGATGAAAATCAAAGCTAAAGATCATTTGAATGCAACTTTCTAATCTCTAAGCAGGCCTTTCATCATTTGGGAAGAGGGGAGGGGGGTGGGGGGGATGAACTTGTTCACTGGCCTCATCACACGGCCAATGATTCTCCATGAATCACAGTGCTGTGGTCATATTCATGAAAACTAGCCTAGGTAGTTAGTAAAAATGCATGTAACTGAATGCACTCTAGTAACTAACTACATGTAGGCTTAAAAATACTGTATTAATAGGCATCCAGGTCTAGGAGAGATGTATGTCTTACTTGTGTAAAGCTGCGTGAGTGACATATTCAAGAGGTATGGATATTTTATTCAAATTGCACATATCGGTACATAAATAAGGAACTAACATGCATTTATTAGTATAATAAAGAAGTGGTGAGATAAGTTCTCATTTTTGTTTGTAACAAAAGCCTGTGTTGACATTTCTGTTCACTTCCTCAATCCTCTTAAGAAGTAAAATCAGAATTAGAGAGTACGAACTTTCGTCAGAATAAAATCCGGAACAGAATTATAAATACAGGGCCGTCTTCATTGGCCCAAAGTGACAAACTAGCGAGCTATATTCCACCAGCTTGGGGCTGGTTTAGACGCACCTTGCGTACAAGTTTCAGTCAGCAAGTTTTAATGTCAACATTGTGCCTTTGTCTTTTTGTCTGCCTGGCAGGCTTATGAGAAAAGGTTTTTTGAAAAGTGTGCAAATCGAATGAGAAAATTGGAACGCACTCTCTACAGTTTGGGTAATAAAGCATGTGTACCGGTAGATTTGCAAACAAAGACTTTTATGAGCATTACTGTGTATTTTTCACTCAGACCTCCTGCGTAAGATTTTGATCTTTTTAATTCTTTCCAAAGAAAATAAAGACATTTTAATATCAATGAAAATGAGAATATCATTATCATTTTCATTGATATTAAAGTTGTTATCATACTTATGATAACGATTGGGCAATGATCATGATTATGATTATCATTTCCATTAATTTGTAATCAAAATTATGATCACACTTATCATGTTATGATTTTGGCAATGATTATGATTTTCAATTTCTTTATCACTGTCAGCACTATTATTATCATCATTATCATTGTTTAAAAATTATGATCATACTTATGATTTTGTTTCCAGCTGGAGAGCCAGATCAGCACGACACCCAACTATGGGTCCGACATGGACGAGGTAGACTCTGGGTCGACGCCCGACCCCACCCGCACAAAGGCCCTGATTGAACACTACCTGACCAAGATAGAGAGAACCAAGGAACTCATCAAGGCTGAGCAGAAGGCCAAAGATGGTGAGCATTGCATCAGAATTATCCATCAGAGCCCCCCCCCCCCTACCTCCCACCATGCCCCCCTCCCACCATGCCCCCCTCCCACCATGCCCCCCTCCCCAACTTCACCATTCCTACAGCATTCCATGATGTATAGGGCAGTGGATGAGAATGGGAAGTAGGTTAATTCTTTGAACCATTTAATCAACAATACATATATATATATATAGGCTGAGGAGAGGGCTACAGATCGTGAACTCTGAATTATCTACCCCAGCTCCATTCCTACCCCCTACACCATTCCTACACTCTACACGAGTCCTACACCCTACACCATTCCTACCCCCTACGCTATTCCTAACCCCTACACCATTCCTACATCATACGCCTATACCATACCATCATTCCTATACCATACACCATTCCTACTCCATACACCATTCCTGCACCATACACCATTCCTATATCATACACCATTCCAACACCATACACCATTCCTACACCATACACCATTCCTATACCATACACAAGTCTTACACCCTACACCATTCCTACACCCTACACAATTCCTACACCATACACCATTCCTTCATCATACACCATTACTACACCCTACACAATTCCTACACCATACACCATTCCTTCGTCATACACCGTTACTTCACCGTTACTTCACCTTACACCATTCCTACACCCTATACCATTCTATAGTGTATTGGGCAATGGATAAGTTTGGGAAGCAGGTTCATTTATTGATATGTCCACCATTTTACAAACAATACATCCATAGATACTGAGGAGAAGGCTGAAGGTAAATTTCAATTATCCACCCCCAGCCGTATCCCTGCCCCCCCCCCCCCCCACCCCTCCCCCCCCCCACACCTCCCCCCCCCCACACACACACTAGCCCACAAAAGTAATGGACATTGAAAAAAATTTGGCAAGTAGGTTCATTCATTGTTATATAAAAGGCCTCTTTCTCGAGAGAATAAAAAGAAGTGTATTAATTTCCCTTCAACGATTTGATTTGATTGCACACACAATATTGCTAGCATATAATGTGTCTTACATTATTTGTAACTCTTCTCAATGTAGAATGTAGGGGTCCAATATTGTTACAATAATGTACACCGCCGCAAATATTTGACCGCAATTTTTACCTCGGCACATGCTTGGAGCTTGGAGAAGTACTTTAAGAGACAAGTGCACCAAATGCAATAAAGCGCACTGATGGACACGATGCGCATTGTCATTGTTAGTGTCCTGACAATCATCTTGATCATCTGGGAATACCACCCCAGATATATCGTATTCAGCGAGCATATTATTAGATTTCTTTTGTGGTATACCAGATGTATTTGTTGGTGTAATGATAATGATATTGAGTGGAATATCTGATGTATTGCATTCAGCTTGCATGAATATCGGACTTATCTCTGATTCGTACAATATTCATGCTACCTGAATGCAATTTATCATATCTATCACTCAAGGGCATCCAATATCATAAATATGAATACATATAGGCTGAGCAGAAGGCTAAAGATGGTGAGCATGGAAAATGAATTCTCTACCACAACCCCTCCCCCCCACACACTCACACCCCACCCCCAATGTAGCTCCTCTGCAGCATTCCACAAAAGTAATGGACATTTAATAAATATGGGAAGTAGTGGTTCATATATATTGATTTATATTGACCAGATAAATGTAAAAACGAGGCCTGCAGATGATGTACAGAATTGTAATTTATCCACCCACCCTTTCTTACGGAGATGAAGGCCAACAACGGTCATAATATGCTGATAAAAAGAACAGTCAAAATAGGGTTAAACAGTTTCCATATAGTGCCATACAGTTTCAACTTCACACAATGTAAGAGAGAGAGAAAAACAAGGAAAGTTTGGCTTTGCCTGTCCTGGGCCCAAATGCTGTAATTATACATGTAAAGCAACTAATGATTTAACATCTCTCATGATGCAGTCTTTACATTACAAAGACCTTATTGTCATATGCACTATCCGTTGAACTGGCTTGCTAGGTGAAATAGATGGCAAAATACCAGAGGAGGACACAGAATCCGTTAGTTGTAAGATTTGTATGATAACTGGAAAGACACTTGTCAACATATGACAGCAAAATCTACTAATGGTTTTGGCGAGAGAGCCTGATAAGCAATGTCTGTGATAGACAAGGGACTTAGCTTAGAGAAGAATCTAGCATGCAGACCACGGCACGGCAAATATAGAAAGTGCTTGAGTGTGTGGGTGGGAAGGAGGTGGGCTGGTGAGGAAGAAAGGAGAGAAAACGATTGATATGAAAGTGCAATTTGCCAAGTGATCTTTTATCTCAGAGGTGAATCACCTGATTGTGTTGCTTGGCCACAGTTTCCTGCTTGCTGTTTTCTCTGCATATGCGATGTTACACAATAGCCATGTTGTTTAGACTGGCTTTATGGTTTGACGTCAGTGAGGTGCTGTGTAGTATGACCATCGATGATTGTTCATCTTTAGAATGTACTTGGTCCTTGCTCTAAAGCTCTAAAGCTGTGTTATATTGTAATATATTGTAATATATAGTAATATATTGTAATATATTGTAATATATATTATATATATGTATATATATTACAATATAACACATTATATATATATATTATATAACATTGTAATGTGGATCTTATCTGGCCATGATGGTCAATATGTTTTATTATATCCCTTACAGAAACAGTAATCCTGGATTTTTGTAAATTAAAAAGAATTGATGGTTCCTTTGTGTTTATATCTAATGTTAGAGAAATATTTGGAGAATAGTTCATTTTACATCCCGCTTGGCCTATCATAAAGTCTTAATGGGGGATATAAAACAAATATGAACTGCCTTTACTTGAGATACCAGTAAAGCCTTTGCGCATTTGGTTCCTTTTTTATTCACTATTGAAGACATCTCATGCACATTGAGTTCACTGGCACCTTTTGGGGCAGAATATATAAGTAGAATTTATGAGTTTGAACTAACATTTGGGTCAGTACTAAAAATATTGATGTGGTATACAAATATACAAGACTTGTATGTGCTTAAAAGACAGGTGTTGTGCAATAATCATCAAAGCTATGACAAATCAGCGAAGATATAGAAACCAATTCTGCTAAACCATTTTAAGATTTAACAAGTCATTTTGTTTGTTGCATCACTCACTCATACCCATTCTTGTTACTTGCACCTTTTAGCAATATGCTTTTTATGATTTATTTTTAGATAAACTTAATTTCAGGTTTTACATTTTCTTCAAGTGATCATGTTTGTTTTCTTTTTTTTTAACCCCTTCTGTATTATCTTTCGACAGAAAATGTCACCGAGTACCTCGCCCTGGCTGAGCATGCTGACAAGCAGCAGATCACCAGAATAAAGACTGTCTTTGAGAAGAAGAACACGCGATCAAATACAAACATTGCCAATTTGCAGAAGAAACTAGAGAACTACCAGAGGAGACTATTTGACCTGGTGAACTACGGCGCAATGGGACCTAGGAAACCCAAGGAGGTTTTACAGGGAATGCACCAAGGTCTTAAGTAAGTGCCCCTCCCCCTCCCCCCCCCCCCCCCACCAAAAAAAAGGAGAAAAAATATGAAACAATAAACAACAGAGCCCCCATTTCTAATGTTAGAGCCCTTCTAAAATCCTTCCCCCCCCCCCCCCCCCCCCCCAGTGGAGGTGTGGTGGTGTGGTGGTTGTGTACTGTGACTGAAGATCTGAAGGTCCCAGGTTCAATCATGGCACTTGTGTCCTTCAGCAAGATACTTTATCCATATTGCTGCTCTCCACCCAGGAGTATAAATGGGTACCTGGTAGGAGATGGTTGATTATGTGAATGATCTTGACCCAGCGCCGATATCGTGCAGCGGGCAAGGAATACTCCCCAGGGAGTGGACATGGTGCACATATGTGTGCATGATATGTTCTTGTATCCAGCGACCAGGGCTCACATTGCAACATCCCTCTTAATTCTGTTTCCGTACTGCGATGGGAAAGACCCTCTATACCATTAAAAAAAAAAATTAAAAAAAGAATAGCGCCCCATTTGTAATGTTAATGCTCTTCTGAAATGTTTGATTTGTTTTATATTTATGTTTGTTTTGTATCAGGGGGATGTTTCACCAAGATGTGCGTAAGTTATGCATGACTTTACGCACGACTGGTGAATTGTTTTTGGGTGCCACATCAGATTCTCTGATTTTGATTCTTTTCAGCTTAAGTTGAACAAAAAATTGGGAGGAAAGCCCCTCTTTATGATATCAGAGCCCCCATGAAAACTACACAGTATGGTTAGTGCTTGATCCATGGTATTAGACTTGAAAAGTACACCCATGCTATTATTTTCCCCATAGTCTCAACACTGACATCCATCACATCATAAACTAAACATATGTATTATCTTAAACAATCAATGGATGATGAATTATTATTGAATTGAAATAAAGCGAAAAGCTGAGTGGATAACACATTGGAAAAAGAATGTGTGTGAGGAAGCAAGCATCAGTGTTACAGAATTCAATAATCCCAACCAGAGATGAACAAAGGCTCTGTTATTGACCGGCATTCAAGATTGAAACATTTGGTGCTGACAAGGCATTGAACTTCACACTCATAGTCAAACAAATATGGGTTAATCATTCAACACGTCGTTATCATCCCTTACTTATCAACCTCAAATGACATTGTGATCTTATCACATCTCTGGGAGTTGGTTCTACATTACACCTTTCAACCCGTTTTAAAAAACAAAGGGAATTTGAAATTGAATTTAAAATACAGATTTAAAGACATGGCAAGGTCCAGCCATATAACTGCGAATTGTGCTGAAATAGATAGAAATACTTATTCAAATCATTTTAGTCCCCATCCCCATCCCCACCCCCCTCACTGAATTCTTCTGTAAGTTGAACACAATGGCCAAAATTCACAAAAGAGTTATACTTTCAGACCACAGAACACAAATTTCATCGCGTATAGACAGAACCATGTACTTGATGTAGTGCATATACAAAAAAAAAAGTTCAATAATGATTGGGCGCGTTTTGCGTAGCGTGCTATATTCATGCTAGTTTCTATGGTTAAGTCCACAGTTAAATCAATGTAACATAACTAAGCCGTGGTCAAAATCATAGTTACTAGTGTGAATTTAGCACCCTATGCAAAATGCCTGTGATCATTATTGGACCTATATAAAGTAAATATGATAAATCGAGTGCACATATCCAATCATATGCTATGAAATTTGCATGAAATGTTGTCTAAATCTGAAAGTCAGTGAATTTGAGGCAATGTTCAGAACCTTTCGGGCTGAACTCGAACATCATTATCAGTAGACTGTGTGGTGACTTCTTGAGTTTCATCCACACTGATAATGATGTGTTTATCCATGTTGAGCAAACTGGGCAGGTTTGATTGTTCTGTGAACTTTTGTAACATGCACCAGCTGTATCCGTCCGTCTTCACCATGGCAGTTCACTCATCTTAGTCCATTGTCAAGTGGTACGCTGTTAATTGTCATGGGAACTCGCCAAAGTCTCCTCCCATGTCTGAAGTAACCCTCTGAGTACAAGTTACCAAGTCATGAACAAACCATTGTCCTATAATATCATAGAATGAATAATACAATACTGCTGCAATGAGCTTCCCTATTGTAAGAATATTAAAGGTGACCTCTCCTTTTTACAGGCCTCGGGTGCTATTCCAATAAGCTCATTGATACAAATTTTTATCCCAACTCTAGATTTTCTCCTTAATCGTATTCCGCAATCCCTGCTAACTGTCTTCCTAAACCCTCTGCTAAGTTTAATTTGCACTAGGAGCATCATAGGAGGACATTCTGGAATACCAATTTGGGCATTCCTAGGCATCTCCTAACTTATCTACAAAAGGAATACACTACCATTAATAGGTAACTTGGAAAGACACAAATGGTATTTCAAAATTTCTACCAAGGAAGATAGAAATAAGATTTTGGACTGACCCTCTACATATTCCTGATGGAGAAATACAATTTAATGACATTCCTTAAATTATATGACATTGTTTCACACAGGTATGAATATCTTTGATTGCTGACATTGTTTCTCTGGTTTCTTTCTATATTGCAGGGGTGTTCGAGACAATATACGAGAAGGAATCACAGGGTTTTCAGGGTGAGCTTGTAACATGTTTAAAAATCTTTTCTCTTGTTTATTTCTACCTGGTGTCAAGGAAGGTTAAGGCTGCTAATTGTTCTCATGCCTTATATGGTTGATCTCCTGGAAGGGTTCAAACACATAACAGATTTTTATCCCCAGCAGGGGAGGACATTTTTTGTCTTTCCCAATCAGTTGGTGATGATGCTGTGGGAATGATAAGCAAATACGTGTGGTTTTCAGTAACATTACCTGCATTTTTAACTATCGCGCAATTAATCAATGTGTCAAAAAAATAATTAACAAGCGATTCCACCACTAATTAATTATAATCAATTCCTCGATTTTGACAGGCTTTCATTACACATTTCACACATTAACAACATCAGAATATTTACCACATTTAATGTGACATCAAGACATCAAGAGTACATACATGTACATATAGCTATCTTTATGTCAGTTTAAGTCACCGGTATTGGGCAATTCTATTCTAGCTTTATCAACCATGGTGAAATCATACATTTGACCTTTTGAACATTTCATACTGTACTTCCATTTTCATTTTGATGCATTCTTGGAATCAATGTAAACATCTACATTGTGGCAATTGTACATCATACATGATATTTTCTATATATTTGTTTTGAAACCATTTATAGCCAGCATAACAAGCAGTGAAAAATGTCCATTATCTGTATTTGATGTTGCTTATATAGACCTAAAATACATATATTTGTGTATTTTGATATAATCCAATACCACTAAAAGGAATCATTCATTATTAATGTGTCCATAATCAATTCCCTTCATAAGTTCTTATTTGAACAGTTGTCATGGTGGATTTTTATTGTTGGGTGTGTATACTTGGCTTTAAATGGGGGCAATGTACTTGTGTACCGGTATGTACAAGAATGACAGTAATGGAGGAGGTGTATACATACATATAAACCAGCAGTCTGAGGGTTTATTCACATGGATACAGGTTGCCAACATAAGTTCGTCTTCATCAGCCCAAGGTTTACAAAATAGCTTGCAAAATTCTGTTCCATTAAAATAGCCCAAAGTTGAAGGTGTGTGTTCATTGGATCAAAACAAGTAAACAGCTCGCTATTGTTGGAGCAGATAAGCCATCAGATTTTATTATTTAATGCAGTGCTGTACTCACTGAATGATGGTAAGTGTCGAGGGCTTGCTGATAGGGCTAGATATTGGGATGATGATAACAGTTCACACTGTTTTACAAATTTGCTCAGTTTTTACTATGTAGCCCAAGATTTAAAAAAAAAATTGGGTGTGGGGGGGGGGGGGTAGGGGGTTCTGAGCAAAAAGCTAGCTACTTTGCTACCTTGGGCCAATGAAGACACCAACATCTAGCTATTTTGGGATCTGGCTTGCTGAGCCAATCATGAAATACCCGGCTATCTCTCCACTTTGGGCTGATGAAGACATCAGCCATAAGGACACTCTTGTGTCATTTGTGTGGTTGATCAAGCATTTTCTCTCCTCCTGAGAAATTATGGATGGCCATGCACGTATAAATCGCAAAAATGAAGCGTCCAATGTTATGGCAGGAAAGGCAAGCCACTTTCATGTGAATACCGTTGGTTCGCACGCGACGTCCCTCTCCCCCTTTCTCACAGCTATTTATTTTCAACCTTTTTTCATTGTGCGTCTGGCTGTTGTTGTCTTTTTATTTCATATATTTCCTTCTGGAACACCTTTTGGCGGTGGTCAGTGGGGTGGCAGATAAGATAGGTGAAGGGTTGTCGGGCCTGTCAGAACTCACTCACACAGCAGCAAGGTGCGTGCATCTCTCTCTCTCTCTCTGATCTCCTGCACTCTCTGCAATCAAACCTATGCCTTAGCCACAAACTGGAGGGGAAAGGGGGGGGGGGGGGAGGGGGTGTTGCTTAAAGGGATAGTCCACCCTGAAGTAAATTTGGTTTCAATTAAAGCAGAAATATGAAAGGAACGTATACATGTAAGTAAAGGTTTAATGAAAATCTGTCAACAAGAATAAGAAAGTTGTGATCTTTTGAAATTTGAAAGTTTGAAAGATTTAAAAGTTTGTGACGTCAGCTTCCATATGTTGTGTGCTGTATGATTCCATACGTTTGCTCTTTTTCTGTTTTTGATGAAGCAATGCATTGTGTGTAAAATTGTGTTTCTAATGATGTATCAAATGCACAGGTAAAATTATGCATATATATCCTTTTTTTTAGAAACTGGACATTTTAAAAAAAAAATGTGCACAACACATGGGAGTGCACCTTACACATGACGTCACAAGGTCATAACTTTCTTATCATAAGGCAGTTTTTTGTCAAACCTTCATCAATATATTTCTTACATGTGTAAGCTTTTATTGAAACCAACTTAATTTCAGGGTGAACTATTTCTTAATTCCTCAGAAGCTCCCTCCTCCCTCCAACCCCTTCACTCATCTCCCCCACTTCCCAACTCATCATCCTCCCCACCTCATCTGCTTTCCTGTTTTGGCTGGATTGCAAGAATCAGAGTAATCCTTTGTACTATCTCCCTCATTTTCACTCAGCCATGATAAACAGAACCCCCTCAAATCCTTCTGAAGTGCCTTGGCCCATTTTACTAACCCCATTCCCAGTCGCTTCCAGTATCCCCTCACTTCTCTCAAAGTTGTAGCATTAGCATCTTTACACTAACCACTCCAAAGCCTGCATTCAAATCCCAAAATCTTGGATCTTGTGTGCAGTAGCGTTGACACATTATTTCTTAAATTTTGTATTGGATGCATGGATGCATATATTTTTCTAATCCATTTGTGGCATTGTCACATCTTATCACCAAAGTGAGCTCAGGAGGAGTGTCTTAATCCCTAACCTGGAGTATTAACCCCCCTCCCTATTGATATTTCAATCCCTGAACAGGTGCATGAATCCCCCTAGTGGTATCCTTATCCGTACATGGATCCCCATATTGATATCTTAATCCCTGAACAGGTCTGTGAATCCCCCTATTGATATCTTAATCCCTTAATAGGAGCATGAACCCCCTTGTGGTATCTTAATTCCTACATGAATCTTAATCCCGAGTGTGAATCCCTGAGCAGGAATGAGAACCCCCTATTTACATCTTAATCCCAGAGTAGGAACAAGAATCCCCCTATTGATATCTTTATCCATGGTCAGGAGGAGTGACCCTGTTAGATATCTTAATCCCAGAGCAGGTAGTTTGTCCTGGAGAGTGTAAAGATACGTGTATATCCTGCTAAATGACACATACCCAAAAGGAAGATGAGACAAGGGGAAAACAATACTTTTGTTATGAAAAGGTGGCTGAAATATACTTTAGGCATCCCTTTGCAGCTTGGCATGTATCTGATAAAATAAGCAGTTTCATAGTACCTGATGCCATAGGCTACTTCCCAAACTCACCGGCTATTCCTTTGAACTTTGTATGTTTTCTTTGTACATTGTATGTTTTATTATAGTTTTTTATGTTGATTATCGGTGTTTGGCTTGTTCAGCTTAAATCTTTGGTTGTTGTGTTTATTTTTTTGAATGTTTCATTGTTTCCTTGTGAGAAAGGGCTAGGGAGAGATCATTGTCAAATGCCCCTTCTCTTCATTGCTAGCTAATCTCCATTCACCATAATCATAAAGTTCATTGGCTCATAACCTGCAGTGTCACATTTCGACCATCACTATGGGTACAGTGATATTCACTGTTTGTCTTTGTTTTTGCAGTTTGAAAAAAGAAACTGTAGTATAGGGCCCCCGTTGCATAAAACTTACCATTAATGGTAACTATACTACCTTGAATTTGATTGGCTGTTGAGCTATGTTTACCATGGTAGCTACCATTGATGAGAGACTTACATGTACCATTAATGGTAAATTTTATGCAACGAGACCCTGAGGTTGTTAGTTTGGAATGCTCCTGATGCGATAGTTAGTGCTTTATTTTAACTTAGCATTTAACTTCCATTTACTCATTTAAACTCTGGGCCAACAAGTTGCCAACACATCCAACTTGGTGAATTGCTGCAATCCCCAGAAGTGATGTGTTTGTATCGCTAATACTCTCCAAATTTATTTTGAATTATATATGACTGTCATTCCCGACTTGATACATATAACTGTTATGACCCCCATAAGTAACATACATACATGTGTGTTGCTGCTGAGTGTTAATAATAATGCTTGTTCGAATTGCAATCAAACCAAAATGTATGGAGTGCAGTTAGTTACCCTCACAATAGAAAATTGGTAACGATATAAACTGAAAGCAAGATATATTTTTGTGAATGTTGTCAAGTGTTTTTACTGAAGCGTGCTGATTTATAATGTTTTTTCTGTGTGTTTCCTATTTGTCTCCCTCCAGTGCAATGGTAGCAAAACCAAAGGAATTTGCCAGCAAGTTCAAGAATAAATTTGGCAGTGCAGATAACTTAGATAGTATAAGTAAGTATAACTTTCAATTCCACTCTAATACTCATTTTGATATAAGTATTCCTGTAAAGATAATTAAACCCCTCAAAATATAAGTGATTAGTGGAGAACAATTTTTATAGAGTTGACAGACAGGCTTGAATACTTTTTAAACTAGAGCATAACACAAGTGTAAAAGAACATGCAAATGTATGCTGTGCATGTGTTACATATTATTGTGAAGCCTGGATTAATAACTAGACATGTAAAGCAAAAATACCAGTCTTCAGAGACCATATTCCATGTCGCTATAAGTGATCTTGATTCTACATGTACAAGAGATGCACATTTATGTATATTTTTGGCTCAGACTGCAAGTATTCCTCTTTCAGTGTGTGATTCAATTCCAACTACAGAAGGAATAGTATGACGTATGTACTCAAAAAAATATTTGTTTGAAAAGCTCTTTCTTTCATTTAGTATGCTGTAGACAAATCTGGAAACATATTTTTTTCAGAAGTTTGATATTTTAGTGTAAATGACCCTAATGAGTGGATTAAATCATGCATTGTCCATGTCTAATACTACCTATACTTCTTCATTCCGTCTCCAGATGATGATGATGATCAAAACTCAGTCAACAATAAGTCCAAGAGCAGTTGGTTTGCCCCCTTGCCAGCAGATGCATTGTGAGTACACATGGGAATAGATTAACTGCTTTTGTACCAGACAGAACCCTTCTCTTTGGGTTTTGTATACATGTATCTGATGAGATTATGCAACACTCACTGTATCCAAAGTTTGAAGCATGGACTACCTTACAAGTTACCAATAATGTGAATATTCAATATGTGATAATGATGATGTGATAATTGCCTTAAAGTGGATGGTTATGCCTTGATTTACAATACTTTTAATGCTCCGTTTTAGGATAAGAATACAAATTTGATAAGACTACAATAATGTTGCCAATTTGAAAGCTTTTTAATGATCAGTTTTGCTTTTAAAAGGCCTTCATCCTGAATTAATGAACTAATACTTCTGCCTCGTCCCACCCCGCCCCGCCCAGACCCAAGTCAGCCAGCGATGGAGACGAGACCTACAGCCTGACCTCAGGCTCAGGCCCCAACGGCCATCCGTTGCTAGGCGATGAAGACGTGGAGCATCCGCTAGCGGGAGCAGTCAACAAACTTCAGAGAACCGTCCAGGAGCTTAGCAGCTCCCAGTCCCGACTACAGCAGAGCATGGAGGAACTTCAGGTGAGATAGAGAGAGAGAGAGAGAAGGCCTTAGGGCTCTATGATCTTGGCCCCGTTGCAGAAGACTTCACATTAATGGTAACTCTGTCATCAGTTGTAACCTATCATGGTAAAATCGCTTGACATCCAATTGAATTCAAGGTTTCCATAGCAGTTGCCATTGGTAGCTAAGGTAACAATGGTGAGTTTTATGTAACAGGGCCCAGATCTTTGTGTTGCTGTTACTCTCTATAGTAATGAGATTGAACTGTTCAGATCAATCTGTTCAAAAGTGAACAAAGAAAAAGAGGACCATGCGGGAAATTGAACCTATGATCTACTGGTTGCTATGCAATGACACCTTCCAACAGGTTACAGCTTGATAATGACACAGCATTTTGTAAACCAGTATACAAGGCCTCAATTTCTTTTGCCTTTTTGTATCCAAGAGTCCCTAGCAGGACAAGTATTAATTTTTCAATAAATTTGTATTTTATTTTTAATTATGTGCAACTAACACGAGGAATACTTCTTATCGAGAGGTTTAGAGTCAGAGAGTTGAGAACATGATCGTCAAAGTCAATCAATGCTGCACCTCGGCCATGTTGCATGTATGTTTTCAATTATTGTAGCTTACCATCAGTGGTGAATACCATGAAAACAGGTGCAATGATGAGAGCTCATTTCATGTTGCCATAGTATCTACCATTGATGATAAGTTACAATCATTGTAAACCTATTTACAAGACCTATTTACATCATGGCTCTGAATAGAAAAGTGCATAGGAAAAAAAAACACCTTTAGAAAGTTGAGACATTTGTTTTGACTGCCTCTGTAGAACCATTTTTTTTTTTTATAGAAAGTTGTTCTAACTGCCTCTATAGAACCCAAAACCTGACCTTTAGAAGGTTTAGAGATTTGTTTTGACTTTCTCTGTAGAACCAACTTCAACACCAGCTGCAGTATTTCAACCAGAGTCTCCAGGAGGAGCGGTATCGCTCCGAGAGACTGGAGGAGCAGCTAGCAGACTTGACTGATCTCCACACACACGCCATGAGCAACCTGCAGCAGGAGCTGGGATCCGTCACCGAGCGCCTGGAGTACCGCATGGAGGAGAGGAGCAGGGATTATCTGGACTCAGTGGAGCAGTGTCAGACCAGGGTGAGTGGGGAGGGGATTAAGGGCTTAATCCATGGGATTAGGACAGCTTTAGTATCCTCTAGGCTCAGTCCCACTAGGTGCGTCTTCATAAGCCTGATCAGACAAAATAGTGAGCTATTTTGCTGATCCGGGGAACTAGCCTGAAGTTGCAATCGGGTCTTCATTAGCTCGAAACTCGGGATACGTAAGCTCGTAACTCGGGATGCATAAATTATCCCGATGTTCGCACATGCGTAGTGTGCGACGGGAATAGGCCACGACCGCGTGGCTTTGGTTGTGAGCTCGCATTCACGCACATATAAAAACCTAACATAAACAATGCCTCGTGCGCGCTGATGCATGCAGGGGTTGGGAAATTTTCAGGCTAATGAAGGCGCTCAGAGCTAGCTCGAGCTATTTTGCGAACCAGCTCGAGCTAGCTCCATCTAGCCCAAGATTTCTTGGGAAATTTTCTCGACCAAATAGCTAGCTATTTCGTGATCTGGCTAGCTAACCCGATCAGAACAAGCTCGCTATTTCGCCCACATCGGGCTAATGAAGACGCCCCTACTGGGTCTAGAGTATGACATGGAGGAGAGGAGCAGGAATTATCTGGACTCTGTGGAGCAGTGCCAAACCTGGGTAGGCCTGTCCCTTTTACAAACATCTGCAAACTTCATGAAAGATAGCACATATTTAGCACGATTCTTTGGGATACCAACTGTGGAACTTTAAGGTCAGAGTTACTATAACTCCCATAGAATGAATGGAAATCTAACTAGTTTTCACTGAGATTTGACTATTCTCGTGGTACAAAAAAAGAAAGTGCGATCAATTATAGAAGATTATTTCCTCAAAACTGAATATTACGCTTTGTCGATTCCAGGGAAAGATTATATAGCCACTCTCTCTTAAATGATGACAAAGTCAGGGAACTTTCAGAATTAGGTCTGCAAAAGGAACAGGTTACCTTTAAGGGTTTAATCCTTAGGATTAATGCAGCTTGGTATCCAGCAGCAGAGCAGGGCTCAGTCTCACTGAGGTTGGACTATGGCATGGGGGAGAGAAGTCATTGATATCTAAACTCATGTACCGGCTTCATGTCATGCCATTGGTTACATTATTTTTTGTTGATTCCCTCAAATGAACCTGAAAATCAATCCAATGTGTTCTGTTGTCCCGGTGTGTGAATATTACAGTAGAAATATATCACACCTCATGAATATTCATGTATTCATGTGTACTCACACTTGTGGTGTATATAAACTGCGGAGAAACGATGGTGTAATTCTAAACACAAGTTGCATTGTAAATCTTTCTTCTTGTGATGGCTTCATTTGATGTCAATGTCTAAGCACACAATATAACACAATGAGAGTGCACCGTTGGTTCTGACTCCCCCTCCCCTCTTGGCCCCCTTCCAGATATCCAAGATAGAGCTTGCCCAGCAGCACCAGCAGGTCATTACCCTCGAGGGATACCAGAACGCAAACGCGAGGGCGCTCTTGTCTAAACTCATCAACGTCATCCTACTTGTCCTCGCAGTCATCCTAGTCATTCTATCCAATGCAGTCAACCTCGTCTCGCCATTGGTCAAAACAAAGTGAGTCGAGCCATTAACTGAGGACAACACTTTTGTTAAGTACAGGCAAACCCTGTTATAACGAACATAGCTATAGCGAGAACCCTGTTATTATGAGGGAATTTCTTGGCTCCCGATTTTTCTCCCATAGACCTTCGTGTATTCTGTTTTCATATAACAAGATAGGCTATAGCGAAATTTCTGTTATAGCGAGGCAAATTCCCAGTCCAAGGATAAAGAAAAAGAAAGAAAATTGACCCTTTTATTATGAGCACTCCCTTTCACGCCGCCCAGTGAGGGAAATGCGAGCAATCGGCTATAGCGAGGAAAAAGTGTGGGTCCCGAACCCCTCGTTATAACAGGGTTTGCCTGTACTTCAATTGTCAGTACTTATTATGACCTACAAATGTGATTTTCTTCAGTTTAATTTTTAATTATTCCAAGAGAAAACAGTATTTTATGTTCCTCAAGCAGTATGCATAAACATATAATCTTCAATCAAGAATGTATTAAAAAAGTGCTATTTCAAGATGACGAGTAATTTTGAAGAATGATGTTCTTGTAAAAACTTTGAAATTCGTCAAGATTTGAAATGACATAGGCAAACTAAAAGGCATAGTTTGCTCCTTTTCGGGCTTCTTGAGATCATCTTGATATGGCCTTTGTATATGCATTTTTGTCTTTTCTTTTTGTGTCCTGCAGATCTCGTCTCTTGATAACCATCTTCATGTGCGGTGGCCTGTTCTACCTCTGGCAACAGAGGGAGCTCATAGACGGAGCACGGAAAAACTTGGCACACAACTACATGCACTACCTTCCCTTCCAGTCTCGGTGACACACAAACATTCCGTACCAGCCGCACCATATCCAATGTGTGGGACTGAGTGGACATTTCTGCCTGCCTACGCGGTTTTAAATACGCGGGGTGCATGGAGAGACGATTATATCGACGCAACTTTTTCTCTGAGCTTTATATCGCCTGCAAATCATTATTGACATTTGCACCTTTGGATGTGATAAGTATTCTGTAAATCAGATGGTGGATGAAGAGGCGGAGGCGCTGACGTGTGGACTTGGGAAATGTCGTAAATCATCCTCACCCATCAACGTTTCTCTATGGATGGGACTGAGGGAGGAAACTTTCCTTGCAACTTTGTTACTTATCGAGTGTGTGACACGAGGCTCATTATCTATGGAAATCTTAAGAAATATGTTCAGTGTTTTTCCATTTGTTTTCTGTGAAAACTGTTCCAGCTTGACTTTTTTCTCTAGTTGGTGGACGTGTCACTCATTTTGATGTTACCTCCTTTCAATGGAACTGTGCATCGACGGGACTGTAGAGAGTTTGAAGCAAACGTCACCAAGCAGCCGTGTGATGTCTACCAAAAAACACTCTTACACAGCTTGTAATGTAAAATTGCAGTACATTTATGATGCTTTGTTCTTTTAAAGATAAATATTTGTGAGTCTTTATGCCGCATTGCAAAGTCCTTTTGAATATAGCATGATGTTCTGATACACTTCATTCACACTTTCTGTACATCTTCATACATGCATTTTTCTGTATACCAGGAGAAAAAAAGTCTAATCACAACACGTTAAGATTAAGTCTGAATTGCTCTCTACTCACTTGTACAATGATTCAAAGTACACTCACAGTTTTTCATTTATACAGTTAAACATTTTCCATGTTGAACCAGTATTCTTAATATTTAATGGGGCACTATCACTTGGTCCAAACCTGCCTTAGAAAAGTGTTTTATGATATATACATATATATATAAAGTTTAGACCTCAGTGTTGAAAATTCCATGAAGTCATTACATTTATATTGATGTGTAAATGCAAAGTGCGTACAAGACAACACAAAGTATTACAGCCTGCAAGCTGGGTTTAAGTTTCCTATAACAATACTCTTTTGTTGTAGCTATCAAAGTTGTAAGCATTCTTATTGAATAATGATAGTAAACTTCAAATAAACTTTAAAACTGATTGACGTAATTCTCCCATTTTGCATCTGGCTATTTCTGGTCACCTTATTGTTTAGATTTTTATAAATATAGAAGCAATAAATTTTAAAAGGAGTATCTGTAAAAAGGAACAAGAAAAGAGGGGATGATCGGAAAGTGCAATATGAAAAGGAAGAAAAGGGAGTGGAAAGGTGGGTGTGATGGTGAGATAGCAATCTAAATACTGACAGTTGTTCTAATCTGTACAAATGAGAGAGAAATTATATGGTACGGTATGAAAGTTTTCTTCCACTGTTCTTATTACCAGTGTAGTTATACTTTCATTATCAATTTTATCAAAGGAAGATCTTTAGTTGTGCATTTATAGTGGGGAATTTTAAGTATAGCGCAATAGGTTGTGCCTCGCTCTGTTTTTTTTTCTTTCTTGGAAGTAACTTGAGGAGAATTTCTGTGTAGGATCCTTTAAAAACTGACCACTTTTGATATGAACTTTCACATCATGATCAGTGTAGGCAAGTTTCTCTCCCCCCTTGTTTGAAAACAAAAATGTAACACAGTGTCTAGAATGAAATACTCAATGATTATGTTTCTTCATCATACACAAACACAGCAACATGGAACAGAATGACAGCAAATAGAAGTGAATGGAAACTGATTGAGGAGGGCTTCATCCAACAATGATTGAACAAGGCCTGATGATGATGATGTTTCATTTGTCTTGTATTGAAACACCAAATTGTGTGAAGGTCTTGTGCAAGAAATCATCGTTTGAATTCTGCTTGGTGTAAAAGCAGTTTAAATCCATAATACTTGTCTAATACCTACTGAACCACCTCAGTACCATTGGTGCAGGAAAAGTGGTCGTAAGTCAATACGCTGTTCCTGGCTTAAGTATTAAGAGAGTTAACTTACCAAAAACATGTAGATCTTTGTTTTCTTTTTGATTTCTTGCCTTCAGAGGTCCATAAAAATTAAAGGAAGAGTCCACAGAGGCTGTGTTAGAGTACGAAACTTAAAAACCCTAATGTATTTTGTAGTCTGGGTTGCATACTGAGCATAGTTACTAGACGTTAGTTGCCTTTAAAGGTATGTACAGGTATGGAGTAGTAGTGGTTAGGTAGCTGAAATTGTGGTTTGAGACTTTTGATTTGATTGTACTTCCATTCTATAGATCAGGGCTAGCCCTTCATGGGAATTATCACCAAAAAGCAGTTAATATTTGAAACAGATACCAACAGATGATGCTGGATCATGGCATAGCTATATGTTTAGACATTGTGTTATTCAATTGAAATCTTGGACCGTTAAAAAAAACATCTTCTTGCGTACTGTTATCCTTGATTCTGTCAAAACTGGTATTGACCAGTGGATTTTTATTGCACACATGCTCTCACATAGACCTCATGGTATTACCCCGGGCTCATTCTCACAATTTTGGGAATAATTAGAATTCCTGATCACTATTACTCCATACTCCATACTTTCATGTACATAGTCCAGTTTGCATTTGCCATCCATTCTACACTGTGTACTTGCTTTCTCTGAATGCTGTTTTTATTCATCTGAGTGAAAACATTCAATAGTTATCAAAGCAAGAGAGATATGTGCTTCTTATATGTTTCCAAATATAAGGCTGAATGTTGCGTTTTTAGTTTTCTTCCAAAATGTTTTTCTCACTTCCGTTTCTGAACCAGAGATATAGTGCATAGCTTTTATGTACCATGTTAGACACTTAGCTTTGCGATTTGCCTGAGTAATGTAATACTACTTCAATAGTATGGTTTCTATATCAAGGTATTGGTTATGTTCCTGCGAAAATGAAATACAACGCAACCTGCTCTGCCCTAGTCTGACAAAAGGAAGCAAGTGACAAATCACACTCAAATCTGGGTTAGTGGTATTCTTAGATTGTACCCAGCATTCCCTACATACAGCCAAAATCTGGACAAGAAATATAAATCTTGCTGAGAGATATTCAATCTAACATGATGTGGTGTTGCACTGATGCCAATGCAAGTGGCAGACACCTTTTGTTCATTTACAAGAAAAGTCTCCTCTGTTAGTTGCTTCTTTTTGTCAGAGTAGGGCAGCTGTTGCAACCACTTGCATAGAAAGACCACAGTTTTTGTTTCCTTTGAAAAATATTTCTCATTGAATTCTGTATTACTGGAACCTCTATATAAAGATCACCTGCTCATTATGACTACTTATCTTATCTCTCTTGATTGGTGTTTATATACAGGTTTCAGTTGAGTTATCTCGCTTGGTACGATTAATCTGAATATGATAACCATTTTACTTTTACCAAGAATATTCAGTATGATGTCGTAATTCCATGCATTGAGTAAAAACAGTGCCAAGATTGGGAAAATATTGGCACATGAGTTGACATCACTTATGTTAACATTTGTACATGAGTTGACATTATTTATGTTAACATTTGTACATGAGTTTACATAACTTATGTTTACATTTGTACATGAGTTTACATAACTTATGTTTACATTTGCAAATGACTTTACTTAACTTATGGTTACATTTGCACATGAGTTTACATAACTTATGCTTACATTTGCTCATGAGTTTAGTTAACTTATGTTTACATTTGATGATTTGATGAGATTGCAAAAGCATTGTCTACGCTCCAGGAATATTTTCTGCAGTGGCACTTGCTTATGATCTTGTGGGACGGAGAAACAACAAAATGTCTTTTCCCAACCACAAGAGAAGCAATGGAAAAGCATCGCTAAACCTTCTTTAAAAGATTCTAGCAATTAATATTGTGTTTGCTGTAACTCTAAACTAAAAACTCGCCTTCTAAACTTTGCCAATGAGGATTATGTACTTTGTTTTGTTTGATGATGCTAAGTGATATATGTTCTATAAATAATTTTATTGCAATGAGGGGGAAGGAGAGGTATTCATGCTGAGTTTATGTGTCTGTGTATGTGTGTGTGCATTTGAACTTTGACAGTTTAATAGCTGCTTCCTGTTTTGCTCTTATTCAATCAAATTATTTGTCAACCAGGACCAAAACCTAATAATTTATTCAAAGTAGTTAATCAAAGTAGGAAAATAGGGGATAAAATATGTGACAGTTCAAAAAGAAATTAATGTGTTATGAGAAAATTGTGAATTCTTAATTTCATAATTGCTGCCCTGAATCCTGATCATGAAATCTATCAGGGTTATTCTGCCCTACTCTGACAAAAGGAAGCAAGTGACAAATCACTAAAATCTGGGTTATTGGTACTCCTAGATTGTACCCAGCATTCCCTACATACGGCCAAAATCTGGACAATAAATATTCATCTTGCTGCGAGATATTCAGTCTAACAAGTTGTTGTTGCAATGATGCCAATGCAAGTGACAGACACATTTTGCTTATTTACAAGAAAGGTCTACTGTTAGTTGCTTCCTTTTGTCAGAGTAGGGCAGTATTGGTCTCTACATGATTTAGAATGTGAGCTTGTCATTGGTTCTGTGCACAGTGTATCATCAAGACAATATGCAGTAAGACTTGTGTACAACAGCTTTACAGATCAAAAGAACAGGACAACTTTGTTAGGGGTTTTAACATTTGCTTCTCTCTTACATGTTTGATTTACCCAACCTGCTTAGCTGGTTCTGTGGGATTTTGTTTTGCATTTCTCATGCAAGCTATTTGATCATGATGGTTTTGGCCTCATGTACCTGAAGCAGTTATTACTAATAATGCCAAGTGTGTCATTGATGCATATCTTCGCAGGTAGTAATCACCAATCCCATAATGCAGCAGTTTTTCTGACACAGGAAAAGATGATCTATTGATAAATAACAAAGTACTCTGAACTCTCTATCCCACCTTCTGAAAGTGATTTATCAAACAAAAAAAAAGGGATTACAATCAGTTGAATGGTATGGAATTGTGCAAATTATATGTTTTTGTTTTTACTGAATGCGAAGTGTGCAAATTGATTCTAATGATTCTATTTCTGTGTTCGCTTTTGCCTATGAAATTGAGAATATGTGTATGTTCCGTGTTGTGACTTCAATGCTTTTTATAACGTAGAACAGAACAGTTTATATGCAAGAAGATATTGGAATATGTTTTGTTTTGGAGTACTAGTACTTGTTCTCTATATATATTGCAGGTATATATATCTATATAAATATTTTTGTACATTCCAGTGAATTCTTGATTATGTTGATTATATTTTACATCAGGAGATCTTCAATGGGCCATATGTACTTGTGTTGAAAGCTTTATACATTTGTGACAGCTGTAACGGAACATGATTTTTATCATCTTTTCTTTAAAATCTTAATTGGTATGGATCTCTGAGTGTAGCTTCCCCACATAAGTTTCATAATTATCTTCTTCTAATTTTTCACTGTTTCTTCTGCTTCTTTTCTCTCTTATTTTCTTTTTACTGTCCATCTTGCTGTTCTGTTTCTCCTCTTTTCTTATTTATCTTTCGTCTTTCTCAAGAAATATTTCTCTGGCACTTGTGTATCCCTCTCCCATAGTAATATTTTTATCAGTGCTGCCAACACTAATTAGAGATTGTCTTTTTGTTACGAATGAATTGTGATAAACTCCTTGGAAG
This sequence comes from Arbacia lixula, assembly GCA_963669155.1. Lineage (NCBI taxonomy): Eukaryota > Metazoa > Echinodermata > Echinoidea > Arbacioida > Arbaciidae > Arbacia > Arbacia lixula. Next base: position 9,582,633 of record OZ022594.1, read on the forward strand.
GAAGGGGAAAGCAATGTCTTAATTCAATATTCTGCTAGTGCTTTATGGTTTGTCTACACAATGTATGTCAGAAACACACAGTCCACAAATTTTTCAACATACCTCAAATTGAAACCTCTAGGTCACTTAACCAGCTACTCTAACATGTTCTGTGTCAACTTTGTGTGTGTTTTTGTGTTTGCTTAAATGATGTCAGCTTATTGCTAAATCTACTACTCGCATCACCAAAAGATGTGTCGACCAGTAGCATATACCCTCAGCATAAAGTACATTGTAGTTAGGGCCATTTCATACATGAAAGCACAGGTGCAATGCCACTGTGCTGGTTGATTGTATGATTTGATTCATCAATAACCATTTTCTTGTTTCATCAGCATTTATTACGAAAGGAACTTTGACATCAAGTCATTTGATATGATACCCCGATGATTGCACATTCTGCAGTTATATAGCATTGATTAATTTATTCTTCGTAGTAATATCCATCCATTGATTGGGGTTACTACTGGAGAGAATTCTTGCTCTTGCATTCTCTCAGTTGATCACGTGTACAATGAGCATTGTAATTGAAAGATACTGAATAAAAAATATATTGCAAAGGCAACAAAAATGAAACTTCTGAGAGTGCCATTGTCTTTATTATTTCAACTTTGTTGTTCAGCATGTGGTACTAAAGTGTAACTTCATAGGAATGTGTTACCATGGTAATGAGTTCAATGCTGTCTGGGCAGAGGAAGTAGCAGTCATAACAGCGACTCGGTGGACTTGCTTGACAATAGGTGACAATCCAATGCCGGAAAGTCGCACCTGTCGTTTGAGTCATGCCGTTTGAAGGGATAGTCCGCCCTGAGGTTAAGTTGGTTTTGATAAAAGCAGGAACACGAAAGAAACATATTAGCAGGGAGTTGGGAGCACAACTCCCTGATATTAGTGAAGGTTTGATGAAAATCTGTCAGAGGATAAGAAAGTTATTATCTCTTAAAATCTTAAAAGAAAACAAGATCAATGAATTAATGCTTCAGCCACAAACGGGGCATTGTAGGGCTCAATCCAAGTACATGAAACCAACATTCATGGAGATGGACACGATTGAGCTTGTTGACAACTATGTCTGGTAACATAGACTACGCCCTACACCCACATGTTGAGCAGCCTGCGAGTTGGGAGAGGGTGTAGTCTTTGTGATATACTACAAGATTCAAGATTCAACTTTATGGTCTATATAAAAATACAGAAAATCTGCCTCCACTGGCAAGAAGATACAGAAGAATGACAGAGGATTACAAAACACACACACACAAATTGATCATTGGACTCGGCTGTCTCATTGCCTGAATGGTTTTCCTTCAACTCGTCCCACCTGTGGTAAATCATTAATGTTAATGACAACCCTGTGGGTTAGGGCGTCTCTCTTGTGATAGCAGTCCTCTGAGATACATTTAAAGACAGAGTAGCCCTTTTACAGAAGTCATGACACTTGAGAGTGAGGGAGAGAGGGAGAGAGTGAGAGAGAGTGATAAGGAAATATTGAGAGATACGGAGAGGGTGAGGGAAGGATTGAGAGATAGGGAGTGAGAGAATGATTGAGAGATAGGGAGAAAGTGAGAAAGATTGAGAGAGAGAAGGATTGATAAGGAGAGAAAGATCAAGAGATAGGGAGAATCTGAGAAAGATTGATATAAAGAGAGTGAAAGATTGAGATATAGGGAGAGAGTGAAAGATAGAGATAGGGAGAGAGTGAGGGAAAGATTGAGAGATAGGGAGAGAGTGAGAAAGATTGAGAGAAGGAGAGTGTGTGTGAGAGAGAGATACAGAGAGAAACAGAGAGGGACATACAGAAAGGGACAGAGAGAGATATGGAGAGACAGACATCCAGAGAGAGAGAGAGAGAGATTACATGTGCTGATATGAATGTGCTTTGAGATATACACCTCTATGGACACCTCCCACCTCAAAAGAATGACAACAGCATCTCACACAGTATCTATATGACCACCAATATACATCATACTGAATATGAGTTTTTTATTCAACATTTTTCAAACATTCCATATATAACTTTATGAAAGTTAAAGAAAGATAGCTTACATGAAGTGTACATATTTAACTGATGTTGATATTTCACCAATTTGTTCAACAACTGATAAATATCTATGCAGCAGAAACCAAACAGCAAGATCGAGACACAATTCTTTTAACAGTGCTCTAAATGGAAAGATTCTCACAGAAAATATTTATTTTCCAAAATCAGGATATCACGATACATGTACCCTATAAAGATTTTGCAATACAATGATTTTTTTGCAAAGAAAGTATACTTGATCATTATAACAACTTGATCATTATAATATCATATCATAACTTCTGGTGCAATATACTGAGATAACAATGAAAAAACCCAACCGTATATTCAAGGAACAATGAAAAATGAAATGAAAGAAGTGTGTGGTCTCTTAATACAATGTATAATATATAGCTATATATTCACATATATTGCACCTGAAATTGTCCAATGATTTTCTTGTCATGATAGGAATAAAATATTTGTGATGGGTACCAAGCAGTTGAAGAGTGAGGAGTTATGCTAGGTTGATACTGGCAAGATGGGTAACCCAGGGGATAGAGAAGGAGAATTAGGAAATGCTCCACATGTATCAATCAGTTTTAACCCATTTTTTACTGAGCCAGCATATATGCAGGTTGGATTTTCTCCACTCGGATACTCGGCAGCGCAACTCCCGCGTAATCTGCTGTCCAGATAATTGACAACAGGTTATGAATGAACTTTAAATTCCTTATAAGGCGCAATAATACCAAACCCTTTTGGTTACTGTAGTTCCATGGCAAGTTTTGACATCCCGACAGATGTATTCCCTGGTAGCTGTGATATAGCTCTCTCCTACATCGGGTCATAAACTGCAAGCAAACTGTCACATATTACAAGACACTACGACCATCTTAGACAAGGGAAACAGATCTATCTGGTTTTAATCATGGTTTTGCCAAACTTTCTCTGATTTCCTGATTTCTTTTTTTCTCTCTGATTTGTCTGCTTCATGTGGCACACAAACGGGTTAAGAAATGAACCCTTCGATAGTGACTTCAGAATCTGTGCGGAGACGAGTGAATATTGGCACAACGCAAATCTGTCATCTTCACAGGAGTAGAAAATATAACGTACATCCATGCAGTGCAAACTCAGAACATTTCCTTTAATGTGGTCATGAGTTATAAGGCAACACACATAACTTGGCCAAAATGACCATCACCTATCTAACGGTGGTTGAACTTTTGCACATGCACCAGGAATATGAAAATTATTCTTACACTTGAGCCCTGTCTTATAAAAAGTTGTGATTGATCTGAAGTGATTGCCAGTCTAATAAATCGTCTAGCTCTAATGTAGAGTTGCAATTTATATCTATCGTAAGTCCAGTTGCGATCAAGCGCAAAACATTATAAGACAGGGCCCTAATCAAGTATGACATACTTTGTATCTGATTCCAGTTGCAACAGTTTTTTTTTCTCTGAAATATATAAATTTTAAGTATGAAAGATAAAATAGAATAATTGTAAAGCATTTTAGCTTGCAATACACACAAAACATTTACTGGCATTATTTTTTTTTTAAATAAGCTTTCAATGTAGTGTCCACTGTACTTGTAAATAGAAAATTCAACAAAGCTATACCTGCAATAGGTTACTGATTTTTCAAAATTTAATACGGTTGTCAAAGATTTTACGTTGCTGTATCTTTTGTAAATCAAGAATTTAATCCCCACATGAAAAAACATTTTCAACTTTCATTAAGAATGATAGTGCACAGTGACCAGCTTGAGATTTGTTAACACAATAACTATTGGTGTACAACGTGGCTGATAATAGTCTCATATATGGATTAATAAAGGAAACACGAAGGTAGGATACAGAGATTAATTTATGGGTAAAAAATATATATTTATATGTATGCTTTATTAATAACTTTCTCATCATTTTCCAGATGTCCCTCAATTTGTTCCTCTGACTTTTCGATAATCATTGGTGCTTGGTTTCCCTTCAACATTGCAAGGATATACCTAAATCAACATCACTCAAGCCAAAAAAATGATGTATCATTGCTAAATACAGTAGAAACACTCTAAACTTTTGACAATATTTTGACTGTACACTTTTGACAATATGTGACTTGCACCTTCATAAATCTATAATCAATCTGAACTTAAAAGCGCTCTGTTAATAGTGTTGACAAAAGAGTAAACACAGACACAATATGACCAAGCCTTCGCCATCAATAGTAAACAAACGGACCATGTGAACTACAATACAATAGACGCACAAAGAAATATGTTCAAAACGTTTGAAGATAGAATTGATTTGGCACTCAAAATCTATACAGACATTCCAATATAAATCAGTTATCGTCAAAGAATCATGAAATCAACAGATACATGTAGGATACACTGTACATACCATGAAAAATCATGAATTACATGAATATGTTGAAAAGATATCAATTTTTAAATCATGAAACAGAGAAATCTAAAAGAATAGATATTATGTTCGATAAAATGATTGACATTTCACTAATATTTATTTCTTAAGAATAGTGACAAAGTACATGAAAAGATGAATAAGGGCAGAGTGCTTAGAATAGGTTTCCCTTTGCTCATAAATATTGTCATGATATATGACATGTGGCAGTGAGAAATGGGAAGTAAGAGGGAAGATGACAGAGGGGGGAGAAGATGGAGTATGAGATGGAAGAAGTGGTGGTGGAGGAGATGGAGGAGGAGGAGGAGGAGGAGGAGGAGGAGGAGGAGGAGGAGGAGGAGGAGGAGGAGGAGGAAGAGGAGGAGGAGGAAGAGGAGATGGAGGAGAAGAGGGTGGAGGAAGAGGTGGAGGAGGAGGAGGAGGAGGAGGAGGAGGAGGAGGAGGAGGAGGAGGAGGAGGAGGAGGAGGAGGAGGAGGAGGAGGAAGAGGAGATGGAGGAGAAGAGGGTGGAGGAAGAGGTGGAGGAGGAGAAGGGGATGGACGGGAGATGGAGGAGAAGACAGTGGAGGAAGAGGTGGAGGAGAAGAGGGTGGAGGAAGAGGTGGAGGAGAAGGGGGTGGAGGAAGAGGTGGAGGAGGAAGAGGTGGAGGAGGAAGAGGTGGAGGAGGAGAAGGGGGTGGAGGGGGAGATGGAAGAAAAGATGGTGAAAGAAGAGGTGGAGGAGGAGATGGAAGAAAAGAGAGAGGAGGAAGAGGTGGAGGAGGAAATGGAAGAGGGGGGAGGAGGAGGAAGAGGTGGAGGAGGAAATGGAAGAGGGGGGAGGAGGAGGAGGAGGAGATTGGTAAGGAGGGGCAGATGGAGGAGGAAGAATAGAAGGCGGAGCAGATGGAGGAGGAAGAATAGAAGGAGGAGGAGAAGGAGAAGGAGAAGGAGAAGGGAGAGGAAACACTTGTACTCGGATGAATAGGAGGAAATAGAAGAGAGGGAGGAGGAGATAGAGGAGAAGAGGGTGGGGGGTGTGGAGAAGGAAGAGGGGGTGAAGGAGAGGGAGAAAGAGAAGCACAAGGAGGAGATGGAGACAAAGACGAAGACGCAGGAGGAGGAGACAGTCTAGCCTAGGAGAGTTCCGCATCGTCGCCAAAGGCCTGGTGGGCAGGTTGGTGCTGCCTCTCTCTGGACGGCACCCAGCGCTTCATCAGCATCTCCTGCACCCTGAACCTTGGGATGCAGGCAGGAGAGTCCAGGTCTCTCTGCCGCAGACTGCTGGGCTTGATCACAAAGCAGAACATCAACTCCTACAAGGAAAACAGGGGTGAGTGTTGGAGTTTTATTTTCATTCACGGCAATCAACATCAACTACTGCAGGGACAACAGGGGTGGTTGTTGGAGTTTTATTTTCATTTACGGCAATCAACATCAACTCCTACAAGGAAAACAGGGGTGGGCGTTGGAGTTTTATTTTCATTTATGGCAATCAACATCAACTCCTGCAGGGAAAACAGGGGTGGGTGTTGGAGTTTTATTTTCATTTATGGCAATTAACATCAACTCCTACAAGGAAAACAGGGGTGGGCGTGACATGTATTTCTTATGCACGATAATAACATCCCGTGACTATGTTGTAGGTTTGCTGTGCTGCGAAAACTTAACCGCACAAAAATTACCAGTTTTACAGTATATATCTCTGAAAAACTCTGAAACTGGGCTTTAGGCTCACCTTTGCTGCATTCTCGATGACACGGTCCATTCCCATCAGCGACGCCCACTTCATCTTATGCACGCCTCCCTGGTCGATGTCCTCCTCGTTCACCATGGTCACGTAAACACAGTAGCTGGCATGGTAGAATGGTGGCCCTTTCTTGTACAGAACTGCAGTGCGGGAGAAGTAGGAAATGGGGAGGGAAGGTGTGAGAATGGGTCACCAGTCGCACCAACACATCTTCAACAAGTACATAGCACAAAATACTGATTATCCACATATGGAAATCAGGGCCTGTCTTCTACCGAGTTGCGATTGATGTGAGTTGCTCGCAAGTCAAATCCCCCATCTCTTATGTACAGAATTCCATTGATATCAATAGCACGTCAAGCTCGACCAATCACAACTCTTTATAAGACGGGGTCCTCAATCCACCATTCCATGACTGGTGTTTCATCTAAATGATGTCAGCATTTATGGAGGCAGGTACTGAGAAACTTCTCCAGTATCCTTTATCAAGTGCCAAATATTTCTAGAGTTGTGCTTACGCAGTGAAATATCACAAATTTACCTCAACATTTATCTTGGCCCTCTTGCATAAGATTGACCACTGATGGTAACTTTGCTACTAATGGTGACTTCTATGGTTATCCTTGATTTAGATCGCTGACGAGCAGTGTTACCTTGGTAGTTACCATTGGTGACACAGTAACCATTAATCACAAGTTTTATGAAATGGGACCCTGGTCCTAAATCTCGTTTCAAACTAATCTATCACTCAATTATTTGCCCTATCAAACATTAACATTTGTGGATACAAATAAAAGCTGTCACTCACCAAAATCTGCCCCAAACTTGAGTCCAGTTTTCAGAACCCATCCCTTGCTGCGAAGGAAGTGATAGACGATGTAGTTGGCGACAAAGCTAGCCTGAAGCCGACGGAATGTCCGCCACATTGCAGTCAGGTCCATTGGCTTCTGTTGAAAAAAAGATGCACAAGAAAGAGATCTCACTCTTTGTCTAGAGTCTAGAGTCATGATGTGCAATAATACACAATGACCTTGACATTGTGTAAAGAGATTTATTAAAGAAATGTTTTTCAAGAGAATAGTGCACCAATAAAGCAGTAGCAAAATGGACAACAATGTGTTCAGTTGAATGTGTTTGTAGACAATACTTTGCTATTAAATACAATTCTATTGAAGAACTGTGACCTGTAACAGATTCGACTTTACAATAAATCAATTTCATCTCCCAATAAACACACATCAAATATGTATTCATGGTAATTACAAGCATTTATTTTTTTTCTTCAAAATTACTTTGCTCTGTGCAAGATTTGACCCCAAATCTAACAGTTCATGTTCATGTAAGCCTTCTGTTCAAGTATTGTTTAGTGTTAAGTTAAATCAAAATTGGTTCACTGAATTTTCATATGTATTGCAATAACAAGACATTTGTTGTACCAACTTTAAAGTAATCTGTGCAATTTGGAAAAAAACATAACGTGCATGGTTGTTCAATATATTTATTCAAGTGAACTTGTATGTTTGTTGTCCAGTGATCCAATCTCCTCTCATTCCAATCTCATCTAATTAAAACCATCACAGTGTCAATGCTTACATGGTTCATCGTTACCATGGTTACATTACGACCTTTCCCATTACCTTGTTTGCATCCTGTAGATTTAAGCATCCCAGACCGTAAGCCAGAAAAAAGGCCTGGAGAGGAAAGAACAATAGCCATACAAAAAAATGATTTCTTACAAAATAAACTATTACAGGGAAAGTCCACCTGAAGTTAAGTTGGTTCTAATAAAAGCACATGTCACATCACATCACACCACACATGTCAACTGACAACTTCCTTTCCGCCAGAAGCATCATGCATTATGAATGAAAAGTTGCTAGTGCAGTTGCTAGTGGATTTACAGGTGTGATACACAATGGTCATTGTCGGGTTCTGAATTTATCATCTACACATTTTTAAGCCCAAATTTGTCCAAAAAGTGAAAATCTCATTAAATATTCCAAAAATTATTACAAAAATAATGATTGATGAATTGTCACAAAACCTGCTTCGGAAACTGTTGACATCCTTTGGTTTTATGATGTGTTAATGTAATATATTACAACTGGAGTTGTAATATATTTTACAATTATTTTAAATGTGTCAAAAGTTTGTTCTAACACCTAGTGTCAACACAAGGATCACAGATGCCACAAAGGCATTTATTTCTTATCAAAACTTGCAAATTTATGAAATATAAATGGAACAGATTAAACAGCCCCACAACTTGGAACGTAATTAGCAAGATTCTGGATGACATAACATGAGATAGGATGGGGTGGGGGTGGGGGTGGGGTGGGGGTGGGGGTGGGGGTGATGGTGGGAGAAGGAAGGAAGGGGCACTTATATGCAAAGTCTGCATTTCATCAATACAGATTTCTATTCTGTTCATTACTCCATTTTATCTAGATGTGCAATCTGCATATCTAGTGTAGTATAATCAAACCAATCTGCATATAAAGACATCTAGGAGAGAGAAATCAAATAAGCAGTGACAGAGAGAGAGATAGAGAGAAAAGGCAGAGAAAGTGAGAGAAAGACAGAGAAAGAGAGAGAGAGAAAGACAGAGAAAGAGAGAGAGAAAGATAAAGACAGAGAAAGAGAGAGACAGAGACAGAGAGACAGAGAGAGACAGAGAGAGACAGAGAGAGACAGAAAGAGAGAGAAAGACAGAGAAAGACAGAGAAAGACAGAGAAAGAGAGAGAGAAAGATAAAGACAAAGAGAGAGAGAGAGAGAGAGAGAGAGAGAGAGAGACTGAGAAAGAGAGAGAGAGAGAAAGAGAGAGAGAGAAAGAGAGAGAGAAAGACAGAGAAAGAGAGAGAGAGAGAAAGATAACGACAGAGAAAGAGAGAGAGAGAGAGAAAGAGAAAGAAAGACAGAGAAAGAGAGAGAGAGAGAGAGAGAGAGAGAGAGAGAGAAAAAGAGAGAATGAAATAAAGACGCAAAAAAGGGAAGGAGAGAGAAAGAGTGAGAATCAGAGATAAAGATAGAGATCGATAGAGAACAGCATAGAGTGAGATGAAGCACATTCAAATCTCATGTTGTTCCTGTTGACTACTTACCTCCTCATAGCCGAGTTGCAAGTACTCAAAGATTGGATATGGGTCCTTGTTCCGCACCACCTTGTGCTCTCTTTCCTGTTTTGCAAAAGAAGACAGGAAATTCAACCTTCTACAAGTTCTTCAAGGGAAAGCCAAAATCCATTTTTATCTACATTCTCCAATTCTTTTATTTCAGTTGCACAGATTTAAAGGCCAAGCTTACCCTTCTTGTCCTGGGCCTTGTTGTATAAATCTTACCATTGATAGTAACTTTGCTATCAATGGCAATTTCTACGGCAACCTTGAATTTGATTGGCTGTTGAGCGGCGCTACCACGTAAGCTACCATTGGTGACAAAGTTAACATTGATGACAAAGTTACCATTAATGGTAAGTTTTCTGCAACAGGGCCCTAAACAGGTCACAGGGGGAAGAAAGGTAATGATGACAGGCCATAATCATGGCAAAAGCGCAGATTTCCCGGATAGAGTCTTTTCTCCCCTATAGAGTTGTTGTCCTATCTCCCCTTCATGTCAAACTATTCTGGTCTCTCAACCTTCTTTGTTGAATGTAATCTAAATCTGGATCAATATGGAAAACTCTAAGGATTCTCCTCCTCCTTTCACCCTGATTTCCTCTACATTTCATTTTCCGATGTGTATCAATCATCTGGTGAAGAAGCTTTCGCCACTCTGCTGTCTTTTGATTCATTTACTCCTCAGGATTTCCTCCTTGGCTGGAGTACCAGTGACTACCAGGGGGATCAGGGCAAACTTAGCCCCTGCAATGTAAAGAGAGCCTCCCCCCCCCCCCCCCCCCAAAAAAAAAAAAAAAAAAAAAAAATAATAATAATATAGGTTTTCCCGGCCGAATTCGTCAAAACAGCAATCAATTTCATCAACATGCATTCATGTTCGGGAAATTTTGGTCCACTTGTCACTCCCACGCTTCAATTTCAAACTTTTTTCATTCAATTTCATTTTTGTTTCACTTAATTTTCTAGATTTTACATTCAATTTCGAAATTCGTAATTTGTCATTCAATTTCACCAAGTTTTACTAGAAGGGGAATTATCGCCGAATTGCGTATTCATTTTCGCCTATGGGCAACCTCTTTCGCATTTTGGTCATTCAATTTAAAAAAAAAAATCACATCCTTTCTTTTTGGACCCGTGAGGCTTTTTTTTTTTTTTTTGGGGGGGGGGGGACGTCGATCCTTTTCTGTAATTTCACATCATATGTTATTATTTTTCTCTTGAATATTATTTCATTCCTTTTTCTTTTTCTTTAGATGTGTTTCATCTCTAATTTCATAGTTTTTATTTCATGATCATTCATATTTTTCTTTTGATATTTTTTGTATTTCATTTCATATACGTTGCTTCATACAGTTTATATTTTCGGGGGTTTGTATGATGGATATCATTGTTTTCATTTGGTCTTTAAGAATAGATGTTTTGTCTTTTTTATCTGTTTTATTACATTTTCATCTTTTTCATCACTCTTCATATACTCTCTTGTTTTCATCATGGTAAATGTTGTGCACTGCTTCATCCGTCGATTTCCTGGCGATTCAGGCATCTAGGCATATATGTTTGAGAATTTTTGTACTACTGGATGCATTTGCAGGGGTTATGGTGTCGATGCACTGCACTGCAACCTCTCTCAGGATGGTGCAGGCGCTGAATGTAGCTTGTGGTTGAACTTATAGGAAAAGTCAGAAAAAGCCCACCTTCTCTGACGACTGTTATCGGTGTATTGAGAGCTACAAGCTAATGAATCACATCACCTTTCTTCATGCGAAACTGTGCATATAATTATTCTAACAGAAATACACAAATTGACAAATTAGCGTAAGATGAAAACCACTGCACAAATGTCAAAAATGTATGCCTGTTCACTAAATTGAATAACCAAATTCTTACTGCAGACTGTCCGGCGTGAATTTGAATGCTCCTTGCACGTTTTTGGAATTGAAAGCCCGTTCTACATTTTTGTATGACAAAAGTATGAAATCGCATGCTCCTAAAATGAAATTGAACGACAAATTTTGCTTTTTGAATGATGATCTACACCGTCATTCAATTTCGTTCTAAATTGAATGAACCTATAGTTAATTCGGCTGCGGAGTTTACGAAATTGAACGGGAAAACCTATAACATAAGAGTCCCTGTGGCAATTTCTTTCCTCTCAGTATATAATGCAAAACATATATCTGGACCCCATTGCACAAAACTTACCATTAATGGTAACTGTCTTCAATGGTATCTACCATGGTAACATCATGCAACAACCAATCAAATAGATTCTATAGACGTTGCCATTGATAACAAAGTTACCATCAATGGTAAGTTTTATGCAACAGTGCCCTGGGTGTTAATTGCTGACAGCAGGGCCATGTTGCAATAGCAAGCCAACAGGTGCAATAATGAGAGCTCTTTGGCTGGTGCCATGGTAGTTACCCTGATGGCTAGTTACAGTAGTTGAAAACCTTTATATACAACATGGCCCAGGTTTGAAAAAGAGCCCCCCCCCCTGCAAATATTAGCATGATTTTCTCCCTGTGGACTACCGTGAGTGGTCGTTAGTGGTACCTTCTTGGTCTGGGCGTGGCCGCTGCGTCCCCTCAGACTCAAGATGTTGTTGCTCTCCGTCTGACTGGACGTGGCGTCTTCAAACTCCACAGGCTTTGGCACCTTGACCAGGACGTCGGTGGTGCTGTGGCAGCTGTCGGAGCCCCGCCCAAACCTCGCGTCTTGGAAGAAAGAACGGACAGGAAACAATCTTAGAGATAGGGTGTCCCATTTGCAAAAGTCATGAAACTTGGCAGGAATCCGAAGTTTACCCAAACGATAACGTGCATGAAATCGCACAGTCACAGCTTCACAAACATTTTCAGGAAAAGTGAAAAACTATCCTTGTTTATGTTTGAAGCACACGGACCATAGTCTACATTCATAATCGTATTGTTCCTGTCAGTGGGCAATGCGGCATTGCTCTCTTTGGACGCCTGCACTATGGAGCGGACCAATACAGACCATAGTGCACAGCTGTCTCCTGTCTCTAGGCTATAGGTTGAGGATGACCCGCCCAAAGCCTATTCTAGTGTATAATATCCCTACCTGATGATTTTGAATGTGGCCATTTAACTCCTAGGTCTTTATGTTTGACCATTGCATTTCTACACAAGCTATAGTTATACATATAATTCATAAAGAGCAGCAAAGGGTTACAGTACACAGCTTACCATTAGTCTCCATGGAAGGCACAGGAGTGTCTTCCAAGAAAAAGGTCCTTGAGTGGAGCTCAGCTTGAGGGTCTAGGAGACCTCTGTCCACATCTTCTCTCCTTGCACCGTTGCCGCTCTCCTTCCCGTCTTCAGTAAAACCCTTGAGTCCCAGAGTCTCTGGAGGATCCAGACCATGTAGTCCACCCTGCTGCATGCTTGTGGACTCCTTGTCCTGGCCACCATCTGGGAGAGCGCTGTCTGACCTTCCGCAGCTACTATGTCCAGATGGCATGGCCTCATCTTGGTTTTTATCAGGGGTGGGTGCCTGTTCTGACACGGTGGTCTGACCTTCAACAGAGTTCTCCTGTTTGGGGGACGACTCCTCCCAATTGCCTGGTTGTTCCTGCTTTTCAAAGTCCATGTTCCAGTCCTTGGGGTCAGTTGTCCATCCCTGACTCCATGAGGAGTGCTGAGTATTACCCCTACCCGAACCCTTCTCCTGTTCCTCTGGACTTCCTGGTGTACAGTCCACACCCATGGAGGTCACTGACGGCACCCCTTCCTCAACCATCTCCTCTCCTTTCCCATCAGTTGGGCCTGGACTGTCCATCAATTGTCTTTGTTCAGACCCTGGGACATCCTCCGATGACACCAACTTCATTTGTCCATTAACACTCTCAGGTCCCTGCTTCTGACCCTTCCCATGGGAAGTATCTGATGACGTATTGAAAGCACTAGAAGTAGTCACTGCAGTCTCCATGACTTCTGCAGTTGTTGCTGTTCTGACTTGGCTTTGTTTGCCTTCCACAGCCTCATTGGCCCAATCACTTGGATCAAAGTTCCAGGTTGAGGACTCAAAGGTAAACGTGCTTCCTGAAAGAGGTCTACCTTCTGGCCTGCCACTACAAGGCATTGCCCTCTCATCAGCCCTCTCCTCACCCTTTGAGTCACTTGTGCAGCTCAAATCAATATCACATGAGTCCTCAAGGTTTGTCTCCCAAGCCATTTCCTGAAACCTTGTGCCTTCGAGTCCTTGATCGCAAGCACTACTCCCAGAGTCTTTCTGCTGCTCTCCTCCCGAAGATGACTTGACTGCGCCGTCTTGAAACAGCCTCTCCTCTGAACCTCTATCTCCATCTGGCATGAAAGAAGATTGTTGATCACTGTTTGGTTCATTTCCTAAAGCAGACTTGGACTGGAAGACAGAATTGTTCATTGCATCATCTCTCCTCTCACCACCACAGTAATTCGTATCCTCTAAACTAACCCCTTTAGTGTTTCTATCTGGATGTGGTCTAAGACAACTGGAGTCTGCTCTACCGTCCCCAGCTGGGACAGACACTTGCCCTGTATCCATCACACCATGGTCCCAACCAAGTCCAGGCCTCGTCTCTCCTTGAGTCACCATGGATGTCCCAACAGGTTCTACTGCGCTCTCTTCCTTGCGGAGGGTCCTCATCCGACCCTCGCCTTCCACCTCATCCTGGGACTCGGTCACGCCCAATGACCACCGCTGCTCGTTCATGTCTCTCCTCTTGTCCGTGGTGTTGATGCCGGCGCGGTAGTTGCGCTCAGAGACCGTGGCACGCTTGACCCTCTTGGTGGGCGGGGCCAGGAACTTGTAGGTGGAACTCCCTGTGGAGTCTCTGCTGATGGCAGACCCTGCTGCCAGCCGGGCGGCCTGCTCTTCCTCCGCTCGTTTCTTCTGCAAGGTCAGCTGCTTCTGCCACGACAGGTGACGCTCATACCTGCAGGGAATGGAATCAACAAACAGGTGTTAATGGTTATCATTCGTCCAACATCATCTGTCAACAAGAAGTGATTATCTCACTGGCTCAAATAATCTTATGAGCTTGAAAAGGCCATCAACCGAACAACAACAATTCAAAAAGTACACAATGAAGTTCAGCATCAGATATGCCAACATGGAAATTGTACACTGTTGATGATTTCAAATCTCTGCTGGAAACTCATTTGTTTGCTCATTATGATACAAAATTAGAACATGACACATATATAAGCAATGTTTATTTATCCCTTATTTTGCTACAACTCCTGTGTCAATTAATCAATGTGTGATGCACACACATAAATGTGGTTACCGTAACCTGAATGTTTCATACATGTTTGCATTGTGCACACTTTTTTTCATGTATCAGATGATAACATGTAATACCCTATGTACATCTTCCATAATCACTGGATTAGGAGGTTAGATACATGTACATGTACACTGCAGCTCAAAGGAATTGACATAAGGTAAGGGAAAGGGAAGAAAGGGAAGGAGCCTCAGTTGTAAACCACGGTATATTTTGTCCAGTTCAGCATGAAACATGATGCTTTAGCCTAAAAAGCATTGAGCTGAAGTACATGTCAGACAAAACTTACAGCCATGACCAAAGCTTCATTGGTATACTATTTGTTTCTTTTTCATCATTTTCTCAATATTCACAAACTGTTCATCTCTGATTATGTTGAGAAATAGACAATCTAATACTAATTTGAGGGTATGTGATCTGTATGACGCTGTACCCTTCTGCATTTGACAAGTCCGGGCCTCACTTGGCATATATCCAGTCACCTTTTTTCAGTACTAGTACTTACACTCACTTCCAGAACAGCCACCCTTACTCAGCATTACTACAGTATTTGGACTTAAAGACGTGGCATCTCATGTGCATAAGTTGTGAAACTTAGCAGAAATCATCAGCAGTATACCCTGATGATAACAAGTGTGAAATCTCTGTCATAGAATCACAAACCTTTCAATGTTAACATTTGAAACATAGCGGGCATAATCTACATTCACGATCCTATCACCCTTCAGTGCAGGATGCGCTAGGCACCGTGGGCATGCTCCGATTGAACATGTACTGTGGTGCACACACCATAGTGCACAGAAAATTCCTGTCTCTTGGCTACAAGTCCCCAAAGGTTTTCGGGGGACCCGCCCCAAATCTCCTCGAAATCTAGGGATCGCTATAATTCGCTTAAATTCAGTTTCTAGTTCTTTAATTGGGAGAGAAATTCTTATATATTTTCTCCTTTTTTTTTTTTTTTTTTTTTTTTTTTTTTTACAAAATTTTATTTTTTTGACCTGCAAAAGGGATACCCTTTCTTTAAAACTCACTTACCTAACAGCCAATTTTCTGAAATATCCACTGACTTCTTCTTTGATTATGTAGACAGCTAACAACTACATTTTTCATTTCAAAGTACACAAGAGATATTGTACATTGTACATTTAAGATTGTATTGACAATTCTAGAAGTCACTTGGCACACATCCAGTGTCCCTAATTCCTAAGTACATTAGTAGCTACTACTCATTTCCCCCACAGCCAAGAATCATTACAGTTTGAAGATGGAAAATTGCCTATAGTTCTAGAATCTTGGCGCCATCTTTCAGTAGAAATGCAATGGTCATGTTCGTACATCTGCATGCTAGTTATGCAATACTTAGGAGAGTCACTCTTGACACCAGGTGCAATATCAGTGAAAACTTTTCAGCCTACATGTACATGTACATGTAGTTTGCTGCTAAAAATGCATGTAGCTGAATGCACTTTAGCAACTAACTAGGCTTAGTAAGGTCCCATGAATATGGCCATACAAGAAGGTCCCTTCACATAAGGGACCGACATTTCATCAGTACGAACGCAAATTGAAAATCAGATATTTCGAACGAAAATGTGCGATTGTCAAATATGCACACATTTTGCCTTAAGTTTTCTTCCGTTAATCTTGCATCTCGTTTACTAATGGGTACGTAACTACACAAAAAATCACGCATCCAGCCTTCGATAACATGCAAGCGCACGGTGCATGAAGCTGCCATAAAGCGTGCAACCATATAGCGTGCAGCTGTCTTAAAGTTACAATGTAGGGCAATTCTTAGCAATTTCTAGTTAATAGAATACTAAGTGTACAATTTTAAGAAAAGTTACCTTGCCATATGTCCTATATCTGTCTTAGAAGAGCAAAAAATCTGAGCCAAATTCTAAGACAAAATTCTTCACCAAATCTTTATGAAATACGCGTTTTGTCTAAGAATTTTGTCTTAGACGGAAAAAAGGACTAATTGCTTAGATTTGTTGACTTAAGCATGCTCATCCTGTTTATGAAATACGGGCCCTGGTTACAATGTGAAGTAAGAGAATTACATAGATTTGCAAAATAAAGAGCTTCAAAACAACCCATGGAGTTAAACACATATTTTTTTTATCCTGAACCCTAATAATGCGAGGGAAACCCAAGGACACAAATTATGCATCTTCATTAACAGTACATGAAGATTTAAATATAAACTGAATATATTTTAATGTACTAGGTGCCGTGTCTGTTCTCTACTGTAAACTCATGCAGAGATAATAATACATGAGTAGATGAGACAGGACAGTATGGAGGAGAACCATCAAGGAAATGAACTGTCCAACCCCACAAAGTGGGAAAAACTGACTTTAAACATTGATGATGATGATGATAATGATGATGATGATGATGATGATGATGATGATGATGATGATGATGATGATTATGATGATGATGGTGACAACTATTATTTCTCTAGACGGCGCACCGGTACAAAGTGCATTAATTACATGGCTTCAGATGGCTGTTTCATAGTATTAAGGCTTGAAAAGTATATTTAGCCCTGCAAATTAATATTTGATTTCTTCCTCTGTACTCTTGTAACTCTTGGGATTTGCTGGTACTACTGTTACTAGTCCACACAATGAGCAGATCCACATCACTTATGCGAGCACTGTTTTTTTTTCTTTTCTCTTTTTCCAGTCAGTATCCTAATAGCTTGCTGAGGGCATCTCCGTGGTAACACAATGACGTTCACACACACCTTCATAGCAAGAATACTACCTGCAAACTGGATTCGCTTTCACTCCAAGACTGCATTGTCATTATTACTGTCATGGCTACAAAAATATCAGGTCACTTAATTGTAATGATCGCCCAAGAAAAAAACTCTTGCCTTACATCTCAGGAAAGATGACAAAGTATTTCTTCCGTTTTCTTACGTTTCTCTGCTTTTGACGTCAAACTCTTATTTCCATTCTCTTTTATTTTTGCATCCTGTAATAAATTTCCATTTATTTTATTTTTCTATCAATGTTACTCTTGCCCAGTAAAAGGCATCCCAATTTGTTTCTTTTTGCATGCCCGGGTAGAAGCCGGTACAGGTGTACCGCATGTTTAAATGGGTGATCGAATGTAATATCTACCCTTTCATTTATATGCAAATTAGTCATAAATTTTTGAGTATCGCTGCTTTAGTACTTTCGTTCCCGTGGATTTGTCCTGGTACCGTTTTCAGTTACGTTTAGTAAATTAATGCATGTTATGGGTTATTTTGTAGCACCCACGCTAGCTTCTCCGTGCCACACCAGAGATGATACGTTGGGCAAGGTATTTAACCGTACGTTGTACATGTTAAGACATTACGTTCTTTTGCTTTCGACCTGTACAGTAGTTATTTGAGTTCGTGGTGTATCTGTAACTGAAGTGTGACCGAAGATAAGCAGCCGTCAACAATTATCATTTACCTTATCGTAGCTGACAACTTTTAAAGAGGCGTCTTCGCTGTACTTTGTATGGAAAACTCACCTATGGTGAGTTTGTGTACGGGACTGACGTCACGTTTCGTGTCCTTGAGCCATGTCCACGTCACCATCTTCGTTGAGGAGTCGTCCGTCGCAAGATCGCCAGCATCATCGAAGGTCAAGCACGTCTTCATTAATTAGTTCAATGCAACATCATCATAACGGGCCCTGACTGCGAACCACCAGGTTTTTGTGTGTTTGTTGTTGGTATCATTCTGTATGATTTGTGTGTGTGGTTCATCTGGTCCATATAAATAATTTGTATTTAATTACATGATTTTGTTATTGAAGTGTAGGATTAATGAAATTTTCAGAACTTTTTCCATTTAGAGTGTTTAACCCAATACAGATTGTCATGAATGTCTAGTGGTATACCATGTATATCCAGACTTCTCAGTAACAGATTAAAATAATGTTAAGTTTAATTGATTTGTCTTAGACGGTTTGTTGCGTTAATTGTCCACAAGTTCTTCCTCTTTTTATTTTACTGTTGGCTCTAAACCGGGCCGTGACACATCCAAAGGTGAGGATTCAATTCTTGTGAGTCACGTTCATGTACAATGAGCACATGTACAGGTTTGAATCCATTCAATTTTCAATTCGACTTGATTTTCATCAAAGTAAAAAAAACCCATCAAAATATAAATTCACATTGGAGTAAAATCACACATGACAGAGACCTCCAAAAATAAGCACAAGGCTTGAGCAAAGTGAGTTTAACCATGCTGTCCTATCAAATACAAAAGAAACGGTCGATTATCACAGAGGAACAACACGCTGCAAGTCGTGTAGATAGCATGCTTGACATACATGTTATATTACTGTATACGCCATACATTTCGCGAGTCTAATTTTTCTCGAATCGGGACTTCTCGATAATTTCGCGAGTGGTTAAATTCGCGATTGTAGTGTACAGTACTAGTACTAGTAGTAGATGTGCTCGGGAATGTAGTATTAATGATGTGGCATGTTGTTAAATTTGCAAATAGTCCAGATTCGCAAAATTCGTGAAAAAAAAGACCCCGCAAAATATGTGGCGTATACAGTAAGTCTGTTTAAGTCGTCTACGCATACTATGAGTTCCTTTGTTGTTTGTCCATTTGCGGCAGGTAGTATTCATGCGAATATCCTGTAACCCAAAGTCCATGCCTGTTTGACTTTGTCATGCTTTTGTGTCTTGAAGAATATGTAGTTGTTGGTTTGATCTCATGAGATCTTCATTTACATTGTATAAAGATCTCAGACCTTTCCAATTGAGAACGAGCTCCAACTTCACTGCTAGCCCTTGATCATATTTTGTTACATATTTTCTTGTTTTATCACATAATGAGATGAAATCTGACAGAGAGAAAGATGGATGGAAGGACTTGCTTACCCAGTAACCTAATTTTCCTAAGTTATTTTCGACGGAGCTACAACAACATGAAAGCTGTGTGACCAGGGAACAGTGCAATTTCAGATGCAAACCCACATGTAGTGAAACTTAATCCCTGAAGTAATTTGAGGCAGGATTCCTGCCCAGAAGTCCTCCATTACAGAGAGCGAGACTGTTCTATCCAGTTCCAGCAATGCAGGATTTCAAGTAATCCCATGCAATGGTAGTGGCTAAGTGTTCATTTAAAACGATGCAACCTTTTCTGCCTCGAAAGTCAAGTCACGGAGGGAGTTTTACAGAATTGAGAGACTAACCAGACTGCATAATGTGGAAATGAAAGGCGGTGATTACTTTGATCTCAAGCCCATCAAAAAAATCAATGTATCTTTGCAAATCAAAATCAACCAAACCTACTTGCAGGATGAAAATTTGAATACAAAGCCTCCCCTTGTTCCTCTTATCAATCACCCCCCCCCCCCTCTCTTTCCTCTTATTTTTTTTCTGATCTCATTTGCCTCCACCCTTTTCGATCTTCACATTCCGTCTTCACATACATGTACATGTCCTCTTTCTTCTCCCTGTATATCCCTTATCCTCACCCTCGTCTCATCCACATCTGAGGTATTTCATCCCATGATCCCCGACCGTGACACTTCCTACACGTTCGGCACGTGCATAACTACGGGGGTAAGGGATATTAAGCCCACACAATATAAAAAAAAAACATTCTCTCAAAGAGGGTATCTTGTGCCTCAGCAGTCTAGTCAAGGAAGTGTTACAGAATTAAGAGACTAACCAGCCTGGATACAGCAGAAATGAAAGGTGGTGATTATTTTCATCTCAAGCCCAACAATAAAAATGGGGCTTTGCAATTCAAAATCAACAAAAGAAACTTGTAGCATGAGGGTTTGAAAATGATGCCTCCCCTTGTCCACCCCCACCCCCTTCTCTCTTCTCTTTTTTTTTTCTGATAGATCTCCTTTTGCCTCCACCATTTTCTACCATCACATTCCCTGTTCAAATACTTTCCAATCTCATCCTTTTTCTCTCTTTCTTCCTGTATACTCGATTTTTATCCTCATCCTTGTTTCTTAATCCCAAACCTGACGTATTTTATCACATGATCTCGGACCGTGACGCTTACTTCAGGGTCTGCATGCACATAACTGCGGAGGCTAAAGGTGATAAAGCCCACATACATATTATGTACATGTAATGAAAACAAAAAAAAGCCCATGGATACAATGAAAACAAAAACATTTTTTCTCAAAGGGTATCTTGCAAAATATTTTTCAGAGATTTGTTTCATGACACTTTGAAAAGTAACTCCAGCAAATAAATCACAAATGTGATGAAAATGTTTTAAGAATGTTGCCAATTTGAAGATGAGGGGATCATTAAGCCAGCAAGAACCTTATTTCATGCAGAACCACAGCCTAGCCTGCGTTCAAGGCTTTGGAGGGAGAGCAAGACGGGAGAAAGTGTTACCTTTGTCACCAGACATACATGTAATTGTTAACAGTCTCAGTTGTTGACAGATCCAATGGTGTTGATGCACTCCACAGTGTACAACCAGGGCAACCAAAGCCTTGTTCAAAACGCATTTATAGTATACATGTATTTGGAAATGTATTTTTAAATATCATCCATAGGAGAAGGCTACATCAATAAAGTGATCACAATGGCAGAGAAATATGGTTTCTCTTGGAATTTCTGTCCGTAATCAAATCCACAGAGAGCTCACATATATACCTAAGCTTGTGCTTAACTTAAAGCGAAACCATCCAATAAAAGTATTGAAAAAAGTAGAATCTGACATTGAAATAACAATACCAAATACAAGGATTCAGTCAGAGGCCTTTTAAAAACAAGCTTTTTACCTTGATTACATTAATGATATCAGTTTGAGGGAAAATGAGATGATTGTTTGATGAAAGTAAGGAATCTGAAGAAAAAATTGATGGGTGTACATTTTACAAGAGCCCTTAGAGGTTGATGATAATTATGCTGGGAGTGTCATTGGCAGACATCTCCTTCAAAATGTATTTTTGGGTTTAAAAAGGGATTTTAAAAAGTTTTTTTTTAATGTACACATAAATGTACTTTGTTAAATTGCTTGTGCGTGTTTTGTTTTATCTCTGGCAATATCCGCCAAATAGCAATTCGCTTCTCAAGAAATATGAAAATGACTGGGGGGTTTTCTACCCATAAGAATCAAAAGCTTTACAACTGACATCACAACATTGGCAACTTACCAACTTATCAGGGGCAAAATATTCATGAAACCTAGTTGCTAAAGTGCATTCAGCTACATGCATTTCCATGTTTCAGTAATATCTAGGCCAGAAAGGTTTCCTGCATATGGCCCCGGGAATCTACAGAACATCCAAGAAAGTTTCTCTGGGTTTCTCCTTCTGATCTTCAGTGATATGTCTGCCTTGCTCCACAGCTCAAAGCAAGTCTTAGATTAAAATGTGTACCATGGCCTTGCATTTAGTTGTGTTTACACAGTCTTACAACCTTACATACTTATGTATGTTTACAGGAAAATTCATCCTGTGAAATGCTTACAGGGGAACTTCACCCTGAAGATAATTTGATTTAAATAAAAGCAAAAACATGAAACATACAAGGGAGACTTTGAAGAAAATCCGTCAGAGGATAAGAAAGTTATGATTATTTTAAGTTTTGATTTTGTGACATCACATGTGACATACTCTCTCATATGTTGTGTACAACTTGTTTTGAAAATGTTAATTTTCTCAAATGTACACAATGTTACCTGCGCATTTGATCATTACACACATGTTTTTACAGTATAACAGCAAAAGGGGAATTTATGGGAAATACGTATGTTTTTGTTTAAAAAAGTGTTTTCAAAACACAGTTGTTAAAAAGTAATACATACATACATTACTGGTGCATGTTTCATTCAATATGCTTCTGATGTGATCACTGTATTATACACTCCAAATAGCGATTCGCTTCTCAAGAAATAGCAAATTTCCTGTTTTTTCCACCCAAAAGAGGATTGAAAGCTTCATCACTGACAGCATAACATTGGTAACTTGCCAGCTTACTTTTGTGATTCTGCAATGAAAATTAATGATTTTGTGTCAGCTTCAGGTGATATATTTTGAGTACCATAAAGCTCGTCTGCATTCATTATGCGGTCTAAGTCAAACCACTGTTAGTATGTATTTTTGTCTTGATAATGCTCTTATGTCATACTTCAGTACTGAATCACGTAACTCGTTGAGCCTCTATTACATAACAGCTCTCTACTTGAAAGCACTACTGATTTACCAACACATACTGTAACTATATATGCGTGTGTCCATTTTACCCAAATGTATGCGTACACTACTGGTGCTCAAACTAGAAGCAAATTTTCATTTCATTTTCATTTCATGAGCAACTTCAACATACTTTGCCGTATGCATAATTTCCATTGTCTTTGCTGCATGCACAATGTGCTGTCTTTGCTATGTTGTGTCAGAATGATGTGTCACCTTGATTTCCCACAGTAAAAGCCAAAGATGTCTTTTAAAGACAGGGCAGCCCATTGACATAAGTCATGAAACTTTACAGGAATCAGCGGTTCACCCTAATGATAAGTGTATGAAATCCCAGTCAATGCTTCACAAACATTTAATGAAGTGAGAAACTATCACCCTAGCGATAAGTGTATGAAATCGCAGTCATTGCTTCACAAACCTTTAATAAAGTGAAAAACTATCACAGTTTACGTTTAAAACACTCTTGGCATTTATCAGTTTTCATTTCTCATTTTTGGCGTTAATCCCAGCGTGATTCACCACTCAGTGAGCATTGCTGGTACTGAACGCATGTACTATGGTGCTGACAGCGGTCTCCAAGCTACAATAAAAGGGTGGTTTTCGACGACCCGGCCAAAACTTCCTTGAAATCAAGCGATCTCTTAATTCTGCTCAAAGTCAGTTTCCAGCTCTATCATTGGGAGGGAAGTTCTTGTACAGTACTGGGAATTTAATCATATTTTCCTTTTTTTTTTTTTTTTTTTTTAAAGTTTCTTTTTTTTAACCTGCAAAAGGGATACACTGTCTTGAAGCAATGGTACATGAAATTGCTTTCACAAATTTTGACAAATAGCACATTTTTATAAAAACAGACAGAAGAAGACCACAGTGAATGTTTTGACTTACTTGTGTTGCCGTACTTGCTGGAATCGCTGTTGTTGAAATCTTCTCTCCTTTGGAGGCACTAAAGGTCGATAAAAGACAAAAGAGGGCAAACCTTCACTCAAAAGTTTCTTTCATCATTCTGTTTTCATTAAAACCAACTTAAAGGGCATATACTGTACTGGGAAGGCAAGAAAGCCTTCGAAAGGTAATTGTTAGCAATCTTCTTGCCAATGGTCTTAAATTCATGTATTGACCATTTTAGAAGCTTGCTGAAAGTTATTTGCCCTCAAATGATCCACTTATGGAGTAATTAATGATTAATGATTAAATTTGTGAATTAATCACTCATTACTGCAAATGTGGATCATTTGAGGGCAAATAACTTTCAGCAAGCCTCTAAAATGGTCAATACATGAATTTAAGACCATTGGCAAGAAGATTGCTAACAATTACATTTTGAAGGCTTTTTTGCCTTCCCAGTACAGTATATGCCCTTTAACTTCAGAGATGACTTTCCCTTTAAGGGATTTATAATCAAGACAGATCTTTTCTGCCTCCACATGGACACTTGTGTCATTTGCTTGCAACTTCTTCATCGTTTGGAGAAGATTCATTCAAGTGATCCTCAAATAAGAATGGGATCTGGGCCCTCTTTCACCAACGTAAGTTACGCACGTCTTTATGCACAGCTGGTGACCTGTTCTTGTGCTAAATGAGTTATCCCAATTTCTTCCTGTTTTAACACAGAGGTAATGAATTTCATACAAACCTAATCAAATTTGACAAATTATACACTTTGTATTCAGACGCTTGTTAACGACAAGATTTTTAATTTACAAACATAAGATTTCAACTTTAGCTGATGGGAATTAAAATCATTGAGAACTTGATAAAGTTATGGCACCCAAGTTGTGCATAACGTATAGATATCTTGGTGTAACACCATGCTGCAGTCATGGCTGAATGGTTCTATCATGACGAGATCCCTTTCACTCTTCACGATATAAACCTAAGGCAGAATTGTTTGTGCTCCTAAATTAACTATATATGTCATCAGTTACTTGGGAAGACTTGGTGAAACACACTCCTGCTGTCATGGCTAAATGGTTCTGTCATGATTTCAAATCCATCCACCTTTACTCTTCACTATTCATGCCTAAGGTAGAATTGCTTGTGTTCCTAAATTAGCTATGCATCATCAGTTTCTTAAAAAAGACACTGGGAAGACTTACACTTTTTGCGGTGCGAGCCCTGAAAAGAGGATGCGAAGAACTCATGCTCTGGTTTGCTTCTTGATAAGATTCCCTTGCCAAAGAATCCCTGGTGGAAGAGAAAGAGAAAGAGAGTGATGAATGCACAAGGGAAAGAGAGACAGAGAGAATGACACAATGGTATTCAATTCAATTCATTTTATTAGTCCATTATATACATTACAGTTCAAAGAAATTGCCATAGGGAAAGGGAAAGGGAAGAAAGAAAAGGAGCCTCAGTTTTAACCCTAATACTCCCGGGGGGGGGCCATTATGGCCCCCCCCTGTCGAAGTTTTGTCGGTACTTTCTAACGCCTCAATATTTCGAAACGAAATTTCTTGACTTTTTTCTCTGATCCTTCCCGCACATTTTGATACCAAATTTATGGCGATCGGACCTACCGTGCGGGTGTCAGACTACGTTTACCGAACACATGTCACTGAAATTTCGCTATTTCTCTATGTGACTGTGTATAACCCTATGGATAAAATCAGGAGCTTTTCCAATTTATGTAAATACTTTTCTAAGTGTTATCATTGTTTCAAATAGTGTAAATAATTACCACACACACACACACACACACACACCCACATTCACACACACCCACACCCACGCATACGCATCTGAATCTTGACGAAAAACAAAGAAATACATAAGAAAATTGAAAAACAATAAAATACATAAGAAATAATTACCACAACCTATCTTTTTCTTTCAAGAATTGATGAGGGAGTTATGAAAGACATTTGTACCAAAAATTACTATTCCTGAGGCTTTATTTAGTGAGAAATACCAAAATCTACGATTTCTCGCATAAATTAGCATAAATTAATTAGTTAAAAAAAAATAAAAGGACTTTCGTAAATTTAGCTATACAACTTTGTAGATTACATAATTCTTTACCCTTGTGCAAAAATTTGAGGCAATCGGGCGACCCATGGCCGAGATCTCAGGGGGGGGCCATAATGGCCCCCCCCCGGTAATAACAAGCTTTGAAATACCCCGGGAGTATTAGGGTTAAACCGCAGTACATTTTGTCCAGTTCAGCATGACACATGATGCTTATTAGGCTATTAAAAGCATAATGTTTCATGCTGAATTGGACAAAATATACCGTGGTTTAAAACTGAGGCTCCTTCCCTTTCCCTTTCCCTATGCCAATTCCTTTGAGCTGCAATGTATATAAAAAATACATACATGTGCAAGGCCAAGGTGCACCTGGATTGAGCACTGGGAATTGTTTAATTATCCAAAACCATGAGACCCAAACATGAATTAGCATTTCTGTATTAGAAAGTACCATTGGGGGAAGCTCAAAAGAAGTCTTCGGTGTCACTAAGTTAAAAATAACAAGGTTAGAGCTGCCTATTCAATGATGAAAAAAAAAATGCCTATTTTCAGCACTTGTTTGTTACATTCAAAACATGCACTTATTGGATACCTGAAGAGCACTGATAACATTGGATTCCCCATTTCAACTCGTATGCCTTATTTAATCACAACAATACATGTGGACACCGAGGCGTACATGAGTTGTGTACGAACACATGTTTTGTTGTTCCAATAAGACCACCTATTATCAGCTATTTGTCATGGTAAGGGAGGAAAACAGTTTGTAAGACATACACATGTCTGATTTGGTGTAGAAATATTGTAGTTTAAACTTTTTTTTATATCAAATGGTAGTTTACGAAAAATGTACACTATGTTTCCTTCAGGAAACACATCATATCTTCAATTGAAGTCATTATGAGCCTAATGTAAAACCATATCTGGCAATCAGGAAAAGAGATAGCATGTAGAAAATAAGATGTACGGACATAACTCGGTGTCCACATTTGTTGCTTGTGTGTCCAGAGTACTTCGGGACAAATGGTCAAGTTTCATTTCTCTTGGGCTTTGTTTATGGTAGACTAAATATGAAAGACACTATTTTAAAGAAACCAAAATTATTAAAGTTCATGTATATAACAGCATTATGTGGACACTGAGTTGTGTATGTAACATTTTTGACTATGAAAACTCTGATGGCTGATTACCATTGATAGACGATAGTCTATGGTCTGGAACTTTTTATGTGTGTTGCTTAATGTCTGAAGATTACCAGAATGGTGTTACCTCAGTGATTCATTGACCATCAATTTTTGCCCTCTGTGTAACATTTTTGTGCCCTTGATCAGAGCCATGCACATATAGAATGACGAGTGGAAATAAGGGATAGAGAAAGAAAGTAAAAGAGAAGGAAAATAGAGAAAGCATATTCAAGAGAGAGAGAGATAGAAATAGAGGAAAACGAGATGAGAGAAATTCATGGAGATGTCTAGACGCATGTACATTGTCATAAGTAGTGGGTGCAAGGCATTCATGGGCAGTGAAAATGAAATCATGGCTGCAAGTCTGTTGGACATTTCTTATCCAAGTTAAAAAATAGAGTCTAAGTGGTTTCTTTCGCGGGGGTTTAATTTTCGCAAATTGGGATGCGACCGCGAATTTAACATCACGCGAAAAGGTTTTGAGCATTACCGCGAATTTATCCACGCTAGAAAATGTGTGGAACTCCACGAGCAGAGTTGCGTATGCGGCGCTTTAAATAACACACACAACGATACAGCGCGTGCGATGCGTGGAAGAATGTCCAGAATGTAGGTCAAATGAATACGGTCACAGTACTGTAATTCGCACATGATCAGACCGTGTGTTAAAACAAAAGAGCTCATTCATGCACGCTCTCTGATCTGTGCGTCGCATGTTACTATACTGTATTTCAGTACTAGTATTGAAAGTTTATCGGACATTATTACAACTACAAAAAGGTGAATTACTTAGCCTAGCCTAGTTCTAGTTACTTTAGATTTGCCGACCGCAAATTTAACGTCGCACAAAGGTCGGGACCCCCGCCAAGCGCGAAAATATCTGCACACGAAAAAAAACACTTTCACTGTATTCTAAGACTGTTCACTGTATCAATCTCCTCTCTTTTCTCAATGGAGAAGAAATCAACAGTGATTAGTCTATTATTATCCCATTACTGAATAGTTTGGTTCAGAAATCCCCAACATCCCAGAAGAAATGCAATGTTCATTAAAGCAGCCCGCAGTCAATAGCAAAATAAACAAGTCTGTAACACCATCACCCGCAAAACATTGCAAAACTCCTCCTTTGAATTGTTCCAGGTAATACAGTCTACTCAGGACCTATCCCCAAGGGAGGGAAATGAAAATGCACTTGCGCAGGCAACCTTTCAAGCCTGAGAAAAAACACTCATTAGCATTAAAAACATATTTTAGCCACGCAGAGTGAAAGAGTTGATTTAGATAAAAAAGTACCAGGCAAGAATTCCATAGCGAGTCTAGATACACATTGTAATATACGCCCAAGTGATCAGCTATGCAGCTAACAAAAAGTCAACTAAGGTGAGATCAAGTGGCACAAAAGAGTCTACAACAGTCTCAGCGTAGCACTATAATTAGCGGGCGAAAGCATTTCTTTGGTGTACTCAAATTCCGCTGAATCGCATCGTGTTTTCTGTGAAACCGCCGGGAAAGTGTCTTAGCAGAATTGCGCTATCTCGCTTAAAATAACTCCAAATAACAAAATCTCAACGTTATGTTAACAGGAAAGAGTTGTTCTCAATTGTAATTACATTTTGGGGAGTTTCATGTCCCGCGTGCGGAATGGAGAAATTAAATCTCTAAAAATTTATCTTCTCATATCTCCGTTACAGCCTCTCATTTCATAGTGCTATGTTTCATCCTTATTTCCATGATGTTTCATGTCATGAAACATCATGGAAATAAGGATGAAACATAGCACTATGAAATGAGATGACATGTCTACATCCATGGTGAAAGTTACATGAATTTTGATGGAAAAATAACGGAGATATGAGAAGATAAATTTTTAGAGATTTAATTTCTCCATTCCGCACGCGTGCGTTTTGACCGTTGGAAATTCAAATTGATACGCCCCTTTTCGTTGTTTTAAGTGTAGTACTACGCCGAGCCTGTACAAGAGTATACGAACACTCGCTCCAGAAATAGCACGGCTGGTAAAAGCAGAAAACATTACTTTCTAAAACTATCATATACCCTAACACCCCAACCAATAAAAAAAAGTCATTTGTATTACTTGATGTTTTTATTTTCCCTCATAGGACAAAGAAATATTTCAAAGGGGCACTTTTTTAAAGTCATGAACAGGAAATCTGTATTGCATTGCAAGGGCTAAAATACCCAAAGTGCCCAAGTATTTGGGGACCCCATAAGCCCATTGTATGCTACGTTCATTGCTCAGTAGCAGACACACCCTTTTTCCAGGTCCTACTAAAAGCAGCCAAGAGCAGCCAACAGATCATGATCAATACACGTGCAGTAGATACAGCCAGGTATTTTACCACAAACTCTTCAAAAATACTGATTTGGTACTTCACTGAGCAGCCATTTTTGTCAGTCTTGCAGAGGTCTACCGTGTGTCTTTCGTGTCTCCTGGGCCCCGTTGCATAAAACTTACCATTACTTGTAATTCTGCCATAAATGGTATCTACCATGGCAACACCGCTTGACAGCCAATCAAATTCAAGGTTGCCATTGGTGGCTAAGTTTCCATCAATTGTAAGTTTCATGCAACAGGGCCCAGGGCCATATTCATGAAACCTTACTAAGCCTAGGTACTTGCTAAAAATGCATTCAGCTACATGCATTTTTAGTAACCAACTACATGTAGGCTAGAAAGGTTTCATGAATATGGCCCTTGGGCCATTTAGCATAGGTTTTCAATTATTGTATGATACCATAGCAACAGGTGCAATAATGAGAACTCATTGGCTATTGCCATGGTAGTTACCATTGATGTTAAGTTACAATAATAGGAAACCTATGCAACATGGCCCTTGCTGTCTTCTGCTTCTCTCGGCTGTTCTTGACTCTCCGCGAGTCTTGGCATTCTCAGCAGCTTTTTTAAGTAGGACCACCTTTCCCCATCGCCTCCTACCATTTTATGCAAGAAGACGACATCCCCTTCATTCTGCACTATCACGTTATCATTTATCATCTGGGCTTGGTAGAAGAACCAGCGGCTGTTTGACGCTGGTTTCTGCGTGATCGTCTCAATCGGCACCGGGAAGGGAGCCTCGTCTGGCTGCTGGACGCCTTTCTTCCGGCGGGGCTTGGTCAACAGTATTCCTAATGGTGTTGCCATGGTGACAGGCTATGGTGCTCTCGGATGCATTCTACACAGACTGTGATGCTGGAAAGTATAACAAAAAATGCACATATTTACTCAAGTTATTAGACTAAAGCTGACACAAGTAGATTAAATGCAACAACTCTTACACTTCACATCAAGAAGCAAAACAATTGATGTTAACATACAACTGCAAACATATAGATGCAGTGAAATTTGATGTGCTGGTTGAAACGACAGTACACGCATAATCCTGAGCCTTTTTTTAAACCATTGACTTCATCGAAAACTCTTTTTGTGGAATTGGGCCTATGAAATCAGGTTAGGGTTACGATCCAGACTACATGTAGAATAGGTTAGGATATGGATGGGTTAAGCTGGGTCAATTTGTGATTCTAGTGCAATGTTGGGGGCCTGATTAGTGAAAAAAAACTCCCTCTTAATTGTGCACCGCAACTCTCAGACTTGGCATCATAGGGCACGTTTCTCCACACGATGAAAACTCTAACCTAAGCTATAACTCTGATAGTTAGCACTGAGGTGATTCTCGAAGCTATTACAACTGTAGCCTCAGATCTAAATGCTGGAACTGCTCAGACCCTGTCGCATCTATTGTTCTCGATCGGACGATCCTTGAAAACAAAAGATAGTGGCTTATGGAAAGCTGAGTTGCGTAATTAGGACTGTGAAAAGTGAATAAATTCGCATTTCGAGTTCTATGATAACATTTCTGCTGCATTTTGTCAGAATTCGTTAAGCATAACATCAGCTGTGGCGGGGAAAGAGGTTTCCCATCTATTGTTCTCGATCGGACGATCCTTGAAAACAAAAGATAGTGGCTTATGGAAAGCTGAGTTGCGTAATTAGGACTGTGAAAAGTGAATAAATTCGCATTTCGAGTTCTATGATAACATTTCTGCTGCATTTTGTCAGAATTCGTTAAGCATAACATCAGCTGTGGCGGGGAAAGAGGTTTGCTTGTTTAATTGAAGGTGAGATTCATGAAAAAGGTAACAAATATTTCAAAATGTCGAGTATCATTTGAGCATTCCGTAGATCAGAGGGCTAGTCTAAGCAATTCAACATTTTAACATTGTTTAATGTTGAAAATTCATTTGTGTCCGCTTATTTATTTTTTAATGGTTAAGTCTACGTGTGATTGAGAGTTTTGCATCAGTTGTGAATATCAACGCATGCGTTATGGCATGTTTGTGTAGACTATCATTTACATGGTATCTTTCAACACAAATATGACCAAAATGGAAAGCATTGAAGAAAATCGATGAATTGATTGAACAGAAGAAAATGAGATTGATAGCACACCAATCTTCATGAAAATGATGCGTCATACATTAAAGACAGCCCGTCCCTTTTTCAGATCACCACAAAACCATCGAAACATTGGCAAAACATAAAGAGAAGTGTTATCAAGCTGTATATTCATAATTTGAAACTGATACATAGTGTAAAATTCAAATAATGCACGTAAACAACGTCTGATTAATAGTCTTTACCTCAGGCTCTTAGCAGTTTGTGTTGAAATATCTGCTTTATTGATTAATCTGTTTATTAAATTATAAAACGCATTATGAAGAAAATTGTTCTATAGAAGGAATCATCTCTAAAGTTTGGTAATTACTCATAAAATTAGGATTTCACACATGCATAATAACCACATAGATGATGTAACAAAGACTAATACTTTTTTCGTAGTACGAAAAAAGTCGGTTTGAAATTTAACGGCTGAAATTTTTACATTATACAGAAAGCTTCAACATGCTATATTCTTAGAAATGGTCTTGAATCACACTTTCTTCAATTTACGATCGTGATAGACGATTTCAAATTTTAAGCTTGCAAAAGGGACGGACAATCTTTAAGCCATAGACTAATCAACGTTTTGAATAATACTTCGCCCCATATTTAACAAATTTCAACCTGATATTTTATCAATAATTGCAGAGTTTTGTGAGAAAGGCGATCAATTTGTCTGAAAATTCCGATCCGGTATCGATACACGAGATGTCACTGATATCCGACTTAGCATTCTCTTCAAGAATCGATTTAGCATCATTGGCGCTAACACGAGTTCTAAATCAGATGTTGCTGGCATTCTAATGCAGAAACAGGCACATATAAACTTTTGATCAATACAGGTTTCAATCAATGGCTTTCAGTAAGCGTACACACTTTACACTTCAAACTTCCCGAAGATACATGCAATCTCACACTTAACAATTTGGCCTAACTGACTGTACAAGAAATGTTGCAATGCGATGAAATCAAATGCCTTGCTACATGTAACGTAACATCAGCATAGGTTCGGGGGCCGTGCCTACACACCGCGCATCCAGCGTGGCCCAGGCCAGGGGTTTCTCTGGCTGCACACGCGAGCAACCGGAGCCGAGGACGGGTGGAGCAGCTGTAAAGCTGCTGCGCTGTCGCTGCAAGACGGCGAACAAAAATCCAGCCAAATTCATGGAAATGAGTATGAAGGAGGAACACATTTAACAAAATTGGCGGTATATTTACCTCCTTGGTAGCTGTGATTGCGGATTATACTGGCATTAGTCCCTGTTCCACGGAATTAAGTAGACTATTGCACAATTGGTTGACATGTTTTTGCAAGAATAGAACTTGAGAGTAGGTCATGTCAATAGCTTTGCTCGTACACATGTACTATACATGTACGCGAATACCTCAGTCACATCTACTCCACGGTGTTTGTCCGGGGGACGTAGAACCCTGAATTCGAGAGATTTCTGCGGCGGCCGCAGAAAATCTACGGCGACCGTAGCAGAAAGGGGTGGCCGTAGAAACACTGACCCCAATCCCCCCCCCCCCCCCCCCCCCCCCACCCCCTGTCCATGCACGAGGGGTCCAATAGATCCCTACAAATCCGAATAAGATCATACCAGTTTTGTTTCACATCCTTCATTAATATATTTTTTCATAAATTGGACCCTGTGCTAGTATCCTAGACCCTTCAAAATGTTGGATATAAAAATGGAGAGATTTTTGTATACATGTATTTGATTCCCCTGCGCCTAGCTTGAACAAACAACGATTTTTTTAAAGAAATGGATATCCAGTATCCCTTTGAACAAGCTTTGGTGCTGCCAATATATCCACTACCATTGTTACCATTTCAATCACAATTACCATCATCATCACTACACATGTACCACCTGCATCATCATACCATTCCTTTCCCACCACCATCATTATTTTTATTACCAGCATCATCTACATTGTAGCATCATTAATACCATCATCCATATCATCATTGCTATCACATTACCAACACCACCATCATCATCATGACCACCATCACCATCACCATGATCACTATC
This sequence comes from Arbacia lixula, assembly GCA_963669155.1. NCBI lineage: Eukaryota > Metazoa > Echinodermata > Echinoidea > Arbacioida > Arbaciidae > Arbacia > Arbacia lixula. Next base: position 9,616,099 of record OZ022594.1, read on the forward strand.
ACCATTATCACCATCATGATCATAACATCATTATCATCATTGTCACCATCACTATACCAACATCATCATCATCATCATTATCACCATCATCATCACTAACATCATCATCATCACCACCATCACCATCACCATGATCACCATCATGATCATAACATCATTATCATCATTATCACCATCATCATCATCATCATTATCACCATCATCACTATACCACCATCATCATCATCATTATCACCATCATCACTACCACCATCATCATCATCATCATTATCACCATCATCACTACCACCATCACCATCATCATCAGGCCATCACTACCATCATCACTACCATTATTATTATCATCATCACCAGCATCACAACTGACGTCATATCTAAACCATGGTGGACATCACAAACATAGTTTAGCATTACAGTATGTTCCCTATCATACAGTACTATTTCTGTTGACATCCTATCAGTGTCATAATAACAATCTATCATAATCACAAATTCACAATCATTTTCAACACCACAACATTATTCTTGTTGCAGCATCAGAGAATGACCAAAATCACAAAAAGCTTTCAAAAAATATACAAATATGTATTTATAAACCCATTTATTCACATAATTTGTTGTAAAATATGACTTTGATATAAACTTTCCTCACTGCTTACTTCAAAATTGTGAATATACATGCAACTATAGAAAAACGTAATAACATATGTTATTTGATTTCTCAAGACAAGACTTCACAACTTTGTGTATGCCATGATTTGTGCAATAAAAATTCTCGGTATAAAACACAGAAATAGATCTAGAGATGCACTATCAAAATCATACAGCGTCTTCATGTACATGATATGAAACTCCCCATTTTTCTAGCTTTCTTACAGCTAGGGCTTGCCTTTGGCCCATTCAGGACCAAGTATCACACATTTATGGTTTGGGGCTATAAATCTTAATATCAACTTTTAAAACTAGAGAAATATGACTGCTCGCAGTCAACTAGTATGCCACCTCCCGATGTATCTCAAATATTTAGTAAAATTTCATCCTCTAATGCCTGGAAAACTTCCTTTTTGGCTATGACATGAGAGGGACCTGTTTGGAGATATTTGGTCACATATTTCACAGCAACATTTTATAATTTGACCTTGACTTGCGACCTTTGACAGTGACCTATGACCATTGACCTATCTGACCCACATCATAATCGCTTTGTTTCATTGGATATGTCTTCTTTTCATTTGGTTTCAGAGGAACCATGACAAATTCAAAGATACCATGAACAATTTTAAGTTTGCCATAAAATTGATGTGCTAAATTAGGCAGCAATCAAGATGTACAGCAGGCATGTATGTTTCCTGTTTCACCCAGGTTTTTTACAGTAGAATAACTCACTGAGGTGTCATTTATTGTTCTACAGGAGCTGGTTTTGTCCGTCAGGAAAACTGAATAAACACAGTTTCATCGGTTCCACATGAGGCCAGCTAGGTAGACGTGGATTACTCCAGCCTGGACTCCCTTCTTTTCACTAAGCCATTGAAAATTTGAAAATGCTGTATTCATGACAGATAGCATGATAGTTCTTGGGTGGATTAGGAGTCCGGCAAGAACCTAGAAGCCATTTGTATCTGCGAGAGTGGGTGGAGACACGTACTAGGTGATGTAAATCCAGCAGATGACATTTCATGAGGTTTTTCACCCAGACAGCTGATGGACAGATGGAAGGAGGGCCTTGAATTTCTATGTTGGCCTGAAGACAGATAGTACATGCTGTATGGCATCCTACGGGATTGAATGTCTAAATAAAGTCCACGCATGCGCGTGTCTTGTGTAACTGAACCACTTCTCATTACATGATGGCAGACGGTGGTGCCTTAGAATTTCACATTTTTCATCGGAAACCTTCACGTCTGAAGTAAACGGACATTGCCAAACGAATAGCGCAAGTTTCCTGCATAGGTGAATAAACACGCCAACAAATTTTGAGGACTTGAATAAGTAAAACCAGCCGTTCGAAAATATGCCGACGACAGGCGAACTTGAGACAACCGCTCAGCAGCTACACTATGGGAGTATCCAGCAGGAGGCGACGGGTGACCAGCCGCCTACGCAGCCAGGGGCGAGTCGCACGCAGCAGCGACCATCAGCACCGCCTCCAGTGAACGGGATACGGCCCCCACCCCAATTGACCATCAACCGCGGGGTGATCGATGGGTGGAAGACATGTGGACAAACTACTGCGTGGTAGCACATCTGGATTAGCAAGCAGCAGCATACCAGACGGCATTGTCTTTGCATACAATTGGCCCGTCAGGACTCGAGATTTACAACAGTTTTGTGTTTGCTAAAGGAGATGCTGACAACTTGACTGAAATCATAGAGGCATTTGAACGATATGCTGTAGGCGAAAAAAATAAAACTTTCAAGAGATACCTGTTCAACAAGCAACATCAAGAACAAGGTGAGAGCTTTGAAACTTTTGTTGCAAACCTCCGATCTCTTGCCAAATCATGTAACTTTTGCCAATGCATGAATGACAGTCTCCTCAGGGACAAAATTGTGTTGGGCATCAACGATGCGCAGACGAGAAAGCGGCTACTTCAGGAGAGGAAGCTGACACTCAGCGGCTGCATCGACATCTGCAAGAGTGCAGAAACGGCAGAGTCTCACCTCAGAGCTTTCAGTGATGCCAGTAGTAGCAAATCGGCTGCTACGAATGTCCATAAAGTCAAGCCCAGCAGCAGAAGAGGTTCGACGGGACACCGCCAACGCAAGCAAGGCAGTGGAGTGCCAGCACAGCTGAAGAAAAACAGCGGCAAGCAGACCAAAGCATGCAAATACTATGGCCAAGAGCATGCAAGGGACAAAGAACAGTGTCCAGCTTACGGACAAACCTGCAAGACATGCGGCAAAATCAAGCACTTTGCCAAGGTCTGTATGAAAAAGAAGCTGATGATGTGGAACAAACTCACAATGAACGTAGAGGGAACCTGCCAGGTTAAAGTGACTAACCCAAAGACAAATCGCAAGTATTCGCTCGAGTTCATTGTAGTGTCAGAAGATTTGACTCTGTTGTTAGGTAGTAAAGCCAGTCAACGAATGGACATGATCACAGTGAATGATGATAAATTTCAGAGAGTTCATGCATCATCCATTGCACAAAATGCACCAGCTAAAGTTGAAGAACACTTTGCATACACTAGCAGGGCTCTGAGGGATGCTGAACAGTGTGATCGAGAAAGAGATGCTTGCCATCGTGTTCGGACTGTAAAGATGGAATCAGTTCACTTTTGGAAGAGAAGTTCAAGTCTTCACGGATCACAAGCCCCTTGAAACTATCATCAAGAAGCCGCTGGACAAAGCGCCGAAGCATCTTCAAGGAATGCTCCTGAGGGCAATGGCGTACGACATTGATGTCCACTATGTGAAAGGGAAAGACAACCATCTGGCAGACCCACTGAGTCGTGGTTTTCTGAATCAGAAGAGAGGACAACAAAGCCTAGAGATAATCAATGCTCTCAGTCATTTGTCACTGCCAGATGAAGAGGTTCTTGAGTTGAGAAGGCATACCGCAGGTGATGCAAGTCTCCAGGCCTTGAAGCAGACCATACTGGATGGTTGGCCCGAGCAGAAAAACCAGTTGTCATCTCTAGTCACACCCTACTTCAGTGTCAGAGATGAATTGACAGTTGTAGATGGACTCGTCTCCAGAGGAGAGCGTCTGGTAATCCCGAAGGAGATGAGACACATGTTAGCCACAATGGTGTAGATGGTACATTGAGGCGTGCCGGAGAGTACGTCTACTGGCCAAGAATGACCCAAGACATCACAGAGTGGATACAAACATGTGAGACATGTATGGAATACTCCCAAGCTCCCAAGCACCTCAACTACTGATGTCACATGAGGTACCAGATCGTCCGTGGGAGTCTGGATGGGAAGGAATATTTGATAACAGTGTGTTACCAATCTAACTTCTGGGAACTGGACAGACTACATAAGACCACTGCAAAGCAATCATTTCGCTAGATACGGCCTGCTAGACACCATAGTCAGTGACAACGGCCCACCCTTTTCTTCAAGAGAATTTGATGCATTTGTGAAGGAGCTGGGAATCAAGCATCAAACAACATCACCGTACAACAGCAAGGCGAATGGAAAGGCTGAATCAGCTGTGAAGGCAGCAAAGAAGTTGCTGAAGAAGTGTAAGTCATCTGGAGAGGATGAGAACCTTGCTCTGCTGAACGTGAGAAATACTCCAAGTCAAGGTGTTGACTCAAGCCCAGTCCAAAGATTCCTAGGACGGCGGACAAAGACGAAGATACCAACAACTCAGTCTCTACTTCAACCAAAGAGACATGATAGCAAGCATGAGAAACAGCAACTGGGGGTGAACAAGAAACGACAGGCAAAGTATTTTGACAAGCATACCAAGGAATTGCCTGATCTTGCGGAAGGTGATGTGGTGAGGATGAAACCATTTCGTCCAGGAGAAGACCATCGGAAGAAAGCAGTAGTACTTCGCCGACTGGATAAGCGTTCTTATGAAGTAGACCAAGGAGGTGCTATCTACAGACGCAACAGAGAACACCCGAGGGCTAGCAGAGAGTTACCCGATCAGAGACATACAGTACTGCTATCTCAGAGTCATCACATCTCTACATTCATCATTTGCCACATACATGAACAGGGACGTGAAGGTGTAGCGAGCACATCAGCGAATGTGAGACACAAATTTTGAATTCTCAGAGTGCAGAGATTGGCGAAAACCATGAAGTTCAGATGTACAGTGTGCGGGAGAATGGAACAGCAGGCATGCACGTTTCCTGTTTTACCCAGGTTCTTGCAGTAGAATGACTCACTGAGGTGTCATTTATTGTTCTACAGTAGCTGGTTTTGTCCGTCAGGAAAATTGAATAAACACAGTTGCATCATTTCTACATGAGGCCAGCTCAGTAGACCTTTGTACTTATACAATCCAACGTGGAATACTCCAGCCAGGACTCCCCTCTTTGCACTAAGCCAACTTAATTGTCCTGTCATAAACCATTACTTTACCAAATCTGATGAAAATCAGTGTATCATTTCTGGAGTTATCATGCAAAGAAATACATGTTAGGATTTGACCTTGACCTTTGGCTTTGACCTTGTGACCCAATATCATATCACTTTACTGTATCATCATCATATAAAGTTTGATGAAAATTTGCTCAATCATTTCTGGAGCTATCATGTAAAAAGTGACATTTTAGGATTTAATACCTTCTACCTCTTCGACCCAAAATCTAATCATTAAATTGTCCTGTCATATATGAGCATTGGGCTACGTTTGGCAAAGTTTGGTTTAACATTTCTTGAATTCTCATGTAAAAAGTCAAATATTAGGATTTGACCATGACCTGTGACTTTTGACCTGAACTTCCCAAAATCTAATCAGTTAATTGCCCTGCTATATGTTATGAATTGTAAGAAGAAAGAATTGGCGAGTTACTGTTCATGCATGTTGCCAATTTGAAAAATCCTTCACACAACTCATATCAACAAATGTCTCTGACGATAAAACAAGACAGGAACTCTCAATTTTTTTGCTGAGATGAAAACCAGCATTCTATAAGGACCCATCGAGGTCAAAGTCCATGGAATCAATGTCGTCCCCCGTCGTGAATATAGACCCGTTGAAAGCATCCTTACTCGTAGCTGTCAAGTCAGACAAAATATCCACCCTCTTCTTTTGCCCATGCGCCTCGCTACTATTCCTCTTGTTCCTTTCCAAGAGGGAAGCTTGAATCTCATTGTTGCACACAGGCCCTTGGGTTTTACCCTCAGCTGCGAGGGCTACATCAACTCTAGGATTGGACGATTCTGCTTCGGGTCTAGTCGGAGGCGGTGAAAAGGTAAAGCGCTTGAGCTTGCTCAGGGTGGACTGGGCCGGCCGACCCCCTCCACTTGAAAGCGGAGATGAGGAAGAGGACCCTGTTGATGAGGAGCGGTTTCCATTCTCAAATGAAGTATTGTTTTCTTTTTCTAGGATAACACTATCCCTTGATGGATTCTTACGATGATTTGATGTCTTGTCTGAAGATGGCTTATGTTTTGCAGTATCTTTGCTTAATGTTGTTCCTTTCTTTGCTTTACTGCATGGTCTGTCTCCTTCCCAGTGATGAACCTCACTCTCAGGAACAGACGATTCTTCACAACCCTCCTCCTTTCTTGTGATTCCTCTTGTATCATTCCTCACACCACCCTTGATAACGTCCAACATCTTATTTTTCTTCTTGTCCGTTCTCTCCCACCCGCTCTCTTTGCACCGAGTCCTGAACGACTCCAGAAGTGACGATCCCCGTTCCTGAGGATCACTTTTTGAAGCTCCATCTCCTAACCCACTGGCATTTGTCCTTGCGACATCTCCTTCCCCTTCTTGTTCTCTACCATTCACCATGGGAGAATCAGGACATTTATCTTGTAAACTCTGATTCCTCTTTCCATTCTGAAATCTTTGGCATGGATCCAGCTTTTGCCTGTTAGTTTTATTCAATGGTGGTGATGAGGGGGCTCTGGTTCTTTTATCTACCCTGCCCTCATCGCTTTCGTCACCGCTTCTGCTTGATGGAGTCCTCTTCCTCTTCTTTTTCTCCCTTTCACTTTCACTACCCTCCCTGCCCTCTGGTCGATGTTGAGCGACTCTGTCTCGGCCCTGTTTAACATTCCCTTCAGTTTCCCAGTGGTCCTTGTTCCTTACATCATCAGTGTCAACACAACCCTCAGAGTTGAACATACTTCCTTGACTGGATGCTGTTGCCATGACAACATCCTCATTATCTCCCAAGGCACCATTAGCCTCCTTCACAGAGGCAGCAGTTTCTCTCCCCCTCATCACACCCTGATCCCTCACAGTCTTCCCAGCAGCGGGGAAGAAAGGTGAAGAAACGGCCGACCTTTCAAGCTGACTGCCGCATGACCTGTGACCTTCGTCTTTCGACCTCTGTGACTGCACACCTCTCTCCACTCCACGGATTCCTATCAGCTGACTCTCCTGTGTGTCTGGCATGACAGAAATCTCTGCCTCGCCCATCTCGCCTCGACCCCAACCCTTGACCTTTGTCACGGGGTCACCGGCATCAGCAGCACTCTCGACAGTGTCGTCAAATGGATTCATGGTGGTGTTGGAAGCGTCTTCTTGGTACCCCCTCTCTTGATCTTCCTCCGATGCGGCTCTTTCTTTCAGGAGCCCATTCAGGTTTTCTTCCTCTTCATCCAGAAGATGTTCAAGACCCAGATGACTCAAGATCAGGGAAGCTGGAAAGAAGAAAGACAAAAGATGGCATCAGCTTATTTGTGAAGACCCAGATGACTCAAGATCGGGGAAGCGTGAAAGACGACAGACAGAGGATGGTATTAGCTTATTTGGCATCAAGATTTGTGATGTGATGATGTGTTGAATATCCCTCCCAATACCGATAGGTATCCGAAGTGTTTGGAAAAATGAATCACAACCATTATTTCAGTTGGAAAGTAAGGATCCCATTTATCCACAAAAGGAAACAAAATATGACTTTAAACACAAGTTATTGACTTTTAAAAACCAAGTGGAGAAGACATGAAGCCTATACTGGAAAACGGGTGAGAGATGCCAACCCCTTGTGGTTATCCCGCTTACAAACAATACCAAACAGGCATTAAGAGTGCTATATGAAATAATACCGGGAGATGCCTGAATGACATAACATTTGGGCAATCTCAACAGGGGTTGCCCAGTGATCACTGCTGGTTGCTCTGGGGGTGTTTCACCAAGAGGTTTGTAAGCTACGAACGACTTTACTAACGACTGGTGATCCCTTCTTGTGCTAAATGCGATACCACACTTTGTTTCTGTTTGAACATATTGGGAGTAGATTTTCAACAATCCTAATAAAATTTGACAAATCTACAGCTTTATATTTAGACATGTGTTAACAACATGAATTTTTATTTATAGACATCAGTTTTGAACTTCAGCTGATGGGAATCAAAATCATTGAGAATGTGATTTAGCGCAAGAAGGGGTCACCAGTCGTTTGTAAAGTTGTTCGTAGCTTTCGAACAGCTCGGTGAAACACCCCACGCTCACACAAGGTGGTTCGCAAGCCACGAGTCTAATTTCGCAATCGATAAACAGTGCAAAGTTTTTATCAAACCTCTTGAGCCCTAGATGACCGATTCCATCAGCCTCATGAAGAGACACATGTGGTATTACCCAAGGATCATTTGTACCGAGTGTGATCACAATTGATGCAGAAATAAAGAAATGACAGCAAGTCTAACGAAAACTTGGAGAAAAATGATGCACATGGCCTCATATCATTTGACCTTTTGACCCTTAGATGACCTTTGACCCCATCATCCTCATAATGACACATATGGTATTACCCAAGGATCATTTGTACCACCTTTGATCACAATTGATACAGAAATAAAGAAATGAGAGCAAGTTAAAGAAAAAAAAATTTGTAACAGACCAACAGACCAACAGACTAACAGACCAACAGGCTAATAGACCAACAAACCAACAGACTAACAGGAAAAGTGATCACTAGGTCTCTACCGAACTTCGTTCAGGTGAGACAAAAAATACAATGATCATGTACAAATACAATGATCATCTATCTGGCGCTCCATCGCATCACGCTCACTTCTTACCTTGTTTGTGGTATTCCTCCTCTGGGTCCTCTGGGAATGATGTGTGCAGAGCGTTCACCCCTCCAAGCAAGGCTGCCCCCTGGAGACAGCGAAGAGACAGTATTCATGTCATGACCCGTTTTTGTCCAAACATCAATCAAAAGTTAATTTGGGATTCATCATGCAATGTTCACAAATTTTTTCCGTTGACTGAATAGCTGTTTTGACAGAAATACGCACAAACGACTAATTGCCAGTTTGAAACCTTTGGTCTTCAAATTAGTGTTACTATTGCACCTACATATTGTTTTTCTTGACATCATCTTTACCCAGACTGCAACATATCATCAGTATTTTGATCATAATGTGAGTTGAGAAATGGGTTGTCAATTTGAATACTAACTTTGTTTTCCCTTTCAAACAATTACCTGCATGGATGCCCCATAAAGCTCACGTCCACAAAAAAAAAAACACTTAATCTTCAAATTGGCAACACATTGTAACTGTTTAACTCACAATTCTGGGTGTAACTGTTGCTTTTTAACTATCTCTTGTCATGCTTGTTTTCTAACTTGGTGTAACTATTGACTTGATTGTAACTCACATAATTTTTGCAGAAAGGAATAATCTGAGTTGTGAATATGTTGCCAATTTGAAAGCTGACACAAAGATTGCGTTTCGTCAACCAATAAATTACCTGCATAGACGACTCCATGACGCTGACGGCCACGACGGCATCCTGCACGCGCACCTCGCTTTGGCACATGATACGAGCATGGGCTTGAGCAAGACGTACCATGCTCTCAAGGAGCCGAATCGTGGTGCGCGCCGCGTTCCTCAGGTCTGCCTGACGCTGCGCCTGGTAGTAACGTGACAGCACCCTGGCAACATGAAAACGAAAGACACATTCCAAATGACGTCAAAAGTAGAACAGCCCTCCCATCTAAAAAAAATGTGTGGATACCATGGGAAATGGAAGAAAATTCTGTGCTAGAAGTTCCTGCACAATTTCAATGATGGTAACTGACATTAAGCAGAAGTACTTGTTTATTGATCACTAGATTTCAAGATGGGTTTCGGACGAGGAGTCTGAAACAAACCAGTGACCACAATAGCGCACATCACCAATGGCTGATGCACCGCCCAGTGCAATATAGCTCATGAGTGTAGACTATGCTCTTTACAAAAGGGATGAAATGAGCTAGCCATAACTCCTTCTTTGCCGGACTCAATACTGCCTAAAGTGGAGACGGTGTCCAATATCAATGCACAAATGCCTCAATGGCGCATAGAGAGATCACTCCTTCTTTGCCCGACTCAATACTGCCCTATGGGAATGTTGTGTATTACCAGTACTAAAATGCCTCAGTGGCACATAAAGATTTAACTTCTTCTCTGTCACACCCTATGAAATTGGTGTGGTGCAAAAATGCCTCCGCAGTGCTTTCACCCCTAACTATGTGGTGGAGTGGTGCAAAAATGCCTCAATGGTGCTTTCACCCTCACTAACCCTGGGCTATTTTGGAGGTTTTGGGGGGGGGCTACCCCCCTAAGATCTCGGCCGTCGGTAATTTGTCATATCCTCTAAAAGAAAATAGTCAAAATATATTCTTGTTTCTTTTAATATATTCAAAAAATTTTTTTTTTTTTACAATTTTGCAAATTTGTGTGTTTTTTATGTTTTACGTTTTTTATCACTTTCATAATTATCCTAGAACTGCTACTTGAATTCACAAGTGACATGATATAGAAAGAAACAAATAAAAATGTAGTTAGAAAACAATGTGTATAACATTCATTCAAATCCATACACTTTACACACAAATAAATACAAATTTCAATTTCTTATGTGACACAAAAATGTTACATAACTCCGCAACCGCAGCATGGAGTATACAAAGCAGTATACAAACTTGGTATCAAAAGTTGCAGAAAACTCAAGAGAAAAGAGCCATGAAATGGCGGCACGAGCGCTTTATGCACTAAAAAATTCTCGCAGTTTAGAATGAGTGGGTTGTGTGAGACTTAGCTGAGGAACTTACATGTTTGCGTTGGGTGTCATGACGGGATTGATTGTCTTGATGATACTGAGGTACGTCTGCATCTTCTCTATCCCCCACAGCTCTCCAGAGGGCGCTCCTGCATTTATAAAACACCCCAAAACAATAGACTATTCTCATGATTAAAAAAAAATATATAATCTCTCCTGTGTTTATTCTTTCTTTCCTTTCTCCACCCCATGAATAGGTCAAATATCTTGAAAGAAAACAACCACAGGGTGCTACCAAACGTTTTACTATATTCTAAATAGTATTTATTAGCATTCTTGTTATGTATGCAACTTTTTAAGCACTTCATTCGTACAATACATTACTAGTGGCAGCTTCAAAACCTCTGTGACGTTTGCCCGACTAGCAACAACCGATATATTTAGAGAGCATGACAACCATTGAAACTTTATCCTATAAAACAAGTGGATGTAATAATGCAGATCAATTGACCTTGTGGTCCAGTTGTAACTAATAAATGTTTACCTGGTGTAACTAATACAAACCAACTAACCTTGCGGTCCAGGAGTTTTCCCCTCCAAGATGTACGACGACACCACTTGGTCCCACTCCTCATTCTGTGAGTCCAGAAGCACGAGCACGATGTCAAATCTGCTCAGGAGTGGGCTCGCGAGGGCGATGTTCACCGTGATGGACTCCTCAGGGTCATATTTTCCCTTAGGGTTGGTGGCAGCCAGGATGGTGGTGCGAGTGTTGAGTTTGCAGACCAAACCGGCCTGCAATTGAGCGGAAGGAAAAAAAGAAAATCGCGTTCACACACAAGATATCTATTGACATACAAGTTTGAAAAACCTCACTAGCCAGCAAGTGCTGCATACCTTTAGTGTGTATTCACACAAGATCTCACTAGCCAAGAAGTGCCACAATCTTTATTTGCACATTGACCATGCATTTGCTCAAAGATCATTTCTATTCACAAAAAAAAAACGCACTTAAAGTGTGATTTTGACTGCAGTCGAGAGCTCACTGCTTTATGGGATTTGTTGTTGTTGACACACAAGATTCTAACTAAGGTTGGAGCATGCTGGGAGGGGAGGGGGCATAATGGCCCCTCCTCAACATTTTGTGTGATCATTCCGAAACACAAAAAGACATCGGTGCAAAATTTCATGGCTTATTTCTGTGCAACTTTTGAGACCAAAAGTGTGACAAGTGGGTACACCATTGTGACGCCACATCATTTTAGCAAGACAATGTCCAAGCACAGCTCATTTTTCAAACTTATTGTCCTCTTTCATACAATTAAAAAAAACACAATCATTTTTTCATTCCGATCACTTAAATTGAAACCAAAACAAAGCAAAATGAGGCTTTTGCAAATATCTCATTTCACAAACTTATTGATAAAATAAAAGAATAAAGCTTTATGCCTCACATTATAACTTTCCAACCATAATATAAGTGAATTATAAAGAAAAAAAGAGGAATATGTACATACATTTGCATAATTCATCAATGATAAACTATGATTAAAATAACAAATCTACTTATGCAAACTTACGGATTACATCGCCAAATGTTGTGGTCGTCACACGCAATGTGGCACAAAGATTCCCTTCTCAGACTGACAAAAATGATGTTTTACTGATGAAATCTTTCTGCAACCACATTTCTCCAAGGAAGTTCCACAAATATGATCTTGAACGGTATCTTAAAGTCAATGTCATTCAGTACCTGAAGCATAGTTAAAACCAGCCAAGGTCAGTTCATTTCTGGAAACCTGGTACATCCGGTTCTCGTTTATGAGAAGGGATCTTGGGAAACTGGGTAAAACTGGTTCCTGAATTAAATGGCTTAATCGTGATGATTAAGTTTAATCTAAATATGGTGAAGGATATTAAAACAGAACACACCTGATTTTTAAACAAAAAATGTTTCCCCCCAAAATGTTTGTTCCAGTCAGTACACTCTACACCATTGAGTGAGGCCAGAGGTAGGTTGCCATGGTTACCTTAGCTACGCTAATCGTCTGTTGTTCCATTGCTTCGTGTATGCTCCCTCTGTCATGCTCTCTGATGCTGTTGAATTCGTCTGACAGAAAACACAAAACAAAGTGAGAGACTAAGACCAGCGATATTGGAATACAGTAGCAACCACATTTCACAGTTGTTGGGAGGAACACACGTGGGAGACCTCAAAAGACATGGGAGGAAACAATCAAAGCAGACAGAAAAATGTTGAACATTACCCACATTGACTCAAATGACAGGACAGTATGGAGGAGAGCCATATCAAGGAAATGAACAGTCTAACCACACAAAGTGGGAAAAACGGACCTTAAAAGCTGATAATGATGAACCACTGCAGCATGTATGAATGTCCGAAAGTGCACTTGTTCAAACACTTTTATAGAACTTCTATGGCAGGTCAATGTATCGGAGAACCACACCCGGAGCAGTTTAAAGACAGGTAGCCCTCTGGAGGTCAAAAGTATACAATCTTGCGAAACAAACTGCTTGACACCATCAGTGTCCCTTACCAATGCAGCAGATGCCCCCGTCAGCTAGGACCAGAGCCCCAGCCTCCAGCGTCCACTCTCCGGAGTCCCTGACCGCAGTGACCGTCAGACCGGCACTGGTGGAACCGATCCCAGTGGTCAGCACGGACCGTGGCATCACCTTGGCTGCATACTTCAGGAACTGGGACTTCCCCGTGCCTGGATCGAAAAGAGAGAGATAACAACTTTGATTTGTCTTGAATGGAAAGTCTGCCCTGAATTATGTTGGTTTCAATAAAAGCAGTAACATGAAAGAAACATATTAGTGAAGGTTTGATGAAAATCCGTCAAAGGATGAGAAAGTTCTGATCTTTTAAAATTGTAATTTTTTTTATGTGCGAGGAGCTCTCCCATATGTTGTGTGCTGTATGATTCCCTAAATTGCTCTTTTTCTATTTTTTTTCCATAGGGTATGTGTGTTTCTAATGATGTATCAAATGCACAAATAAAATGATGCATATCCTTTTGAGTTTGTTTATATTTCAGTACAAACACATATATGTAAAGACATTTTGAATGTGAAAATGTCTTGTGAATCTGAATCTCGGAACCAAGCCTTGAAAATGACATTGATTTATTGCACAATCTATGCTCCCATAGGATCACAAGGGTTAATGGACCTGGGTCACCGACTAGGAGGAGGTGGGACTCCCCCCTCGTTCTAGTTCCCGAGGAATCCTGTCTGGCCACGCCCCCTGCCAACACCATAGCAACCGCTAGCTTGACGACATAGAGACCGTAGACCTGGGGGCACAAGCTTGCTAGGATGATGTTACGACCCTGGAAGAGAAATCTATGAGTCATCAATCTGGTTTAGCTTTAGTTTCATTGGTACTCTCCACAGTAATCTCACTCTCTAAGCACCGTTTCTGGAGATAAAGACAGATATATCAGGGTTCCCAGCATTTCAAGAAAACAGAATTCCTTGATTTTTTTCCTTGATTCTTACCTGATGAAGTCTCAAAATTCCATGATAATTGTTTGAACTCATATCCAGTTTCACATGCTTTGTACATTGCTGCAGTGAAAATTCAGTATAAAACATGTAACGTAAAACTAATTACAGGCATGTTATGGCCCCCCTTCTCCCCTTAAAGCCATCCTTTCCACACCTTATGCAGGTAGTGGTTAATTCAAAATTCCCTGACTTTTCCCTGATTTCAGGCATTTTTTATCAAATTCCCTGACTGGAAAAAAGCAAAATAACTTCCTCTGATTTCCCTGATGGGCTGGGAACCCTGGGATATGGTGTGCCACAAATATCTGCTTCGTGTTTTCTGGATGAGCTTTACCTCCTGCTGACCTGCACCTCTCTCTGCAATCCATGCATTCAGACACGTCATCCAATTCATCTGTTTCCTTTCTCCACCTTTTTTCCCTCCATCTTTCCTGTCATTGCCATTGTCATTGTTTTCCAAACCATCCTTTCTTATCGTATGTCTTAAGAAACCCATTTGCCTTTTTCGTATCTCCACGATCAGCTTTCTCTCCACCCCAGCTCATCCTAGATAGAACCTCTTCATTGGCTCCAGTGTCCGTCCATGGAATCCATATCATTCGTCTGAGGCAACACATTCACAACTCTCCAAACACTTTCTCACGTCTACTGACCATGCTTCACTTTCAAACATCATTGTGGGGCAGGTGTAGCAATTACGTACTCATAACCGAGCGTCCATTCTTAGCCTCCTGTTTCTTAGGATTTTCTCCAACTTTGAAAAGGCTAATAAAGCTAGTGCACTCCTGATTCTTTATCTCCTCTAGAGCATCTGTTATGGTACTGCCAAGGTAATTGAAAGCATATACTTGCTTGGTGATGTTGTTTCTTACGTTTAGATAACATGTTGGAGCTTCCTTGATCTTAGAGATATCCATGCTTTCTGTCCTAAATTGTCACAAATTGATGATCCCTTTCTTTCTCTCTCTGTAAACACTACATCCAACCTCCTTTGAGCAAAACATTGACTGCTTTGAAAATGCACCAATGCTCTTTCTATTTACAGGGTTTTATATGATTTATAATATAATTACCATCAGTGGAGTGAATTTGTGGGTATCCCAAAAGTCTTCAAATTCTTGCCTCTGCAAAAAAAAAGGTAACAATGTTGAAAAAGTATCAAAAATAATTCCGGCCTAAAATCAGTATGTTCAAGGTCACCTGGTCACTCATACATAAAATGATTGGTTGAACGATTAATTGATTGATTGATTGTATTGAAATCATCAGAAAGCAGGTATGACGAATATCAATCATAACTTGCAAGTGATATCTTGTGTGGATCTATCATAATTATTCATTGCAAAAATGCATATTGGCTAGGACTTTCCATGGACAACAAACAGTAATGGTTTTGGTTTGGGCGAGTTTGTGTTACAGCACCCGGAGGCTTGTATAGAAATATTGGCCCTCCAACCCAGCCTCCTTACCTCCTGCCTCCAGCCCTGCCTCGTTGCTGCTACTCATAAGAGGCTTGTAGCTCAGCTGGTTTCAGGACACCCAAGACTTTAGAATTTGCATGCATGACAGATGTGGTCTTCTTGTCTCTTTGTCACATAACATCCCTGTCTTAACTACTGTAAAACTAATTTTTGTGCGAAACTTATTCTCAAGCTTTCTCATAAGCACCAGCTCACACCAGCCCTATTACCAGATTTTAACAGTCCTTTTTACAGCAGCGCTGGAAAATCAAAGGAATCATCTGTGTTTTTGTTTTTCCTTCAAAATACAAATTTTTCCAGTAAAAAACAACTTATATGGGATAAAAGAATTAAATTTTTGAATTCCAGGGTTGGCAGGTCTGTGAAAGCCAATACAAGGCCTTCCCACAATCCCTCGATGTTCGGTTACCATTTCCTCCGTGATCGTCAGCACCTCTCGTTGTTCGTTCTTCACAGAGACGTGATTTGCCTTCAGCGCCAGATCGATCTCACATTTTGAGTCGACGTAGGTGGCCTGCCAGCGTCTCATGACGGTTCCCCTATGGAGGAGGGGAAGCCATGAGAAATGATACCAGTCTGCTGTCATCATTCACCAATTGTGGTTATCATCTTTTTCGCCTTCCTCAGCAAGAATTAAAACAGTTGAATTTCATTTACCCCTTTGATCCAAAATTTTTGGGCAAGCGCTCACTGTCTAAAACAAGATTATTTTAGGGTATCCAGCCACTGTACATGTGTAAAGAGCATGAACCACAATTGATAAACAAAAGGTGAATATCGATCGTTACTTGTTGCTCACGAGCATTGCCATTGAGTGTGCACTGGAAATTTTGCATTGTAACTAAAATGTGCCACCATAGCATGCAATATGTAATGTGGTATAACTATTTCCTTCAGAAACGGATAAACAACTTTTAATAAAATCCATCTCAAACAACATTTCTCCAAGGAATTTCCACAAATATGATCTTGAATGTAAGCTATACAATTCAACTACTGATTGCGCATATCAACTACATTCAAATGTAATGACAAAGTACTTAAAACAAGCTTATATTGGTATGTTTCTGGAGACTGGCAATTCCCAGTTCCTGTTTCTGCAAAGGACACTTCTGGTTCCCATATTATACATATATTTTATGATCATGCGGGAGCTTGTGGAATAAGGGAGACTATTTTTATAATGATGTCACGAAATAGTACCTTTTTTCCCTCTGACGTCATGAAATAGTCTTTTTCTTTCCTCTGAGCTTCTTTCGCTCTATATAGTTCAACTATTTGTGGTCATGTGACACACTTTTAAACAATCAATGAACTGGCATATATCAACGAGGGATATAATCAAATCTATCTACTTACGTGACTGTGATGTCATCACCAGCCTTGCAGCAATCTACTAAGTCATCTTCCAGTACCACCCACATAGACCTGGGTATCTACAGGTCAAAGGTCAAGAGAAGAAAACAATCTATTTTTCTCAAATGGAATTGGTTTGCCACTGTCACATTCCGCAATGGCAATCCAATCTTATAAAAATCTCTGCGCCGTTGAAATAGGAAGACTGCCCTCCTTCTCAAAACTGAATGCATGTTATCATCATATTTCTTTGCATGCATATACCTCTACTTTCAAAGGAAATATCATTGTAAAACATAATGAAGGTCATAACAACACCTTCTGAACCCTATTCCGACTAGGGGGGGGGGGGGGGTGTCATATTGACATGGCAAATTTAAATTTCAAATCAATTCTCATGTTTCTTATTGTTTGAATTTCTTTGTAATTCTTTTGTTCTTTAAAAAAAAAAATCAGATATGTATTATGATAAGTTTCAAGAAAAACAGGATTATACCAAATGTCTAGAAAGCACAATTGACAGTGTTCTCAAACAATTTAGGAAAAACATTTTTTTGTACACAAACCTGTTATGTTATTTTTTGGTCTAATTTTGGCCCGACATACAATAACATAACGTTGCATGACCTCGGAACAGAGCATCCAATTTTTTCAAATTTGGGTCTTAAATGTTTATCAAACCAACCGTTCCCATGGTGAGCTTGTGAACTTGTTCCTGAATCTTGATCTCTTGGTAATCTCGACAGCTTGAGGGCGCCCCACTGCTATCGACGTTGGAGAGACACGAGAACTTGGTGGAACCGCAGCCCTCTGGGTTGGGGCAAAGGTCTGGCTTGCACTCGTTGTAGTAACGCTCGATGTTGGCCTGTGGGTAGGGGTGGGGTGGTGGTGGGGAGAGGGTGGAGTGGAGAAATGAAGAGAGGAAGAAAGAGAGAGAAGGAGAGATGAATAGAGGAAGTTGGAGAAATAAAGAGAGAATGAGAGAGAGGGGCAGGGGTGTGGAGAAATTTAGAGAGAATGAGAGGAAGAGAGAGAGAGACTAGGAGATATGAATGAAGGACGTTGGAGAAATAAAGAGAGAATGAGAGGAACAGCATAGAGGGGGAGGGAGGGAGAGAGAGACAGAGAGAGAGAGAGAGAGAGAGAGAGAGAGAGGGAGACAGACAGAGACAGACAAGGGGAGAGGAATAGAGGAAGAAAGTTAGAAAAATAAAGATAGAATGAGAGGAATGGAACAGATGGAGAGAGGGAGAAAGATACATAGAAGAAAGAGGATGGACAAAGAGAAGAATAGAAATAAGAATATGAAGGGGAGAGGAGGTTAGAAAGGGTGGAGGTTGGAGAAATACAGAGAGAATGAGAGGAAGGAGGAGAGGAACAGACGAACAGAGGAAGAGAGAGAGAGAGAGAGAGAGAGAGAGAGAGAGAGAGAGAGAGAGAGGGAGAGAGAAATATAGAAGATAGAAGAAGAGGAGATATGAAAAGAGGAACAGGAATAAGAATAAGAAGGGGGAGATAAAAGGGAGACAGATGGAAACACAGGAGCAAAGAGCCAAAGTGAGATGGATGTAAAGAGACAGAAAGAGAGAGAAGAGGGAGGAAGCAATATCCAATGATTTTAATTTAGTATTTGGTCAACCGAAAATGTTAAGTTGTATTTGCAATACTCAACATATCCCAGTTGGCCATCTTACTCGCAAATAATCATTTATTTCTGATTTCAGAGTTAATTAAAAAACAAATGCTTCTATGATAAATGCAATTGTATGTTCTGATATTAATTTTACACTATAAAAACAATGACAGGAGAGAGCAGAGGAAGTTTGAATTGACCAACCGGTACAGAGAAGACATGGCGGCAGCGAGAGCACATGAAATCCTTCTCAAACTCCAGCATCTTGACTAGAGTTGTCCGGATAACGGTGCCTGAAAGCAAATGAAAAAAAACACACAAAAAACAATAACACCAACAACAACAATAACAATACTACGATTAACAAAAACTATAATAATGGATGTGATGATGACAATACATTTTTATAAATCATACTTCAAGATGTGGCGATATTAATCCAAGGTATAAATTGTGTCAAATGAAATGATCCCCAGTACAATTATCTATGGTGTTCATGAATACAAAATATTCAAGGCTCCTTTTGACTATCTGTGCAGAATTGATTTATAAATGTAAGAAATAATGAGAAGTTCTTCAGGGTGACAAGGACAAGATTCATGGACTTTACTTCAAAATTTGAGAGCATTACAGCAATCAAACAACATGCAATACATTGCACCTATCATTTATTTGAGAGATACAACGCTCAATATATTCCTCTTTTTGCTCATTTCAGATCAACAGTGGTCTGGTTACCTAGTGGTCAAGTCAATGCCCAGCAAGCAGTAGACGCAACATTCAAATTTCCACTTCGTATATTTTTTTAAAAGTATGTTTCTCTTCTGAGATTGAGCAATCAAGCAATCAATCAATCAATAATCACTAAATCTTCTAATAAGCAATACCTTGGAAATGTATCTTTCATTGCTCTAAAACTTGGATAAGCTGCTACTCTAAAATGATTTTTAATTACAATGGAATGAAGGTTAAATTTTATAATAGCAATCTGACTCTGTTTGAGTGTTGCCAATTTGAAAGCCAAAATAATAATTATTTGCATGTTTTAAAAGGCCCAGGCCGTGAATGAGTTCATATGGGGAATGCCAGTACAAGCAAGGATGACGAGCAGCGTACCCTACCTGAGATGGAGAGAAAGCGACCAATGTCTGTGTTTCTGGGCAGCTGTTCTCTCACCAGCTCAGGGCAGGCAGGCAATCCTATCAGTCTGCCGTGTAGGTTGGTCTTCATCGTCTGCGACATCAGGAAAGAAAGACAAGAAAGATGATGAATGTTGATGATATATCATGAGCCTGATTCTCTTTGAAGCATTGCAGCTTCGTCTATTGTGTTGCACTGATAGATAGACTACGTTTATAGGACAAAGTGAAGATGCGAAATGCAATGAATGTTGGTGTTTATCATGAACTTGATTATCTTTAGTAGTATCACAGCTTAATTTGTTTGTTGCATTGCACTGATGAATAGACAACATTTACACCAAGAGCAGAAGATGAGAAAGACAACAGAGTGCCGAAGCACAACATCATGTGAGTAGGTTGTCAAGACAACTGGTTGTCAATCATGTGGATAGAGCAGACAGCGTAGATCACAGCAGGGACTCTCATTGGGAGTGCCCAACTCTAGCCTGCGAGACTATGTACCAGTGAAACTCTCACTTAAGTGATGTTGTTTAGCAATGGAAACCTGCATAACAGCGGATATAATGACATCACTTCTGTATTCTATGAAGACATGTTCTTGATACATCATATACATGATTATCTTTGGAACCTAGCAGTTGATTCTATTGTATTGAACTGATGGATAGCCAACATTTGCTACAATGGGATGACATAAATCAGACTTGCTTGTACCAGTAGGGCAATCCTGCATAATTGTCTGATGTGATGTCCGGATGTGTGACATGCCAAATGAGTGTTATTCATATAACAAAAATATGGAATGCCTCTTGGATTTTATAGTGCTAACTAAAGGCACTGCCTATGGTTTACGAACTTTGATTTTTGAAGAGTGTGTTTTGAAGACAGTGTAGTGTGTCCCTTTTAAAAACAGTCATGAAATTTGTCATGGATCAAGAGTATTACCTGTATGAAATCTCGGACATAGCTCCACAAACCTTTCAGGAGTAGTGAAAAACTATCCTTGTGCACATTTGAAACACCCTGTTTCATTATAACAACAGTCTTAATTCATATACCGTATTACACCAGCCAGCAGAGCACTGCTTGCCTAAACGCATGACTGTGGCGCGAAAAGGTGTGATTGTGCAACTCAAAATATAGTGATCAATTTCATTTTGCTTAAAGTTAGTTTCCGGTGCTTATACTGTGAGGGAGGACTATTTTCTTCAATTTTATGTGATCTTTACAGAATTGTATTTTTGTTTCCTATCTACCACACAAGTACACAAATTCCTACCATGTTGTGCTTCTCTGGGTGACCCCTGTAGATTTCCATGGCGACTCTGGTCAGAGCGATGTCCAGCAGGGGAAGGGTCAAGAGCGGGCTGCCCAGGATGAGGTCACTGACCTCCATGTTGGTCTCAAACAGGGTCATCGCACTGCAAAGACAGAGGCAAGGGACCATGCACACCACAGGTAGATTTTGCTTTATAGTTTTCTTTATGGTACTAAAGTGAAATATTAGCCCATTTCTGAAACCTGTGTTGTAGCTGAGAGTTGCGGTGTGCATGAGTTGCTTTTTTTTTACTTTTTGCAATTCTCAGGCCACAAGATTGCTTGAATAGCACATATCAACAGTTAATTAACCTCAATAAACCCTACCTTACCATAATCCTCTTCAAGCCTGTATCTGAACCCTAACCTACTTTTGTTGATGTTAAGCTGTTAATTCACTAAAAAAAAACACATAAAAATTAATTAAAATGAGGAAAATCGCTGTCAGATGAAGAATAAAATACCCCTTACTCAAGCTGCAGGCTGTAATGTTGACATTCATCTTCTTTGAACAGGATTGACGCTAGGTCTGCTCGGTGCTGCTCCCTGGTGTAGCTCTCAAAGATACCTGGATGGATGAACAAGGAAGGTGAGGCAGTCAGAGAATTCAAATTTAATTTATTGTCAACAACTTTCATTATCATTGAATACCGTACTGACCGTCTTACTTGCCGCACCCGCAGATAAGCCATCTATTTTGTTGTTGAATGTTGTCACACAATGCATAGTTTCATACATGTGTATAACGTGTTAGTTTTAAAGACCAGACTTTTGCCCACGCCGCCTATTAGCTGCAGCCGGACTTTGACGTGATTTCCACGAGAAAAACCATGCGGCTTATGAGGCGATCAGTATGTACGGTATTTAAATGAAGCTGGCAATTACAGAGATAAATATTGAATGGACACAAGCATTTTCTAAATGATGCTCATTGTAAAAATGTTGGGTGAACATGATATTCAAATTGTGATTTACATGTTTTTTCTAAAGTGTTTTTGAAATACTTACTGATGTACTCCTCTCTTTCAGCAGATGTAAATTCATCTCTTCTCGCCATCCCTACATCAGGTCTGAAATATAAACTGTTACAGTTCACATCATGAATTTTATATAAGATCGGTAGACAAGAGTAGCACTAGCAGTTAATGTTTCTTCAATAATTCCACAGCACAATACTATCTGCCATCGATTGAAGAACATTTTTGTGGCTCAAAAATCGCAAAACCTAACCATTTACGATCGTACACCGCAACTCTCAGTCTCACTCACAGCCAGCAGCTTCAAACTCCATAGGCCGTGTGTACGAAGTAAGGCAGAACGGCCTATAATTTCAAATAACCATGACTATTTAATTCTCGTTAATAAAATGAAATCACTTGCAGGCCACCTTCCTTGCACTAATTGAAATATGATTCACACATTAAAATGAAAGACACAATCTTTTACTCACAATTCTAAGTAGTTTTGCTAATCAGGTTTCACGACTTGTCTGCTTTCTAACCTCCGGAAAAAATCATGTAAAAGTTCGTAGCTCCCCTTAGCCCTTATTTGACACGTAATGGGGAGGACGATAGTTGGCTCAGCGAAAGAAGTGCCGATAGCATGTTTGTAAACATCCAGGCTGTGCACACAATAGCCCTTGCGATATTATTTGTGCTTAAATGTCGTTACGATTTATAATTTAGAAATAAATGACAAAATCTCATGAAGTTGGCAGTTTTATCTATTTATATTCAATGACGCACATAAATGTTCATATAACCTGGGTACAATGTTTTTATTTTTTGTCTGCTACAAAATCGGACATAAGACTTTAAGAGCTTCTACAAATTACGAGCTTAATAATGCCATCACTCTTTGATAAAGACTAGTCACGGTGGAAATTTCTTTTCGTATGCTAATAATAGTCATTCGACGTGTAAACATAGCGGAGAGCAGACGCTGCTACAAAAGCTGAACGGGAATAAATCTTGGATTTTCTCCTAATGAATAGGTAAGCTGATATGATTTGTAAGGTATTTGTAACCCATCTTTAAGAAGGGTTGTAAGTCAACTCCAGCCAATCACAGGCCAGTCTCCCTCACTGCTATCCTGTCTAAACTCTGCGAGCACATTATGCATTGTGCCATCATTCATCACCTCATTGAGCATGGCATTCTTTCTGACAGTCAGCATGGATTCAGGAAGCGTCGTTCATGTGAGACACAGCTGATACTCACCATCAACGACCTAGCAAAAGGACTGGAAGATAAAGAACAGATTGATGTCATATTGCTAGATTTTGCTAAGGCCTTTGACAAGGTTTCTCATCAACGACTTCTCCTTAAGGCCAGGTACTATGGTATAAGCGGCCTTACCCTTCAGTGGATTGAAGACTTTCTTACTGGGCGAACTCAACAAGTCATGTTGGAGGGCCAAATCAGTAATGAGATAGGAGTCACATCGGGCGTGCCACAAGGTAGTGTCTTGGGACCCTTACTATTCCTGATTTACATCAATGACCTACCAGATGGCATATATCACTCAAAATCCCGCCTATATGCTGATGATTGTCTCCTATACAAGACTATCAAAACATACCAGGATTGTAACCAGCTCCAAGAAGATCTTGCTAGCCTTCAAGAGTGGGAGGCCAAGTGGAAAATGGAGTTCCACCCTGCCAAATGTCAAGTCCTGCGAGTGACCAACAAGAGGAACCCAATAGCTGGCCAATACAACATACATAATCATCGCTATGCAAAGTATCTTGGGTTGCACATCGACAAGAAACTCAACTTCAACACCCATGTCGATGTCACCGTCAAGAAGGCAAACTCTGTCTGTGCCTTCCTACGACGAAATCTAAAACACCTCAATCGCAGGGTCAAAGAAGCTAGCTACAATATGTACATTAGACCGGTGGTGGAATATGCTGCAACAGCATGGGACCCACACACCCAGAAAAATGTCAGCAAGATCGAGATGGTACAGCGAAGGAGTGCACGATACGTCACTGGTGACTTCCATCAAACCAGCAGTGTCACTGCAATGCTGGCCCAGCTGAAATGGGCGTCGCTTGCCAGCAGACGTCTACAAAGCCGACTTGCCATGATGTACCGCATCCGCTTTGATCTTGTAGACATCAACTGGCGACTACACCTTATAGAAGCAACATCCTCAACCCGTGGACATGGATCCCGTTTCATCATTCCCAAGAGCACCAACCAAGTCTACAGCCAGTCCTTCTTCCCCAGAACTGTCAAGGACTGGAACAGCTTACAGATTGATCCAGCCAACTCACCCTCCCTCGAGGCATTTAAGGCTTCGTTGAGGGAGGTGTATAGACCATAGTGACCCCCAAGAAAGGCAGTCTTTTTACTAGCACAATTTGTACATAATGTGCACTTATTTTTATTCAATGAATCTGGCTGGCACACACATATGGTGCTCACACATGCACACAGTGCGCAATCTTCAGTAATGAAGCAGCACTCTACTGGAAGAAGAAGAAGAAGAAGAAGGTTTGGGGGCATGGCATTAATCTTGGGAAGACTTTTAAACAGTCCAAGAATTCATGGTTTTGAAGTCACCACAATTTATATGCACAATATCCACAATTCCCTATGGACCTGAACATGTGTGTGTATATATACAGCTATATTACACACGTAGCAGGTATGCTCGTCACAGCTTCAACAGGGGTTTCAATTGCTTTTCGATATGCGCACACACAATCAACGAAATAGTATGTGTGTCCAATAAAGTACAAACTTCCCTTTTTTACTTGCACCATGTCAATAAGCATTACCTCGCCACAAACCTCTGTGGGCCCTAAACACAGTCAGCCTGCAAGCATCTTCACGCTGTCTTGAACAGTTGCAGGAGGAAGGCTCAAACAGAATACATGGCTTCTATCTATAGCATACTAACATAAAATTGCAGGGGTGGGACTGTGAATTTATTCAACAAGTTTTCAGGTCCAATTGGAATGGAAGACCAGACATCCTCAAGTGTATTCAACGCACATAGATCAAAGAACTACGCAAATCACCATCTTTGAAAATGCAATGGTGATAGATTTACCTCTTTACAAGTGAAATATATGCACATTCATGGGTATGCTGTGCCTTTGGCTTGAGCAAGTCTCGAGAAAAACATCGAATCGGCGTCAATTTTCAACAGCATTCGGGTGAGGGCGCTCTAAAATTTGACCCATCGTGAATAAAAAAAACAATCTCGCAGCGCGACCAAACTTTCGACCAATAGCATTGTAGCGTGAGCGTAGGTCATGACGTAATAATTGAAAGCCAACAATACGCCTCGTTGCTAGGTTTGGGGGCACTCATGTAAACTTTGTGCAAGTAGATACGTACGTCGTACAAATCATATTTTTCCGCAAGACAAGCACAATACTAATACTCAACAATTTACAAGAAAATTATTGACCTGTCTTGTGCTTTATCATACTACGTCAGAAATGGCACTTTGTCTGTTTATCAAACCTTTCCGCGCCCTGAAAGGAAGACTTCAAATAAAAGGAGGTATTGTACAAATGTATTGTTTCAATGTAGCTTTTAATCTGAGTTAGACTGTTATGTAATTGCCAATACTTTTATTTTTTTTTTATTTAGATTGGGATATGAGATGGAACACTATTGTTTCTCATTCCAATTTGACAATTTGATTTTTGGAGGAGACATATCCTTCTATCAAATAAAAACTCAGATGATGAGGGGGAAATCAGGTGGAAACAAAACAACATCAGCATGTCTTTTCGCAAATATGTTGTAAGTTGTTTTAGTGAAGTATGCTCAAGAATAAGAAAATGGTGCAAATGTTTTTATTCTAATGTTCTTCTTTTTTTTTTAGTTATATAACCTCCTTTTTAAGGTTTAGTCAGGAAATTTAATATATAGTAAATTTGTAATGAGTCTACGTATTAAGAAAAAAATAGTTGTATTCCATATTCTATGAGTATTTAATGAGTTTGTATTAATTGCGATGGCAAATTTAAAAGAAAACTGTGTGTGTGTTTTTGTGTGCTTGTTTGTGTGTGTGTGTGTGTGTGTGTGTGTGTGTGTGTGTGTGTGTGTGTGTGTGTGTGTGTGTGTGTGTGTGTGTGTGTGTGTGTGTGGAGGGGGCGTTTCTTTCTTTCCTTTCGAGTCATGACGATGCTCTTCTCTGCCTCATGTCCTTTTAGATATCAAGCGGCACTGTTTTACACCGCTGATTCGGAGATCGCTTGTCACTGGAGGAAGTGCGTTGGTCGACCGGTAAAAAAATGCCATTCTCTTTTCCCCCCATTTCGTCTTTGTGTGCTACCGAATGTTTTCCGTAAGCTCTATGTAAACCTTTTTATTTGCCTTCGTTGGAATTTGCGCCGAATGAAGCCATGTAGTTTAGTAGCTGTTAAGTAAATCTTTATCATGTCATGTTACTATAGTTTTCATCGTCATATCACTTTGTTGCATTGATGTATTGATGCATTGATAGAGATGAATTACCGCGAGACAGTGACTTATTTGCTAATTGATTGAAGCAGGCATTAACATATCCTTGATATCGTAATGGAATATCCATATAACATTTCAGAAGGTTGGGGATTGTCACAGATTGTTTTACCTATCTAAGGTAAGTTCGTGCAATTAAGATATACTTCATTGGTTAATTTTCCTACATCTCTGCAATAACGCAACATGTTTGCTGTATTTGCTTAAACGTTTTTAATGATATTGCACATAATTTGGCTTATACATAAATGAAAATACAATCCTTAATTTGGTCATATACTTTTGATCCTTCAGACAAAAAATTTACTTTTTGGACGAAAAATCTTCGCCTGGATTTGAAACTGGATCCAATGTCAGAACACAGCATGCCTTTAATAAGAGAGACATTGGGGATAGGTAAGCATACGATTTTATTTCGTGAAATTTTCAAGTTCTTTGTTGACATACATTTCTTGTTAATTATCTGAAGTATCAACAAATGGGGTTGTTAAAAAATCCCCAAACCTATTTTAAACAAATAGAAGCTTAGACTCATAATAAAGTCATAATAGGACACGAGTTGTTAAAAAGTAAATTCAACACAGAAGCAAATCAATTGAAAACGACTGAAAGGGAGAGAACATGAAAGAATTAATAATTAAAATGCCCAAACAACGGAATTGAAGAAGCTGGAAGGCAGAGAAACAGAATTAATCTCATTGGTTCTTAAAGTAAAATATGTGGCAGTATTATCAGATGGTAAGTATGATAATGGGATTACAATTTGAAATTAAGTAAGAAGACCGGATTTGCTTGGGAAAGTGTCATTTTATTTAAACGCGTTTCATGATAGACATTAGTATATACCATCCTTCGATCAGAATGTAATTTAAAAAATGATACGTCCTTTGAATTTCCCCAATGCAGATCCCAAGAAGATGATACCAATACAGAGAATATCGCACTCCAATTACAGGAATCAGCTTTAGAAGTAAGATCTCACGCCATTCTCATTTTGACCCTCCTTCTCTTTTTATTTTTATCTCAAGACATTGATCACAGACGGGAATATTGTCAATGTGACACGATACCGTTCTTTGTTCAACTATGACGATGTAAATATACAGCTTGATTAGTAGATCAATGATATACCTACGTTTAAATACATTCGTCAATACTAGGAAAAAACATTAACAAAATATGGGCATTATAGGTAAAGGATAAAGGATAAGGAGTAAAAGAGAAAGACCAACACTATATATAAAGACAAACAAAGACATAACAAGGGTGAGAGAGAGAGAGAGAGAGAGAGAGAGAGAGAGAGAGAGAGAGAGAGAGAGAGAGGGAGAGAGAGAGCGGAGCGGGGTGGAATAGGGAGGGGAAGTATTTGTCAACATTTCTGAAGATGATATTTGACACTTTGTTATTATGTCACAAATATCCTATTTTCCCCACCGTGTTATCATCAAGAGTGTTCTGCATTGATTTTTAAACTATTTCGAACCAAACAGATTGACGAAGAGAAGGAGCTGGATGAGTTGGCGAATAAAGCAGTGGATAATGCATTATGGGTAAGATTTTTGTTTTTCATCGTCTCCACCTCATTAATATACACACATATTTGCTTTCCCTCGTTACCCACGTTGCAATTAATATCAACCTTGTTCTCGTCGTTTCCTTTCATATCACATCATTATTATTACTACTCATGAATTCTGTTCCCCATAGTCAGCTATCGTGATGGTCATTAATGATGTATTAATGTCAATGTTGTAAGCTGACCAATGTTGTAAGCTGACCAATGTCATAAGCTGACCAATGTTGTAAGCTGACCAATGTTGTAAGCTAATCAGCAGCCTGTGATGTTGATCAGCATTTGCTATACCCGTATCATAGATAAATAATAATTTCATATGCATACTTGTATACACTACTTTGTTTATTAAATATTTCTACCATTCCTTGGCCAAACGAAGCAAGTGCAAAATCACTTAAATTCGGGTTATTGGTATTCGTACATTGTACCCAGCATTTTCTACATAACACACAAAATCTGGAAAAGATATATTAATCTTGCTAGGAGACATTCAATCTACCTTGATGTGGTGTTGCACTGATGCCAATGCAAGTGACAAATATATTTTGCTCATTTACAAGAAGAGTCCCGAATGCTAATTAATTCCATTTGGCAAATTAAGGCAGAATTGACAGAGTAATTTTCATTTCTTGTTCATACACTACTAATGGCAATGTTTTTGATCACTTGCAGAAAATATCTACGGAATTCATGACGAATTTTGCCTCCAAGTTCGTAAGAAGTGTCATAAAGGTAAGTTGTAATAATGAGATGATCTTCTTATCACATGCACTATCATATAAAGTGTATGAATCTATCTATGTCAGTAAGCACATCGTGATGAATGATATAAGCTTGAACAAGTTTAATTAGCGTCATCAATTTATTTGCGGCAGAAGAGCCATTTAGTGGGGTAGCTCAGTAACCCCTAACCCCCCCCCCCCACCAAAATATAATTTGTGTGGCTGTAGCCCCTCAACCCCCATGTCCACCCCCCCCCCCCCTTGCCACCAGATAAGCTTTTTTCTTATCAAGTTTGGTTCTCGAGGACTTATCAGTACATTACTTTCACTAATTAATGCAATAACATAATGACTGTTAAGACTATCTTGTGCTGAAGATTGATAGGGGGCTTAACCCTAATCAGGCCGGGCTTTTTGGACTGTTCTGTGGCCAGGGGGGGGGGGGGGTTGATTCAACCCCCCCTTGAGATCTCGGCCATCGGTCGCGCGATTGCGACAAAATTTGGCACGCACGATACCTGTGTCATAATCTACAAGATTATTTTGTTATATTTTTAAAAATGGTTAATTGTTAATTTTAATCAATTAGTTATGCAAATTTAGCCCAAAATTATATAAAACACTAAATAAAAACATTTAGAGTCTAATATTTGGTTTGTATATCTGTTATAATATGTTTTTCAATTGGTCATCAAAAAAACTTTGAAAATTCATTTTAATTCTTATGTATTTCATTGTCTTTGGAATTTCTTATGTATTTCGTTGTTTTTTTACTTTTGTTTTTCTTTGTTTTTTTTATTGAAAATTGTCACTAACCACTTTTCAGCCATGATTAGCATCAAATTAATCAATCAAAATTATCAAATGGAAAAATAATTAGGCTTTTATGAGTTTTATGAACAAGCACTATTTTCCATAGGAAATGCACACAAAATTGCAAAATTGTGCACGTTTTGGGATGACATGCATTACGAAAATGGGCGTGGCTTCGTAATGGTATGCGTGAATGTCGCGAATTTGGTCTCAAAAGATGCGCAAGACTTGAAAGAAAAAAGTCAAGAAGTGTCGCGATGAGTCGTTCTTGCGTTGCGGCATTATTGCACAAAACGTCGAGGGGGGGGGGGGTGATTCAACCCCCCCCCCCCGGCCGTTTTAGGATTAAGATGATCAATTTTATCCAGATGTAAATGATGGTAAGCAACAAATTATTAAGCTGTTCATTTTCAAGCCCAACTTTTATTCAAAATTATTATCTTTCTCTTTTACAGAATGCTCAAATACAAATGACTCTTCGGGATGAGAAGTCGGCAACAAATGATGTGTGTTCAGTACAGACCAGAGGGCATGAAGATTACAAGGTAACGAACAAAACCTTAAGTGGTTCTTCTATTAAAGAAGCAGTCGCACCCAAGATAAATTACATTCAATACAGTAAGCAAAACATTGGTGAAATTAGAAGTATTTAACAAATTACAGGGCGTGACAAATGATAAATCTATTGGTTTAGATGGTACATCTATGCACATGCTGCAAAAAAAAAGAAAAAGAAAAAGAAGAAAAAAAAAACGTAAAACATAACAAAGAAACGCATAAGAGAATTCCGAAACGAAGAAAAACAAAGTGGAAAATAGTTTTTTTTTGCAATTTCGTTATGTTACAAACTTATCAATCAAATCATAACCACAGGGGTGTATTTTATATGGGGGGGGGGGGGGGTAGAAATAAACGTATAAATTTACATAATTTATAAATAACGAACATATTTTGATTACAATCGAAAATCTACTTATGCGAAGTTAAAAGATTACGCCCAATATTCTGCGACGTTCAATATTTAACCCTTGGTAAATTAAACATCTTTCAGGAGGAATTAATTCAAAAGGAAAAGGTAAAACAGAGCAAGGCAGTTGACGATGTCGGCAGCACTTCCGCTTCTCGTCGTCCCGATGTCATCGTCTCTCCCTTATCGCCCATCGACTACACGGAGTTGTGCGTGCCGAGGGACTACTCCGTGTTCGGCAACCGAGTCGGCAACCTTCGCGGTCGCGGGCAGCGAGAGGCGGTCCTCCTTCGTCGCGGCATCTGGCCCAGCGACGAAGCAATCGACTACCAATTCGAATTTGTTGAGATGATGCAGGGCGTTGAACGGGAGATTGAAACCGCGCGTGATCACAGAAAGGGCAATACAGTCGATGTCGACGATGCGAACGGGTTGGATGTCATTGACAAGTTGGAGTCGGAAGACAGCGATGATAACGATGATGGCTTGACGATCACGTTTGAGGTTGGCCCGGCGGAAATCAATCGATATCCTGATCAGCGTAGGTCCACGAGACGGTGGACGCAGGAGGCAAGTACATCCTCACCCACAACGCACTGCACTTTTAAAGTCTCAGCAGGAACTACAAAATGATTGAGTAATGAGGGGTTATTAGTATGATATTGTTCAAATGAAAAAAAAAAATAACTTAACTTTAGACTTGTTATCTTTAAGGTTTGGCATGTTTCAGCACTCGTTGTTGATTAAATGGATTGATTTATACCATTTTGCTTTTGATCAGATAATGAATGTTGTATACAAAATGATGAATGTGACATTTAACCATGTACGGAATACTATAACTTGAGTTTTCTCCCCTTTTGTTATACGCAGGATGTCATCAACAGGGGTCGGACTCGCGAGAAGAGGGGTTCAAAAATTCCAACCACAACGCCCTCTTCGGGTGACCAATTTCAGCAGGAAGGTCCCAGATTAGAAGACCACCGAGGACTCTCTAGCCCGCTACCTCAATCCTCTCCTCCTCCCCCGGAACCACCGATATCTCCGCATCTATCACGAGCACCGCCAACAACACCCCAACCCCAACCCCACCCCCTTCCATCTTCCCCTCCCCCTCCCCTTCACCCTCAATCTCCTTATTCTCAGCAGTCGTTCTTCTGTCCACCAAACACCCCACCACCGCTACCGTACAACGCTTTCCCGCCGGCAAGCTGCCACCAGCATCAACGTTTTCAGCCGCATCCGGTTTCGCCTGGTTTCTACCCGCCTCCGGTGGATATGTATCACATGACCCCTGGTCACGTGATGGTGATGATGCAGGCTGCAGCGGCGGCAGGTGTGATGACGACGGCACTGCCACCTGCCCGAACCCACTACTCATCAGAACACAGACCTCAATGGGATGAGCGCAGATATAGCAAACAGGTAGGAATTTGCAAACCCAACCCTATAAGGACATGGCAACTCCCCCCTTCTGATCACATAAATACCTGAGATCACTGAACCATCGCCAAAAGAAACCTCGGTAAATATATCTTCACCCCTTATGCTCTATCGTGAAACATGGTAGTAAAGGGAACTTAATGGATATTCTAAGCGTCTTATATGGAGTGGTATATATAAGTGGTCTTATCTTAACAATAAGGATTCTTACTTCTTTCATGTCAATTCTCTTAATTTATAAAGCATATATATTTTCATGTTTCAGAACGCACACCCAAACCATCACCGGTTTAGGAACGGTCAACGATTTGGAAACTACCACAGACAAGTAAGTATTCTGAGATATCTTCTACTCAGTATCTTTACCCCTCTCTCCATATTTTAACCCACCTTGAGTTTGTCCACATAATCGTTACGGTTACTAATTGAAATCACCCTCTGCCAGACTGCTTCTGTGATAAAAATCAATGATTTTGGGACAGCATCAGATGATTTCTTTTGCGTCCTATAAGTCTATGTTTTTTTAGTACGCGATCTGAGTTTAACCACCGTTGTGAATCCGGGTTAATGAAGAACACTTACTCTCGTCTCTACAGGTGCAACGGAACGACGATAAAAGTTCACAGCCTCCTCATCTCCGTCACGACAATGATCTGACATCTTTAAGGCAACCTCCTAGCAACAGCTACGGGAGAAGCCCGCCCTCGCATTATAATAACCGACACGGGAGAAGTGGGGGAGGAGGAGGGAGATGGGACACGCCCCCTCGGCTCTCTCGCCAGTCGTCCAATCATCGACAAGAATGGGGTGGAGGCGGAGCTTCGAACCAAGGGAGGAATTACCATGGAGACCGAAGTTACCGTCCACGATCGAATCGTATTTGAACTTGATACAACTATTGTTGGGATTTGAACTATAGACTCAGCAATGCCATTCGCTGGATTGACTGCCAAGTTATAGTTATAAGTCACGTGACCATGAATAAGTATTTTACAACTATGATTCATAGTATTGACAGAAAATCTGATCATGATTGAACAGGTCATAAGCACGGGCATCGATCGAGTTTCAACTCCTCAAGTACTATTTCGAAGACCGTGGAAGACTATGCAATGTATTTTGCTTCTATAGTGAAAACATTAACTCCCATCTGCGCATGTGCACAGGACAATCGGGTATTATGATTTAGATCGGCACGAAGAATCCATTACAGATAGCGTTCTACACGCCCGGCATTCCACGTTTGATAAACTGCTTGTTGCCAAATAACAAATACAAACAAACAAGCAAATACGAAAATAAGATGAAACATCTTATTCTCTTCATTTGAGATAAACTAAAACTAAGACATTTCGATGCAATACACAATTTCACCAATGCGAACAGCACAAGCCGGAAGATATTGATATCTAAAAGAAAATGATACGTTGTCCAAGTAAAGTACGTATGATCACTATACCGTGTACGTTAACTTTGACATTGATTCAATTATTGCCGAGAGTGATTAGATTATATAAAACTTTTCTATACAAATAATGATCATCATGGAGTATGTCTGGTGACTGGCTGTCCAGAGTGGCGTGGTGGCGTACACCTGTTATTCTCCAAACCGCATATAGGAAAGTCGTCCCATATGCAACGCGCTGTGACGTTCGGATTTATTTTGTAGTCATGTCATAGAGCTACATTAAGATACATAATATAGCTCTATGAGTCATGTCCGCTTCCGGTCTCATTCACTAGTACACTAGACTGGACCACACAAAATATGAATGTTGCTGCACGCGGTGCATCATGGGAAGGCTTTTCCTTATAGCCAATGTGGTATGTAGAATTCTAACGACTAAAGTAGTCATAAATGGGACGAGGCAAGAGATTTAACCGGGTCGCGTCTTGCGGGTGGTTACCCGAACAGGCGTTCCCAGTCACGTGGTAAATAATCAATCTTATCCGATTGATACTTCTGTAGACCGCTGAATTTTGCTACACACACACACACACGCACACACATGCACACACACACACACACACACACACGCACACACACATACACACAGTATATGTATATGGTTATTTATATAATATATGTAAATATAGTTTCTTTACTACAGAAATTCAAACTCTTATCTAATATCATCTGGATAGTGATATATCAACAAGGTTCAAAATGCTTTTTGAAAATGCTCATCAAATTAACGTATTCAATTTTTGGAAATGTATGTATTTTTATAGAGCATACACAACTCTATTTAATGTTTGCATAATCAATATTTACAATTTACATTGTACAGTGTTTATCATTTCTCAATACATGTACATCCCACGCTCCAATGAACTTTAATGACATGTGAGGATATGTTGTTGGGGAAGGGATGGGGGTGGAGGATGGGAGGGGGGGGGGGTGAGCTGGAGGGCGTTTCATGAACATTTTTCGTCTGACAAGCTGTCTTTTTCCGACAGCTACCATAGTAACTGTCAGAGGCTAGTGCCTCTCAGCCATTCAAAACCGAGTATTTCACTGAAGTTGTCAGCACTGACCATTTGGTCAGTGCGTTCATGAAACGCCCTCCTGTTCATGTAAAGTTAACGTGAGAGGTGTGTTGTGTATGCATTCGATATAAGAAGAAAAACAAAGATGTGTCATAGCACTGAAAGAGAATGTTAGAAGTGAGTTATGCTAAAGAGAAGCAGGGGGGTAGACAACGGGGGGAGTGGGGGGATATAGGGGGTGGCATATTCAATCATCCCGGATGCCACCTATCATCTATTCAATTCACCTATTAACACTGAAAATTGTTAAGTATTGTTCACAATATAACTACTTCAAATTTAGGTGTATATGTGTGTGTGTGTGTGTGTGTGTGTGGGGGGGGGGGGGGGGGGGGGGTCGTATGAGCTAGCCTAGCCTAAGGTATGTTTCTTCTTCTCTACTGTTTTCTTTTTCTTTGCCTCGTGAATTATTAAGGACACCATACTGCACTTGTTCGTCAACAATCAAAAACACGAAAACGCAAGTGAAGCCAGCTCTGGCCAAGCCATACAGTGCCGATTGTTTGTGAGTCTTTACATTATGATACTTAATGTTGATAAGCTAAGTACAGTCATCAAATTACGCCAAAGGATCAGTCAAATCAAGCACAGAATTTGACAGAAACCAACACGTTTCTGCATTATTACTTGGTTAGTTTACTGTAGACTTGTAGGCTATTGATAGCTTGGCAGTACCGGGGGCCTGGCGGCGCGGCTATCCGGTGGCCGCCGTACAGTACCGAGTATCGAGTAGCCGCGCGGTACGGTACCGCGTATACGACGTCCCGAGTCTGCCACACATGTCATTGCCATCGTCCTTATCTAGATCGTTCCTTTTCAAACAAATAACAAATTGTGTGTAAATAAATGTAATGAATTTAAAGGAAGTTTCAGGAGGAATAAGCATCAACATTAACATGTCATGATGTAGACAGGAGTAACCGTCTCATTCGGGGCATTTTTAAAATGGGGCGTTCACAGGAGTAGGGCTTCCAAGAGTGCGTGCATGCGAGCCATCGCGAAAATAAATTACGCGTACGTTAAGGTCACGCAAGGACTCGAGAACGTATTGCAAATAAAAGTTGTAAAACCCTGAAAAGAATATGCTTATAAAAACCTTTAAATGTCGTAAATATAAATTACGAAACATTAAAAACGATAAGGAGCAAGTATTCAATAAGTTGAAACCATACATATTAGTGAAAACAAATCTTACTGTGGTAATAGATGAATTATTGTTCGAGATAGACCCTGGAGCTTAGAAATTATGCCGCGCGAGCAGACGATGGACGGCCACACAAAATGGCGTCCGAGACGGTACACGGCGCCCTTCAAAATTTGATCACATCAAGCTCTTGCGCAGAAAACTTTCAAACTTTAAAAATATAAACTATAGCTTAATTTTTAGAACTCTGTTGAAAAAATATAATTTTTCAGGCCAATATAAACCATTGCATGAAAACAAAAATAAAAACAAAAAAAAATCAGCAAATTTTTGTTATTGAGCCGACTGCAACTGGCAAACACGGGTAGACACATAATATATCTAGAAACAGTATTCAAGTAGTTTCAGCAAAAAAATTTGAAGAACATTCCTGTGCAGGGGGAAAAACTAATTTCTGACGTCACAGCTTATTAGGATAGGGGGACGTCGATACGCTTGTAGGGTTATGAATCCAGTCGCTTTTAAATTTGTCTTTTACGTACGTGTAACGCACGAACTCAGTCGCGTGACACGTGATTTTGTTTGTCAACAACAAGCTTGAAGTATGCATGGAGCCACACGCACGCACGTGCTAATGGAATTAAATGCTATTGCAGCTTCTCGCGCATGGGGAAATAAGTGAGCTCGCTTAGTGAGACGCAGTGCTTATTATTAATACATGTACAACCCATAATGAAGAAGTACTTTATAGTACGTAGAAGGTCTGTGAATAAAATAGTATTTTACTTTCGCATATACTTGCTTTATCTTGCCATGTGATTATTCATCTTTGGAATATGCCTGTATTAAAAAAAAAGAAAGTATTGTCATTCAATAAAACTTTTCTTTCATAATGTTTAAAATAATGTTTCATGTTATTATTATATGTTGTACCTTGCGAGATGCTGATGGGGACTTGAAAGATGCTCAGTTGGTTATGCCCCCTCCTCCTGTTATTTCCCCTACCCCAGTTAGGAAGCTGACAACGGGCCGATATCGCCAATCCGCCGGCGAGATCGCGGTCGGCAAACTGGCGTCGCACCAACATCGGACTAATGTGAGAAATATGTTGGGAGCGATTGCAGTCAATAGGTCGGCATTTGGTCGTAAATTTATGTCGGGCCGACATTATTTTTCCGATCTAATTGCAATATTTCAATGCCGACGTCGTGCTGGCATCGCGCCAATGTCGGAAGTAGTGATAATGGTTCAACATGTGACGTCGGGCCGACGTTATGCCGACTTAATTTCGATATCTCAAAGCTGCCGATATGCCGACATTACGGCAATATTGTATACAACTATTGACAATAAAAAATGTCGGTTATAAATGGTTGGAAAAAAAATGTGATGTCGTTATTCTAACTTGATTCCGATATAAGCCGACATCGTGCTGACATCATACCAATATCGTAATTAGTGCCATTTAATTTAAGCATGATGGAAGTGGTTGAAATGTGATATCGAGCCAACATCAATACTTCGAGCTCATTTCGATATCTCGAAGCTGACGTGCAGATATCGCGCCAATATTGTAACTATATAGTGACAATAATCAGTCAATGGTTGAAATTTGATGTCGGGCGACGTCACTTTCAACTTCTTTTGATGTTGTAAAGCTGACATTGTGCCGACATCACAGCAATGTTGCAACTAGTGGCAGTAACATGGTTAAATATGCTGGGAATTGGTTGAAATATTGATGTCGGGCTGATTTAATTTCGATATCTCGAAGCCGACGTCGGGCCGACATCGAGCAAATTTGTCGAAGCTAGTGTCAATTAAGCATTTCAGTAAATGGTTGAAAATGTAATGTTGGGCTGACGCCATTCTGACTTGATTCCCATATTTTAAAGCTGACATCGTGCTGACCATCGCGCCAATGTCGTAACTTTAGTGACATTAAACATTATGGAAGTGGCTGAAATATTCATGTCGAGCTGATAATATTCAAAGGGTATACAATTTCAATATCTCGAATCTGACGTCTTGCCGATATCGCACCAATGTCGTTACTAGTGTCAATTAAATACGTTGGTTAATGGTTGAAAATGTCATATCAGGCCGACGTCATTATTCTGACATGATTCCGACATTTCTAAGCTGACGTCACGCCGACATCGCGCCAATGTCGTAACTATACGTTGGGTGTTGCTGAAAATGGGGCGTTGAGCCGATATCGTGCCAATATCGTAACTAGTGACAAGAAAAATGTTGGTTATTGGTTGAGAATGAGATGTCGGGCCGACCTCGTTATTCTTACTTGATTCCGATGTTTCAAAGCTGCTTTTGTGCCGACATCGATACTTCAACGTGCATGGCCTTTCATCATTGCCGCTTAAAAAAATATTGGTTGATTGCTTTCTGATGTAAAGTTGCCGTTTCAGGCAGGTACTAGTGGCAGGTTCCGGGATTAGGTAAGGGGGTCGTAAATGCGGCATGAGAGAGAGAGAGGGAGAGAGAGAGAGAGAGAGAGAGAGAGAGAATGAGTGTGTGTGTGTGTGGGGGGGGGGGGGTAGAATGAGAGAAGGGGCGAAGAATAACAAAGTCTGATGCGAAACATGGCATTGGGTAGTACGTTGGTGCAATATACGGACGCGTACATTTATATGGACATATTATAAGACAATCCCAAGAAAAATCCGATTTACCTGCGCTTGGACCAACGTATTTGAAAGGTTGTGATTCCCAACCAATTGGCATTGATTTGAAGCTCGTTCCATGCGTCTTGTCCGTTCTCTGCTCGCCCCAATTCCACAACGATGCGTTGAAGACGGACCCTCTAAGTATTCCTATTTCTTTTGAGATTATATTATTTTATGTTTTTATGTTATATTTAATAATTTACTTTCATCATTTAACGCAGTTATTATCTTCTTTGTTTTAATGAGTTAATTCCTTTCAAGTGTGTGTGTTATTATTACGACGTTCCCCATGACGGAGGCCTCTTTATCTGTGCCTTCTCATGCATCCCCGTTCATAATACCATTATTATTACCGATGCTCGTCGGTAAGAAAGTTTTCCCCGTTCATATACACCGAAAAAGCCGTATAGTATTGCGATGTTTTGGACAGTCTCTCCAAACTCTGAGCTAGAGCAAACACGCCATGGTGACATGTTAGTAACACATGTATACGAGCGGTGTGATTACTCAATCATAATTTATGCGATGCAAAAGGCGCAACATTTACTCCTATTTTGCAGACACCTTAATTAAATTTGCTTACCGCAATATTGCGTTATCATTACCATGATTACTAGCTAGGTCTCGATCCGCAAATTTAGCGGGGAAAGGAGGAAGGAAATACATTTAATCTACTTCAAGATGCAAGATTCAATTTGATTTCCACGAGAAACAAGACCAACAATACATACATTCAGACACATGTACATGAAAGAAACAAAACATAACTAACATTTTTTTGTGGAGGAAGTATAAGGCTTGTGAGTATTGGACCCTGAATGGAAATATATAGGGAGTATTTGATGTGATATGTAACAGTGTTACAAAAAAAATCCTGAAACTTTCATAAGCGATACAAAAAAAAATGCAAGTATAAAATACTTGTATAGAAATCATTTCTTGATACCTTTGCTTATCAACGGAGAAATAATATTACATTCCATTATCGAATTGTCACAATCAGACAAGTAACACAAAAATATAAACCATCATAAGGTTTATCGCGAATCGGCACATTTCAACAGAGAGCATTGCATCGCACAGTATGATGAGATTAAAAAGGGGGAAGAGCCCACTGAACATGATGAAAATGAATGAAAATAAGGATAAATTACGTTGTACTCGCAGCTGCACATTCGCAAGTCGAAATGTAAACAAGCAGTCGTCTAGCGAGCGCTACGATAGCTTGTCCCCTTTTCAATTCCATAATGCATTGCTGGTCGATAAACCTTATTACATTAAGTTCTTGTTTTATGTCTAAGTATTGAAACAGTAATATACCTAAGATATAACACGACCTGTCAATTTACCGATCGTAATGTCACACATCCGAAGCAATATAAAACTTAATTCTGTCTGAGGGCCTTTTAATATCGGTACGTGCATGAGTTTACCGAATCATTCGAAGCAGGCGACTGGCACGAGTCTAGCGCGCAATCGATTGCGCAATACACTGGACAAAACTGAACGTAATGCGAAAAGTGACACAACGCACGCATTGGGTTTTGCCGATTCCACGATGGTTTTGGGGCAACTTTTGAACTCCAAATTCTGCTTTCCAGAGTACTTTCATCAGACCTTACCACGGCACATCGGTTCGTATTCGTAATTTCTTTCGATATGCATATTGGATTTCACATGAAATGTCTGATTTCAAAATCTGAAATTTGCATTGGAAGCCCTAACAGGAGCCAGATGCAATCTCATTCTCGGTGGATCCAATGTCCTAAAGAGACTGATTTTTCACATTTACAGTGTAAGTTTGTTGTTCTACTCTCTGTCATAGCATAGACTTGATCAACATCCGAACAGCCAGCATAGACTGGATGAGCCATCTAATCAGCAAGCAGTGCATGTAGCGGAGCATCACAAGATGGCTAAGCCTGGAACCCATCCTGAGAGAAATCAGGCTATTGTCTCGTTCCAGCACTGTGACCCAGCCACGCATATCCTCTGCTTCAACACAGTCCTGCCAGTTTGTCCACTCTGCAGGTCAGGCGAGAAATTACAAACTTTTTGGCAAGGGCAACTTTTTGATCTAGAGCCCTAGCTCATAGCTTTTGCACAACACTTAACCACTGGTGGTAAATTTGCTACCAATGGCAATTTCTAGAAACCTCAAATTTGATTGGCTGTTAAGTGATGTTACCATGGTAGTTCATTCATTCACGGAAAGTTTCATACAACATGGCCCAGATGTCATGAAATGAGCATTATTCTATGTTTTACATCATACCCTATACCAAAGAAAAAGTACTTTTTGACAGGAGCTGTTTTCACATTCAAAGGCATGTGCTAAATGGCCATCTAGCCTCAAATTACAGTGCGTGGGTCTGCATATATAAACTAGTGCAGATAATATGCCCTGTAAACATCCATTCAGTGAAAATGATACACAGTTTGGAGCTTTGAATGATGTAACTCCTGGCCTATAGCATACCTTCTAAAGATGCCCTGTGAAAATGTAACTGTCCTTATAGCTGTATAAGGATTGAGTTGTTTCATTGCCGCCCAGGGGTCGCCTTGATGATGGCCTGATGCCTCTGCCTGCTCCTCCCGTTAGACTGCCCTCGGTGTTGGTGAATGCTACGACAAGACCGCACAGCCTTGCTGTCAAACCAACTCAAGGAACATTCCTGCAGTAAGCGCTTACCCATTCTTTACCAATATATCACTCTTTTTTGTCTCGCCCGAACGAAGTTCGGTAGAGACCTTGTAATCACTTTTTGTGAAGGCGAGACTAAGGGATCCAAATGGCGTCCGTCCGTCGTCCGTCCGTCGTCCGTCCGTCGTCCGTCGTCCGTCCGTCGTCCGTCGTCCGTCACAAATGTTAAAGTTTACCTGCAAGACTCTCTTATGATCCGTAACTTCACATGGGTTGCTTGGATTACAACCTAACTTGGGTTATAGATGCACTGGGGGTACCTTCATGTTATGGTGGCGTTGGAGGTCACAGGATAAGGTCAAAGGTCATTTGAGGTCATACGTTAAAGTTTACCTGCAAGACTGTCTTTTGACAAATAACTTCACATAGGTTGCTTGGATTACAACCTAACTTGGGTCATAGATGCACTGGGGGTACCTTCATGTTATGGTGCTGTTGGAGGTCACAGGATAAGGTCAAAGGTCATTTGAGGTCATACGTTAAAGTTTACCTGCAAGACTCTCTTTTGACAAATAACTTCACATGGGTTGCTTGGATTACAACCTAACTTGGGTCATAGATGCACTGGGGGTACCTTCATGTTATGGTACCGTTGGAGGTCACAGGATAAGGTCAAAGGTCATTTGAGGTCATACGTTAAAGTTTACCTGCAAGACTCTCTTTTGACAAATAACTTCACATGGGTTGCTTGGATTACAACCTAACTTGGGTCATAGATGCACTGGGGGTACCTACATGTTATGGTGGCGTTGGAGGTCACAGGATAAGGTCAAAGGTCATTTGAGGTCATACGTTAAAGTTTACCTGCAAGACTCTCTTTTGACAAATAACTTCACATGGGTTGCTTGGATTACAACCTAACTTGGGTCATAGATGCACTGGGGGTACCTACATGTTATGGTGCTGTTGGAGGTCACAGGATAAGGTCAAAGGTCATTTGAGGTCATACGTTAAAGTTTACCTGCAAGACTCTCTTTTGACAAATAACTTCACATAGGTTGCTTGGATTACAACCTAACTTGGGTCATAGATGCACTGGGGGTACCTTCATGTTATGGTACCGTTGGAGGTCACAGGATAAGGTCAAAGGTCATTTGAGGTCATACGTTAAAGTTTACTTGCAAGACTCTCTTATCACACATAACTCATCACATGTTGCTACAATGGCAATCAAACTTGGATGATGGATGCACTGGGGGCACCTGCATGTTATTGTGCTGTAAGAGGTCACATGATAAGGTCAAAGGTCATTTGAGGTCATACATTAAAGTTTACTTGCAAGACTCTTGGTGAAGGCTTCCTAACTTGTGCACAGAATTGTGTGAGCATGTGTGAGCATTACTGATGTAGATTTAGGCAAACATTACTCATGCACATTTATGCAAATTTATTCAAAGTCACTATTTTGCACCTGATTTTGATGTTGTCTGTTTAAAGTTGCTTATTTGTTTGTTTCAGTTTTCTTTTGCGTAGCAACGGAGATCGCGATATTTCTGGTTATTTTCGCAAGTGGGCGAGACACAATATTGCTAATGCCTTGTCCTGTAAGTCTGTTACAAAAATTACAAAAAGTTTTTCTTTAACTTGCTCTCATTTCTTTATTTCTGTATCAATTGTGATCAAACTTGGTACAAGTGATCCTTGGGTAATATCACATGTGTTGATATGAGGATGATGGGGTCAAAGGTCATCTAGGGGTCAAAAGGTCAAATGATATGAGGCCATGTGCATCATTTTTCTCAAAGTTTTTGACTTGCTCTCATTTCTTTATCTTTGCATCAGTTGTGATCACACTTGGTACAAATGATCCTTGGGTAATACCACATGTGTCTCTTCACGAGGCTGATGGGATCAAAGGTCATCTAGGAGTCAAAAGGT
Source organism: Arbacia lixula (assembly GCA_963669155.1). Classification (NCBI taxonomy): domain Eukaryota; kingdom Metazoa; phylum Echinodermata; class Echinoidea; order Arbacioida; family Arbaciidae; genus Arbacia; species Arbacia lixula. Next base: position 9,659,168 of record OZ022594.1, read on the forward strand.
TTGAAAAAAATACTTGAAAAAAAACTTAGCACTGTTTATCAATTGCAAAATCAGGCAAGACTCGTGGTTTGCCAACCACCTTGTTTTAAATTGTTTTTTTTTCTTCAAAATATTGCCCAATTTAAGAAAAATTATTTTGTTTCTTTTTGAGAAGAATTTGCTACAATCAAACTATTTTTTTTTATCATTTACTACAAATTCAAGAAGCCAATTCCCAGTTAACATGATAAAAACATACTTCACCAAATGGATACTTGATCAAGGGACAGATCCTCTTGCAGCTAGTCAAAGGTCAATAAACTCTGAAAAGAAAATGGCTTGTTATGGTATAATCCAAAGAGCGTGTTTTGACCAAACCATGAAGAATAACAATGAGATGAAAGGTAATAGGTTAATAGCTATCTAATGTCCCCAAACATGGAGCTCTTGGAATATTTGAAGGGTTACTAAATTGGAAAAATAGATTCCCACTAATCTATGTAAAATTATCCACTAAAACTAAAAAAAATTCACAACTTTCCCCATAACTGCATGGTAACGCATTATTGCATTCACCTGTATCTTGTCATTCAGATTCTATTGATGGAATGCACTTTGAATCTATTAGTTGTTGCTACTCGGACAAACCTCGGACAAGCTTTGGGGTTCCCATTGGTTACGGATTGTTTGAACGGCGTGAATAAAATATTGTATTCACGCCGTTGGCATTTATGGCATTTTGACTTCTCTTACATCACTGGAGGCATGCGTTTTTTTACAAATTTTCGTCAAAATGAGACTTTATTGCGGCAAACGAATGTGAAATTCGTTTTTAGTGGATAATTTCACATAGATTAGTTGGAACTTATTTTTCTAATTAAGTAGCCCTTTAATGACTTCATGAACTTGCTTTATCTTGCTCTTCTCTGTCCCTATTTGTTCTGTTTTGACCAGGACCTACACACCAGGCAGCTTCCTCCATGTGGGCATCACTGGGTCATCAGGTCAGTAGTCTGTGCATCACTGGGTCTTTAGGGCACCGTTGCATAAAACTTACCATTAAAGGTAACACTGTCATTAATGGTAACTACCATGGTAATACCACTCGACAGCCAATCATATTCAAGGTTACTATAAAAATTGCCATTGGTAGCAAAGTTAATATCAATGGAAGGTTTTATGCAACAGGACCTAGGTCAGTAGTCTGTGCATCGCTGGGTCTTCAGGTCAGTAGCTCTGTGCAGAGGGCCTGGGCACCGTTGCATAAAAGTTACCATTAAAGGTAACTCTGTCATCAATGGTAACTACCATGGTAATACCACTCGACAGCTAATCAAATTCAACGTCTCCATAGAAATTGCCATTGGTAGCAAAGTTACCATCAATGATAAGTTTTACGCAACAGGTCTACTTCCCAGTGATTGCAGTCAAATGCAATCAGCTCATGTTAGCTCACCTTGATTGCAACCTACGACAGTAGAGTCAAATACAGTACAAATTGATTACACAGCTTGTGTGGATCTACATTGGAAGCTCCCAAAGAAGTCTCTGGAAAATCATTTTCCCCTCTTTTTCTTTCTATTTTTTTAGATGCATGATGTTGGAGTGTGTTTGTGCCTTCTGTGTGTGATGTGGTATGTAAATGTTATAACTGGTACTCTGTATGTTTATCCTATCTGTAAGCAGGCCTGCCTCCAAGTGATCACAGTCGAATGCAGTCAGCTCTGTACGTTGGTACACCTTGAATGCAATCACTGTCAGAGTCAAATACAGTACCCATTGATTGTACAACTCGTGTGGATTGCCATTGTTTTATGTTCGTTCATGTGTGTAGGTTTCTTCTATGTAATGGTTGAAGTTAAATAAAAAGAAACAAGTAGTTGGTTCGTGTTTGTTATGTCACTTCAGGCACTGTGTACAACTATGATGAAGAAGGGATCCACCGTGACAGAGCATCATGGGAGCAGGCTGTCATCATTCCGTTGTTAGGTCGCCATGACTACGAGATGAAGGCTGACTGGGATGCAGAGCTCCACAGCTTCTCAGAATCAGCAGCTTGGCAGGCAGAGAGGTGAGGCCCATATGGAGCATGCTGAAGGGATGATGGTGATTTCACCCACCTCACTGTTTCAAGATAGAAGACAGGTGGTCAATAACAGGAATTGTTGATACTCGGACAGACCTCGGACAGGCTGTGGGGTTGCCATTGGTCCCATATTTTTTGAAGAACGTGAATAAAATTTGCATACTGGTACATGAAGAATTAACAAGCAACCTTCCAGTGGCGAGGCACTGGGTTTTGTGTTTTATGTTGTAGTCAACTGTACTCTTAGAAAATTGTAAGTGCTACTTATCAATTTTCAATTACTTCCAGTAAATGTTTCAATACTGACTGATACTTCAAGATTACTGGATGAATCATAATATTCATGGATTTATTCTCAACATTATTGCCGGTACTGTGCAATGCTCTGCTCTTTATAGGGACCTTGGGAGGTTCTCTCCCTCCTTATTTTCTGTAATTTTGTTGTTCCAATGGACTGTTGCGTTTTCTTTGTGTGTTTTTGTAATTTTGTTATTCTTCTGCATCTTCTTGCCAGTGCTGACCAATTTTCAGTATTTTTATATAGACAACAAATAATTGACCCAATCAGATTCATGATGCATGCAATCTAACAACAATGTATCATGCATTATGTGCATTCTATACCACTGTGCATTTGTCAACATCATAAAGTTGATGTTGTCCCTGTTTCTCTCCTGCATGAAATATTTATAAAGAATGTAGTTTTGTTGCAAAAGGATACATTACATTGAACCAGATGGGTGCCTGACAAACTGCTACTCTATAGGATTTGTGTGTATCACTTGTGTCCAATTAGACGGTGGCGTGTCAAAGACGTCAAAGACTAATGCCATTTTCCTCTGCTTGTGTGGCAGTTACCATGACGACACGCACAACTGCCTTGACTTTGTGGTGGCTTTCCTCAACCACACACGCTACAATCAGACGGTCCGAGGCCTCGCTGCCCCGCTGACACGGGACGTGCTCTGTGCGGACTTCATCGTTACCATGACAGCAAGCGCAGCTGAGCGTATGAGAGTCCACAGAATGATTGCGGAGAATGGATACGCCATTCAGAATCAGCCCTTAAGATGAGGACTTCTCTTGGAGTACTTGTGGGGAATGGCTTGGGTGGTGAGGGGGGGGGGGCGGAAGAGCCAGAAGGTATTGCCAAAAACAAAGCAGCAATGGCTCGTATTCTGAACAGAGATTTAACCCAAACAGTGTACTAACCTTGACTAACTTAATGGGACGCCAAATAAAACTACATAAAGTACAGCTTACTCTCGATATAACGAGGTCGTCGGGATCAGGGCTTTTTCCTCGTTTTAACGAAACCTCGTTATATCCAAACAGAACAAAAAACACTAAAAAACATTGAAATATGTGTGCTTGTGTGTTCTTTGTATTTTACTATGTTTTGATATACATAGCCACCTCGGAAACATGCGTTATCAAACGGGAAAAGGGGGACTGGAAACATGCGTTTTCAAATGGAAAAGAGGATATATTTTTGCTCAACACATCATCCGACCTCGATATACTGTAGCCGCTTAAATAGCTAATTGCATTGCATGACAAGAATCGGACTTGCAAACCACATGCTTTCAATGTATGTACGTACGCTATGCGAAGGAGTACATGCTTGCGTTGTGTGTACAGTGTATTACGAGGTGTGTGTCTGGCTCCATGCGTTGCCGATGCAATACATGTGCTTTCAATGTACATGTACGTACGCTATGCGAAGGAGCACATGCTTGCATTGTGTGTATAATGTAGAGGTATGTGTCTGGCTCCGAGCTTCTCGCGTTGCCAATGCAATACATGTGTGAGAAGATTGCTTTCGGCCCGCTCGCTCTCAATTTTTCGTTCCTCGTTGTAACGGACACAATTGTTATGTTTTTCTTTGTCTTGGAGTCAACATGATAAGCTCGTTATAACGAAATCTCGTTATAACCGTGCTCGTTGTAAGCGACGTAGTGCACCATAGGTTTGCATGTAGACAATTTTGGGACCGAGATATTTCTCTCGTTATAACGAAACCTCGTTATATCCGTGCTCGTTGTATCGAGAGTAAGCTGTATTATTGATTCAATATAATTTATTTTGTCCTCAGAATCAATCAATATGGTATATGGAGTTTATCCATAAAATAATTACAATGAATAATGGAAATCACCCTCTGTGATTCTGTGATGAAAAACAGTGATTTTGTGAGAGGATCAGACGATTTATTTTGCACCCCATGAAGTTAGTTTACGTTTCTTACGCGATCTAAGTTAAACTACCATTGTGAATACAGGCCTATGAATTTTAGGCCTTCACTGCCAAGTGACTGCTGGCATTGAAGAGAGCTGCTCAGAAAGTAAATGGGAAAGCAGAATATAGCTTGGAGAGGGTGTGAGTAAGAGTATTCCAGGTTTCAGAGAAGGAACTTTTGAAAAGAGGTCAAAGTTTTGAATCTGGTTGACAGATCGTCTTCAAGAGCGTGGTGGCTGTCTATTTTTCAAGACGAAGGAGCGGGCTGGGTGTTGGTGGATTGAAAGATCTATCAAGATTACTTTTTTGCGAATGTTTGCTTGTTATGACCAATAACTAAGAACCATACAGCAAACTTGACTTTCCTTTTAATTTAAAACCAGTAATTTTTCTGCGAGTAAAATTTTGCACACACACAACACAATTTGTGGATGTTATTTTCGTGTACAAGAAATACTTGTCACTTAAAATAAAATACGTACTCTATGCATTAAAATCATCAAGAAAGCCCCAAACAAAGCATTAGTAAGAATAATTACTGCCACAATAAAGCTGATGGCTGTGCAATGCATCACAGCATGCAACACAGGCACGAGTTGAATGTCAGTGCTAGTAACTCCAGAATAGACTTGGGCGTCTAGCCTGCTAAAGATAGCAAGATGGTTTTAAATTTGCGCTTGCTTTAGGTTGTGTGGAAAGCGAGAAAGTCAAAGCCATGTTGAAAATGTATTTATCCTCTTGTATTGAATGTACCTTATAGTGATAACACAACTCTTGCTGCATTTGTACAAACTATGGTACTTGAAATTTTCTGTTCTTTCCTTTTATATCGCAGTAGTAAGATCTATCATAACATGTTATAGCTTTAAGACTTTGTATTCCTTTAATTCTGTGCAATAATCACAATCAAGCCAAATGCTGCCAAAGTAATTGATTGAATTAAATATACTATATTTAAATGCAATTCAATGAGGTAATGTGTGGCATGTGTACAAGTTATTTCATTCATGTTGGGAATATGACTACATTGTAAAATTTAGTGCAATTTCAGTTCAAAGTTTATTGATCTACATGCTCAATTTCACATGTGTACAAAGTGTGAAGATAGAGATACATTCATATATTTGTAACAAAACAGAAATAGTACTTATATTGTGTTCAATGAAAATGCATAATATAAATATATGTCAATTTAATGATTACACTAAAATGTTCAATCACAATAATTATATTAAAGCAATTGACCAGAGAGAAAACTCAAACATACTAGTACATAGATGTACCTGATATCTAAGGATAATGCATAGCAGATCATATATAAAACATGTTGTCTATATTCTGTACCCTCTTAGTTTTTGATCAGCTATTTGCATGTGGGAATGCCTGGGAAGGAAGAGTGCATATTGGGACTGGTGCAACAAACAAATGTGTTTGTCTGCTTGTTGGGTTGAACCTTATTAAAATTTTCCATAAATTTTCAAAAATACAAAAAACACAGTACATGTATATTAAAGTTGATTTTATTCTTACATACTGACAAAAGCATTACAGAAGCATTGACTTTTTATATGGATACAATTGTGAAGAGTCCTAATGGTTTTGTAAAGGAAACTTCTGATAACCCAAGCAATGAAATACATATATCTCACAAGTATCGAGAAAACAGAAAAGTGTCGGTGAAAACAGAGAGAAAAAAGAGCGTGGATAGATAGAAAGAACGAAAGCATGGAGAGATAGTGTGGAGAGAGAGAGTGTGAAGGGAGAGAGAGAATGAGAGTGTGAAGGGAGAGAGAAAACAAGAGCGTGGAGAGAAAGAGAGAACAAGAACATAGAGAGATAAAGTGTGACAGTACCTGAAAATACTCCCAACAAAGTAGAACGGAATATTTGCATAACACTACAGTATCATTCAGCCACTCTTTTAAACCTTAAAGACAGCCAGTCCCTTTTTCAGATCACCACAAAACCATCAAAACATTAGCAAAACATATAGAGAAGTGTTAGCAAGCTCTATATTCACAATTTGAAACTGATACGTAGTGTAAAATTCGAATAATGCACGTAAACAACGTCTGATTAATAGTCTTTACCTCAGGCTCTTAGCAGTTTGTGTTGAAATATCTGCTTTATTGATTAATCTGCTTATTAAATTATAAAACGCATTATGAAAAAAATTGTTCTATGGAAGGAATCATCTCCAAAGTTTGGTAGTTACTCATAAAATTAGGATTTCACACACGCATAATAACCACATAGATACTGTAACAAAGACTAATACTTTTTTCGTGGTACGAAAAAAGTCGGTTTGAAATTTAACGGCTGAAATTTTTTACATATACAGAAAGCTTCAACATGCTATATTCTTAGAAATGGTCTTGAATCACACTTTCTTCAATTTACGATCGTGATAGACGATTTCAAATTTTAAGCTTGCAAAAGGGACGGGCAATCTTTAAAAGTGATGCACATTCTTTGATATCACTTTAATAATGCATGCTATAACAGTGGGCTTGTACATGTTGATGTAATTCAAGAACAAGACAATGCCTATAAATGATGACAGTCTATTATGGCTTATATAAACACACATACATGTATTTCAAATAGTTTGGTAAAACATGTAATGATACACCTGTATATACCTGGAATTCAACAATTATTCCCGAGTACTGTATTGCTTTTACGAATAGAAACAACTAATTTAGGTCCCTTACATTTTGTAGATGCAACACCATTTATAACACAAGTTGAAAATATAACAGAGTCACTTGCACAATACACGTATATGACTTAAATAAATTTATTTCCTCACAACACATTTAAGTTCAGAATCATAATCTGTATGTTCCTTATCAAGGTTTTCCATATGTGAAACAGCTGCAATGAATTCATCAATAGATTAACTTTGTAGTCCATATATAAAACACCTACTATATGTTATCCACAATATGTTTTTGAGGTATTTCGATAAAAAAAACTTTCAAACATTTTAAAATTTTTAACCCTGATGTAGATTCACCAAGATTGACGTCCATACACACATTCCAACTCCTCCACCATTTCTATTCAATGTCCAAGTCCCACACATTTATATTTATCAAAGATACCGTTATTCAAATTAATTTGAACCATAGATCAAACCATAGTAAGGAGCGTGCATTTACACCCAATGCCAAACATAAACGTACACGTTGTTTGAATTTCTTGAACAGTTTTGATCGTTAGTATATTGCTTGCCTGTGTGTTTTGTGTATGTACCTCTCCCTCACACAGAACCTAGCGTGATGACACATACACAACTTAGCTACACCAAGATGAACACAATTCCAACGTACATCAGTATGAAATTTTCAATTTTTATTCTTTAGATTTAAATTCTTCATGGCAAAAATAGATATGTATAATTATGAAAGACAGTTAAAAACACAAACAATTAATGTACAGTAAATATTTCAGAAATGTACACATTAGCTCTAACAAAGGTATTGCACTGTAGGGCAGTAGGGTATTGATCAATGTGGCACAACAAGGACAGGATGGTAGTTTCATGTATGTGTTCAACCAAAGGCAGCTTTTTATAAGAATGCACTGAAGTTGTGGCAATCTGGGCGGGGGTGCTTCCTTCTGTTTGTGGCCGAGGGGAGGGAGTGGGGTGGGGTAGGGGGGGCAATGGCTTGAGGTAGAGGTAGAAGAGGGTTGGGGATTTGGTTGGGATAGGGGTGGAAGTGGGTTGGGGCAGGGGAAAGACAAGGGAAGGGACAGGGATGTGGAAAGGAGGGGGGGGGGCATGAAGTATGTCACAAGATGGTACAGACAGAGGAGTTGACTTTCTTGAGACTCTTTGGGGATGTGCTACGGCTCAGCTGACGATCATACTCGGCCTGCCGGACTTGAGTCTGTAGACTGGCAATTTCCTCCTGATATGCTTTCTCCTTACTCTCAAAGTTCTGTGAAAGAGAGAGAGAGAGAGAGATAGAGAGAGAGAGAGAGAGAGAGAGAGAGAGAGAGAGAGAGAGAGAGAGAGAGAGAGAAAGAGAGAGTGAGGGGGGAGGGAGAGCAAGAGAGAGAGAGAGAGAGAGAGAGATGATGGAAGGAGAGATATAAAGAAAGAAAGGGGGAGGAAGAGACAGAGAGGTGGAGAGAGACCCCAAATAAAGCATACAGGGAGACAAAGAGAGAGAGATATGGTTGGAAGGAGATAAGTAGAGATTGAATGATGATTAAGTTCCCATGCCGATGATCAAGATTAGCTGCAAATATTTAACCGCAAACATGATAATGAATTTAAAGACAAGGTAGCTGTTTTGCCGGTCAAAAAATACAATTGATAAAAACCTCAGGAAATGGAAGAAGATACTGTGCAAATACTTCCCTCCCAATAATAGACTCTTAAAATGACACTGAGCAGAATTCTACTGATTGCTAGATTGCGAGGAGTTGATAGGCCATTGTCCAAAACCTAGCGCTACCTGCAGCCTAGAGACTGGAGACTGTAACAGTGCACTTTGCGGCTCTCAGCTCTGAAGTGATACGCTGATGTGACTAGCGTACCATGGTGCACGATACACTGCCGTGCAATAAGGTATATAAATGTAGACTATGGCCGCTATGAAATGGAACATTTTAAATGTAAACAAAGATGATTTTCACTTTCCCTGATAATATTCATTAAGCTATGATTGTGAGATTTCATACATGTTATTGTAAGGATACACTGCTGATACCCACCTAGTTTCATGGTTTTGCAAATGGGCCACCCTGTTCTAAGTCAAACAATTATGCAATTGCATAACAGTTTTCAATGCCACACGTACAATAATAAAACTTATATACCACAAACTAAAATGACCTGAAAACAAATCAATGTCACAGGATTATGTTCACCAGTGAACAAGATATTAAAGTAAAAATGTATTCAATCAAAGTTTGATGGAATTGCTGTTTGAACTAATATTTCTATCTCCTTCAAAACAGAGACCTGGTTTTGTGCATATTACTGTTATGAAATCATTCTGTTCAATTTTTTTCTGCTGCTTTCTTGCACTTTAGCAGACAGCCAGATAATGCGCTTGGACATGTCTTACAGTGTTGTGGCCAAGGTGCAATATGAATTCCTGTGGGTTTGGTAAAGCCATATCTAAATCTTCCATTGGAGGGATCTTTGGAAATTGTTACATTTCACTTCCTGACTGGCCCCCCAAAAGTCTTGATGAGTGATATAAAAAAAACATACATGGCCTTCAGCTCGAGGCATCAGCAAAACCTATACGCATTCTGTGACTTTGATTTTCACTTTTTCGTATGGGGGTGCGTCCCTCCTAAAGTAATACAATCAAAGTCACCTCATGAGCATAGATTCCACTTTTGAGGTGCTATATATCTGTATGTCTTGAGGCTTCATTGCCTGAGAGTCAGAGAAGAGAACTCTTAGCTCACCATATTGCATCATTCCTTGATGTCTCAAGGCTTGAAACTCGGAGAAGAGAACTCTTAGCTCACCATATTGCACCATTCCTCGATGTCTCAAGGCTTAAGACTCAGAGAAGAGAACTCTTAGCTCACCATATTGCACCATTCTTTGATGTCTCAATGATTAAGTCTCAGAGAAGAGAACTCTTAGCTCACCATATTCCAACATTCCTTGATGTCTCAAGGTTTCATTTCGTGAGACTCAGAGAAAAGAACTCTTAGCTCACCATATTGTACCATTCTTTGATGTCTCAATGATTAAGACTCAGAGAAGAGAACTCTTAGCTCACCATATTCCAACATTCCTTGATGTCTCAAGGTTTCATTTCCTGAGACTCAGAGAAAAGAACTCTTAGCTCACCATATTGCACCATTCCTTGATGTCTCGAGGCTTGAGTGGTCCCTGCACACTCCCATCTCTGCGGATGAAGACCTCTCCAGAGGGTGTGGCATAGAGAGTGTTTGGTCGTCCTTGGCTGATGGAGAGCTTGATCACCTTCAAGGGGTTCGGATCTGCTGCCAAAAAACAAACAAACATAAATCAATCCAAAAGAAAATCAATAAATTTATGCACTTTTTCCTTGTATTGAAAGTTCTTTTCTTTGCATAGGAAGTTAAAATCCTTGAATAGTTTGCCAACTGTTTTTCAGCCTCGATCTGCAGAATCAAAATCCCATTTTGTCAATTGCAGCTTGCTATCTACCGGTAATCTATATACGTTTTTCATCCATTCTCTGGCTTTCTGCACATTTACAGCAAAAGTTATTTTGTAACTTGCTACCCATTTGTCCTATAATCACAGCTTTTCTACAGCGAGACTGCTTTGTATTTCTCCTAGGGTATGTACTTCGACATAATATTCTGAAGACATAATGTTGTATCTCTTCCTCTATCTCTCCCTCTCTGTATACCCATCTGTAGCTATCATCTCTATTTTTCTAGCTATTTCTCAAACTACCTACATGTCAGCTGACCTAAAGTCAGTGAGTATCTTTGGTTCACCTGGTTTGTACAATTACATTTTAGTAGTTGCTGTCTCTTGCCAAAGCATGAAAATCTGTTTACATTTAGCAAGTATATTGTACCTTGGTATCTCCTTGGTCGTCCCTCTACCTCAACTGAGACAAAGAGAACACTGTACATCTGAGGTAGGACGGGTGGGTCAAAGTGATTGATGACCTGGTCAATCATCAGTCGGACCTCATCCTCTTGCTTGTGTGAGACCGGCGTTCCTTGGACATTGCCTGCTCAGGGCCAATTATGAGAGCGAGAGGGAGAGAAAGATCAATGAAGAGAGGGATGAAGAGAGAGAGGGAGGAAGAGAGAACAAGCACAAGGAGAGAGGGAAAGAGAGAGAGAGAGAGAGAGAGGGAGAGTGGGATGATGGAAGATAGGAAGGATAAAGGGTGACAACAAAAATACAAGAGAGGTGGAGTGAGTGAGGGAGGGAAAGAAAGATAGAGAAAGAAGGGGATGGCATTAGATAAAAGAATGAAAGGAGGTGGAAAGAGATGGGAGGAAATTTCAAGAGACACTTTGTATGATAGAGAATGAATGCACATTATTGGTTTCAGGACAGAATGACACTATAAGTGTCACCTACTCAAAGCGTCTCAAAGACAAAGCTCTATCATGCCTTCAGGGTAGATGGAAGCTCATCCAGCCAAACATTGAGCTTATCTTCTTTTGGGGAAAATCCACCATTGTACTATCTTAGGCACTACATTCCTCGCATTTTACATTAGACTCTATAAGAATCAATGGCTTATAATTAATGTTTAAGAATCTTGAGGAGCTTAATCAGGTGTCAATGATAGGAGTACACATGTGTTCATACCCTTTACAAAAATAATGATGAGTCAAATCTGCAGTGAGATAACTGAAATAAGGCAGAGAGAGGTTGAATTGTATAGTATGTAAAGTAAATACTGTAGAAAGTCCAAATGGTGGTTTGACACGATTCTTCCTCAGTTTGAGAGTTCACTGATAAACCAAGTGATTTTAAGAACTAATAACATTCACTTTTTAGACTGATACAAGAAAGAAGAATATTGCCAGAAGGACTATTGTTTGTTGCTTGTAACTACTACTCCTAGACCAAGCATTTCATTAAGAACTTAGCAACATCTCAGGTTTTGGCTCTAAGAGCATCCAATTCATAACGAGCAGAAGAAGTTTTCACCTTGATCGTTGACTCCAAACATCAAGACTCCTCCAGAGCTGTTGAGGAAGGCACAGACGTATCGAGACACAACCTGGCGCATGACCTGCAGATTCAGACAAGACATTTCCTTGAACTCAAGAAAACGAGACTCCGCACCGAGATGCTGCCCTGTTGTGAAGACTTCATTGTCATCGTTGTCATCTGCGATGTCATCCTGTTGCAAGGTCCGTCCACCTTTCCTCCGAGTCTTATTCTGAAAGACATCCACCCTCAATGCCCTACCAGCCTTCACCAGACCGTTCGGTACCCTAAGGCACTGGCTGATATGTGTTAGCGCCCTTGTCTGCTCGTCTTTAGTTGGCAAACTGAGGCTGGCCACAAAGCAGTCGCTGGGTTGAGAGAAGCGGACATTGATGTCCACGCTATCTACCACAACACCTGCACACTGGTGGGCAAGTTGCCGGATCAGAGCTGAGATTTGGACCTTGGGGAGATCATTGTTGAGGTTACCAAAGAAGAGAGCATGTGTGCGCAGAGCGGGTTGAGCCATGTCGTGTGGTGCGGACATCTTTCTTCAGGTTTCCCATTATTCAGAGTCAACTGCAATAACATAAAATAACATAAATCAAATTGCAACTTACCAAGCTCAGCTCACGACATCACTTCTCATTGACAAAAGGGTACAGATCTCTTTCTTGTAAAAAAGCATGGAAATTACTCCAATATGAAGATTAAATGTGAATTAATAATGGAGCAGATCAAGATCCAAAGTGATTCTTTTCGAATGCATGGAAGAGAGCAATGACTCATTGCCATTGGGTGTACTTTGCAGTTAAGCTACAGGCCTTGCCACAAATTGTTCTAATAAAATCCCGGGAGGAGTCCCGTATCATCATGTGGCATTCAACAACGATTGGAGTTTTATAGCGTTCCTTATAGTATACATAGTACTTACAACTTGATGTATACACGGGACTACATGCTTACTTTTCTTGCGTCGATTGCATTTCCTCAGCATAGCCGTCATCTTTGGACGCTTTGTTGATTATGTGTATAGCCACGTTTAAGGAAAAAATAAAAATAAAATGATTGATTTCTGATTAATCTTGATCTTCTCCACACAAAACCAGAGGAAGCACACGTTTACATCATTTTTGGGTGGAATTTGTCCCTGTTAAATATTATGTACATTTGTTTACAGCGCTTTCATGGAGATCACATTTTTGCAAATGTTATGACCTCGTCCAGATAATTTAAGATATTTACAATTACATATAAATATTTGCTCCTCATGACAAACCTTGAACCTAACTCTTAGCATTTTAGCGTAAATTTACTTTATATTTGAATAATGATTAAAATTACTTAGAAAGAAATTAGTAAAAAATAGTATCGCTTGTTCAAACTAAAATTGACCATAAGTTGACGTCATCGATGAGCTCTTGCAAGAAAGTTTGTTGACCCATTGCTAGATGTAGCGCCTCGGCCCGAGCTCGACGTACGTCGAAATCTATACGGAGAAAAGGGGCTGTAGATAGCTGCTAGAGCGTACAAACAATGCACGTACCGTGTACACGGCCCGCAGGTGAAACGACCCGAAAGGCAGACCAGCCATTGAGGCGAAACATTAACATACTTCGGGGAATAGGTGTATTTCAGGTCGGAGTTTTTGAAGAGAGACTCGACTCGTTGGTCCGTCGTCGTGTCGGTCACCTTCACGCCCGGGCTTTAGGGCTATAGGCTTCTGCTAACACAGACGTGTGTCGTTGGATTATACGTTACCAGTGTGTGTCATGTGTGTACTCGATCGTGTGCACACGGTCACACTCGCAGTAGACTCATTCAGATCTAGATCCTCTCTAGGCTCTAGTTCTAATTTGAACAACGTTCGCACACTCATCGCGTAACGTGAGTGAGGCGTGACTGTCCGCCTGGAGATTCTGTAGGTTATTTTCTGATCTAGCTTACTGCTAGTGCTAAGCTAAGGCCTGACGAAACTACACAATTTGAGTGTGCTGCGGCCTGTGGCTGTGTTCCTGACTGGAATCCCGAGTGAGATCGAGTCGCTGTCTCTGAGACTCTGTCAATATGATCATGATGTCATTGATTGACAATGACAGCGTCATCACTGTTATAGTGAGGATTGGAACAAGATGACAAGATGATCACGGCGGCGATGGCCTTCAGTGGAGAAAGCTTCGCAAGGTAGTTTTAGAATTGTAATGTATTGTTACATGTAAAGTCCGACTACCGGTATGTCACTTTTGGTTAGAAAACTTAGATAGTAAAGCCAACTTGTCTTTGTATCTTCTTCTTCCTTTTGTTCATAGCCTACTTCACATCCATATGAACACTTTCCATGTTCCACAAATATGATCTTGAAATGTAGCGAAACATATTTTGAACCAGTTGTCGCAAACATTGACAACATTCAAAAACTAAAAAGTGTTGAAAACACAGTTAAAACAGAGTGAGTAGGAAACTTGGGAATCTGGAGTGGAATACTGGTTCCTGTAGTAAATGGGTTAATGGTGTGTTTTTACTGTTAGATTTCAGGACAATTGTTGACTTTCACAGATTCTGCTATCTACTGAAGACAGAAGTCCACTTTGATATCACGCATGTATAACTGTGTGTTGTATAAATTGTTAAGTCTTATAAATTTGAAGACCTATTCTTAAAATACACCAAGCACGTCTCTACCTTTAAGACAGCCCCCAGCAACCTGCACCCGACAACGACAACCCCTCTGCACTATAGTCCTTTTTAACCAAGCAGCGACACTGCCGGTCTCCGGGAGAACGGAGGAAAGGAAACGAGAAGAAGAAGATACATGTAAACAACAGCTCAAAGGAATTGGCATAGGGAAAGGGAAGGACCCGCAGCGCAATTTTTAACCGCGGTATACATGCATTTTGTCCAATTCAGCATTAAAAATGATGCTTTTTAGGCTAAAAGCATGGACATGCTGGACAAAATATACCGCGGTTTAAAACTGCAGGTCCTTCCCTTTCCCTTTCCCTATGCCAATTCCTTTGAGCTGTAGTGTAGTTCTAATTCGAGAGTTAATGTTCTAAAAGATAGTACCAAAACCTTAAAGTTTCATTTATTTGTTCAAATGTTAATATATTTCATTTTGATTCGTCTGACATCTCTTTACAGGGTATTTGGAGAAGTTCGAGTTGGTACTTGTGAGTCCTGTATCCTCTCAGAGCAGCACTGACTTAACAGGATTCAGTGATGATCACCATGGAGAAGATTGAAGAAGTGGCCAACCAAAGGCCTGGTGCAGGAGACTATGGTTTGCCTAATGGCCTTATGGAGTCCCACTTGGTTGAGAAACTTCCGACAGCCGCGCAGCTCAAGCTGGCCAAGCTGGCTCATAAACATGACGCGGGGCACTCGCTGGAAGCGGTGAATGGGGACGTGAGCCTTGGGCCACCTTCACATGTGCAATCAATAACTGAGATGGTTGATGGACCATCGACAAAGCAGAATGGGGACTCGACGGGGCGGTCGCCCTACAGAGACGCGAGGCCGACGTCGCAGCAAATTATTGATGATGATGCAGCCATGAGGGCGGAGAGCCTCCAAGGCCACGTTCACGCGGCCAGCGAGTTCCATTCAGACGCGGCTGTGCGGGACCGCCTAATGAGTCACAAACGGGACCTGAGCCTTAGCTTGCCTTCGACTAACGGTGTGATCAAGGAGGAGGATGAGAGTCGGACTGAACCGGACCCCAGACATAAAGTGGTCCTCAAAGACAAACTGCCCCCTCCTAAGGAGTCACTACTACTGAGACTCTTTGAATCCAAGCACTTGGACGCATCCATAGCAATTACCCATTTGTACAAGTCTAAGGAGCCCGGAGTACAGTCCTATATTGGTAAGATTATAGGCGACAGCATGGCATGCAATTCTATGTTCACATTGTTAAAGTCACAGGCTTCAGCATGGCAAGGACTTCGATGCTCACATTTGGGAGTTAAGTGCAGAAACCGCATTGAAGAAGCAGAAAAAGAAATACTTTTTGTTAAATCTCTGGAGGAAGAGAATACTCATCAATTTTACTCAGAATAAATCACTTGCTATGATGGACAAAACATATGTTACAGATTTCATGACAAGAAGCTTCACCAAATATCTCGCCCATCTGAGCAACATTTCTACCAACTCTGATATGAGTGTAATGGAATCATTCTGTTTATTATTAAGTGCAAAAAAATATGTCTTGCGCAGAACTGATCCATTTCTTGTTCACTGGTAAACTTAGTTTCATCACAATGTCATGCTTGCCTGGATGTGTTAACCTGGCAGCTACAAGATACATGAGACCAAATGGGAATGTAACAGGATTTCAGCATTCAATTCTGACTGACAAAAAGTACATCATTAATCATCATAGAAAATTATGTTCTTAATGTACTTACAGCAAACTTAAGTACACATGCTAAAATATTTAAGTAGATTTTTTCCTTGATCAGTTGGCTTCAAGTTTATTGAAGTTCAGTCCGTCACACTCTTTGTAGTCCGCAGCATGGTGTTAAATCACCCATGACTTTATGAAAGCTGATAACTTCTTGATATGATTGTTATTGAATAGACCATCTTTGTAGTAATGTCAAATGTATGGCCACATTCCTCCTGCCTCCCAAGTTATCACATTTACATATCTCCAGGTTTTCATTGCAATGGGTGGAATTCACTCTGAATCCATCCAGAGTGCAAGTTAGAAGAACATTTGGGGCTACATTAGTGACTTATTGTTTGAACTTTGAAAAGACTTGCCTGAAATTCGAAGCATAATGAAAATGGTAATATTGAAATATGTAAGTTAAAGGTTATCACAACTTACAAGCCCTTAGCTTTCTGGTGATACCTTGAATTCATTGTTCATGATTATCTGTTTATTTTGTTTGTTAAATGAATGAAGAATTACATTGAATTGAATTATGTATTCTGATTGTAACTTTGCCTTTTGACTTTGTTTGCAGCCAACAAGTTGTTCAGTCTTGAGGAGGAGGACTTTGACTTCTACCTGCCTCAAGTACTCAACATCTACATCCACATCCCAGACCTAGCAGAGGTCATTCACCCCTATCTCATCCACAGGTCAGTGACCCCATGTCTCTATTTCTTCATGCTATAGAGTATCGCATGATTTTCTGTTAACCAAGAATCGGCCGATTTAGCTATGATTTTACATTCTATCGAACAGGGATTTTGGGGGCTCTTTTAACATTTTCCAGGGCTCGTTTAAGCATTTTAGGGGCAAAATTGCCCTGAGAGCCCCCGTGTACTTTTTGCCCTGCTCTGCAGCTGATTTGCATAACTCAATGTCGACTCTTGATTCTGGTTTGCTACCAGTACTGATGGCTGGCCTGGCAGATCTACATACAGAGAGGTTAAAAGGCAATCATTACAAATGGACCTAGTTTAGATGTGTGCGTACAGAGTATTTTTAATCTATGGGTAGCTCTATCAGTTAGATTGTAACCAGTCCTTACCAAAGGTCACTAGTTCACATGTACATGTATACATTGTTCATGTACACTACAAGCCATGGGTCTGTATTTCATGTCAACCAAAGTTAACTTTGTGCATTTCAGACCCATCAGGCCGACAGGCTGACATAGATTTCTATCTGCTAACTAGATGCCATTCTCGTGGTTAGAATAAGGGCCACTTGGTGTTTTTTTGCGGTTGCTCTTTTTGCTATTGAGGGTGGGGGGGGGGGGGGGGTGCCATAATGCTTAGATCCCCAGTAGATTTGTTTCATTCACTGTGCAGTACAGAGCCTGGATAGCTCCTTATCAAGAGATTAAACTCACACTGTGTACGTTATTTTGTAAGATAAACCAAGGAATGTTGTATGAAGGCTATCCTAACCCATTGTTACACAGGTCTCCAGGTACCGAAATGCAATGTAGTGTAGAACTGTCTATTTTTAAAGCAAATATTGCACCCATAAAGCACATGTACAAGCATGTGCTTTGATTTAGTACTGAGGGCAGTTCTTATTACAAAACTACTATGGTATACATACACAGCAGTGCTCATCAGTGATAAAAATTACCCTGGGGCTCAGTGCGTTTTCGCGCCACAAATACCAAAGGCACCCCTGCATAACCGTTTGGGTTTGTTTTATCATGCATAAAAGCTCATTGTTCAGTGTGTTTGTTTCAGCATGAGATCCTGGTTGTTATGTAGCCCACAAAAATTAATTTTATTTCCCCCCTACTGACATAATTATTTGAATTTGATTTGAATACTACATGTAGTACCCTAATGTACATCAAGTGTTTGTGTAAATAAAATGTATTTTATAACGGGAACTCGCTTGTTTGGTTTGTATTACCGAGGGTTAACACCCGTTGAGGATTGTACTTCTTCGTAGGTCAATGCCACATGCTGTATTGTTCAATGTTCAGCCTTCAGAATGTTATTGGTAGATACTGTTCAAACAGTAGAGCTCAAATCAAGTGGTGTCTAATTCACAGGGCATTTTCCTCTCTTGTTCTCTTGATCTTTCTTTCCCTCACTCTCTTTCTCTCTCTCCTTTTTTTCTCTCTTGCTATCGCTCTCAGGGCTCAGGAACATGTACGGTACACATTAATGCATGTACTTTGTACGTTGTTCTGAAAAGTATATGTATTATACCTGAACACTAATTTCTGAAATTATTGGGCCATATCCATGAAACCCTACTAGCCTTGTTGGTTATTAAGGGGCATGGAGCTGTATGCACATGGATCCTAACTGTGTACTGTAAATAGGCTAGTGAGGTTTCATGAATATGGCCCATGATTACTGAACTCCCTTCACCTTCCTGTCAATGTGGCAGGGAAAACCTAACAAGTATCTGCAGGGGCCTTCTTTTTATTCAACTTTGATACCATGAAATTCACACCCTGTTTGTGCATTACACTATATCATTGGATTTATTTTTCACAGGGGCTCTTTTTTTTCTGGGCAGGGGCTGCATGGACTGTCCCAAGCCTCCATTTCAATTTTCCATCAGATCACCTATCCATTGTGCACATGATTTCAAGACTTCCCTTTTGACTGCATCTCTCGTACATGTACATGTAGTTTTGTGAACAGTTTCCATGTAGAGAACAGCAAGTGGGCAGGAAGATGAACATTGTGCTAGCAATATTGCAAACAGGAACTGATGTAGGTTTGCATTGTGACTTGATACACACTGTGAGTGAAGTCCATTACCGGTTCAGGGACATGGAGCTAAGAGAAAAACATCCTTTACAGCAAGTCACCTGACATTGAGCAGACCAGCGGGAGATCACATGACACTGAGCAGACCATTGGAAGGAATAACATTGCACACATATTAGCCATGGGGAATCTTTGGCAGGGGGATTTCACACATTAACCAGTTCAAGTACTGTACGGGCATGTTGTTCTGTGTTTTCGGTCAGTTGTAATGTGCCAATTACAAGGGAGGAAATGTGCTAGCTATGTAATACAGTGAACTTGGCTTTAAGGTACAATCAGTCAGCTTTGCATAATGCACAATCCATGTAAACACTCTGTTCCTTTACATACATATAAAATGGTTTCACTTTCAGTGTGTTATAAATAGCCCCCACAATGAAAAATGGTCCCCTAAATTATGCCTGTCAGGTATAATGCACACTGTGAAAGATGTTTCTATATTACATTGAAAGGACTCCGCCCCCCCCCCTGAAATATTTGACAAGGTACTTTAAAGACAGCCCGTCCCTTTTTCAAATCACCACAAAACCATCGAAACATTGGTAACACAAATAGAGAAATGTTAGCAAGCTGTATATAATTTGAAACTGATACGTAGTGTAAAATTCAAATAATGCACGTAAACAACGTCTGATTAATAGTCTTTACCTCAGGCTCTTAGCAGTTTGTGTTGAAATAACTGCTTTATTGATTCATCTGTTTATTAAATTGTAAAACGCATTATGAAAAAAATTGTTCTAGAAGGAATCATCCCTAAAGTTTGGTAATTACTCATGAAATTAGGATTTCACACATGCATAATAACCACATAGATACTGTAACAAAGACTTTTTTCGTAGTACGAAAAAAGTCGGTTTGAAATTTAACGGCTGGAATTTTTTACATATACAGAAAGCTTCAACATGCTATATTCTTAGAAATGGTCTTGAATCACACTTTCTTCAATTTACGATCGTGATAGATGATTTCAAATTTTAAGCTTGCAAAAGGGACGGACAATCTTTAAAGTTTGTTTCTGACTGGCTGTTGTTTGTGAATGACACATACTGCAAGCTTCAGGCATTCCTTTCCACCCACTCAACTCCACGTGTGCTCTGTATACATGTACACTGCATTGGATCTCCGTGTATTGTAAGCATGCACTAATCCTTTTGAAATGAAGCAACAATTTTTCTATAGAATGTACATGTACTCTACATATATGTGTATCACTACTGAGGTGACTTTCTAGCTAAAACTCTGAAGTAAATCCGAACTTCAGAGAAAAGGGAAATTAATCTACAGTAGCCTCCTTGCAGTCAGGCAATGAATAAGCCAGACTTCCTTCCCCTCCACAAAACCAATTATCCCATTGTGATGTCATAATGGAGGGGGTGGGTGGATGAATGGGGCTATAGGGGCATGATCTATGCACTGTACTGTACAGTCCACTACCATTGAAGGGTGAGTCCATGTATGGTCTCCTGTGCATTGTGCCATTAGATAATTCCTTTGTTGCCTTTCTTTCTGTTTTCTAAGCTGGGTGTAGAGAAGGTCTCTGCTCTGCTCAGTCAAAGTGTATTGATAACCCTGTTCATATACCATAATCATGATATTACCGTGGTTATTAGTACCGATGCACGGTTGGTAAGAAAGTTTCCAGCGAGCCTCTAACAACACCGTTCATATGGTACACCGAAAAAGCCGTAATATTGTGCTGTTTTAGACAGTTGGACTCTCTGTACACCCCTAGCTAATGTTACGATAAGCCATACGAGTGGAGTGTGGTACTCAAGGTGAAGCATTTACAGCTATTTTGTGGATGCAGTTTGTAAGATTCCCTTGAAACAGCAATATTGCAATTTTATTACTAGGTCTCGATCCGCAAAATAGCCGCAAAATCAGCAGAAGAAAGGAGGAAGCAAATACTGATACCGCATTGTTTGAGTGATTCCCATTCATACATGATGTACGCAGCTATTGGTAATGCATTGGCAAAATTGCAGCAAATGTTGCGCTTATTTTGTGGATAGGTGATGTATGTGAATGGGATTACTGAGTCTTAAATGGCAAAGACTCCAGTGAAGCTCTCATTTGTCTTAACTGGTGAAAATGAATCCACATGGGATCAGGTAAATTAAGCCCCTGCAAGTTAAATTGCCCCCCCCCCCCTCACAAATAACAAAAATGTTTATTACAAACATAATTCCGGGTCATGACTTCCCAAAGGCGAATTGTAATAAAGCCACCTTAGCCACTGCACACACATTCTTTCTTCCTTGTCAGCACATGCCTACAAACATTTTTGTTTAATATTAACACTTTTGAATGTTACATATATAATAAACTCCTCTTTCATTCCATGTTATTAAACATGTTCCGTGTTTTAAAATAGATGTATACTGTACATATGATATAGGTATTATTCAAGTATATTTTGTCTCGTAATGGAACAAATAAAACAAACAAACTGAAACTTAAACATACATGTAGAGAATGAAAGAGATTTGTCCACTTTTAGCAAGTCAATATCCTGTATATCTTCTAGGAGTTGGGTGATAGGTAATGTTCTATTTTTATACCCCCCTGGTCTGTTGTTCTTCCCTTTGATCAATGCTGTGTGCGTGGCAGGCATGCAGTGTACAGCGCGCATGCTGTCCATTGTTTGGGCTGCATTCGCCTGGGTCAATAATTCATGCACACTCACAACTACATGTGGGGGACGTCATAACGACTCAATTGTGCAAATAGCCGCCACGCAGTCAAACAGACTTTGTCAGTTAGCGTGGAAAAAAACATAGATTTCAATGCATACATGTATGTACAGACCATAGTAATAGAACAGAAAAGTCTTATTTTCAAGCTCTGTTTGTGAACAAATATGGTACCGTTTTAATGTACAAGAGCAAACAAAATGTTAATGTGTAGAATTTGTTTAAATGCAAACTGAAAAAGTGCCGTACCTTGTTGGACACTGAAACATGCCTAGGTGCGTAAGTACATGTATGTGAACCTATTCTGTACATGAGATTAATGCAGATCGTTTTCTTTAAAATTGCTTCCCCAACTTATTGATATGACAATGGAAGCACGCCTCAAATGATTTGGTTTTCAACAAACCTATTTAAAGTAGTTGTTATCACCAGCATAGTATGAGGCATGTTCAAACAAATATTTCTGATTGAAAAACAGTCCTGTAGTGTAATCTGGGCTTTTACAGTACATACAAGTCCTGTACAAGATCTGAATGTAGTTTTAAATTTTCTGTATGCTTGTTATTTGATATCATCTTCACATCAACTTGAAACATATACTGGTATGTACAATATGTCTCTAGGCACTTGTAAAATATAAGTACATGTAGGCCTACATGTAAAAACACTTTGAGCTTTCTGTGATGGAATGTACTATAGATCATGGCTTGTGGGGCTTGTGAGCTCAACCTTCCATGAAGGGCATGGAAATGTACATGCCTTTTTTTTGTACCTGTGTCATAGAAAATCTTGCCTCCGAGTCATTCAACACAGTCATGTGACTGGCAGTAATGATGATTACACTGTACATGTAGGTCATACTGGCAAAATAGCTTGCCTTTTCTGATTCAGGAATATGGTACTTAGTATTGGCTGATCGATGTACACTGTACACAAACAGACACACTACTGTACATAATATGTGGCTGTAGGCATTTACATGTGCCAGCGCGTACAAGTTCATGTTGGTAAAGTAATGGACATGGACAGTGTAGTATGACAGCACATACAAGTTCATGTTTGGTAAGGTAATGTACATGGACAGTGTAGTATGCCTCTTGATTTGTGTGTATACACACATGTTTCTAGTATTGGTGGCCTATTGCAAATCACTGAGGAATAGGTCTGCCATGAACTTGAGGGCTCGCCCCTTAACAGTGGCCTAGCTGGCCACCAAAATATTACCTAAAACGCGTAGTAGTGTAGGATACAGATGAATATTGTGTCCGTCTGAAAATCCACACTATCCGCTGTGATGTGAACAATGTGTTGACTGGCAGCACTGCATCACTCTCTGCTTCAATACTGTATTGGTCGCTATGAATCTATGCGTTTCAAATGTAAACAAGGATAGTTTTTCACTTTTCCTGAAAAGGGTAATGACTGTGAGATTTTGTGTGTGTTATCGTAGGGATATGCTGTTGATTCCTGCCGACTTATATGACTTTGGCAGATGGGCTTCCTCGTCTTGAATATGTCTGCTAGTAACAAGAGACAACAAATAGCACGATCTTTGCTTTAGTTAGTGGTCAATGCTGGAGTAATCTTTTTTAGTTGTGATTTCAGGCTGTGTAACTTCTTGATGTTTGATCAGGTTGTTTGACAAACCCACAGGGGCAAGGAACTCCCAAAGGCCCACCTACATGTATGTGGGGTATTCTACAGTAATGGGGTCAATGAAAACGGAAAACTATGATGTCAATAAATAAAAGAAAATTGTTTACAGAATATTGTATTTTGTGTTTTTATACTATAAATTATCTAATAACATAATAAACACAACATCTATGCAGAAGGATTTTAGTAACTTCTAAAAAAATAATATTGAAATGACAAATTTGGCGCAAGTACTCAATTTTTTTTCCTAGCACGAAAGCATGTATGATTTCTTTCTGTTTAAAAAAAATAATGAAAGGTAAGAGGATATAATAAACTCTGCGTTTATCATGAAGGGTACTCTTTGGGGATCCTCCCAAAAAATTGAGCAGTTTCTGTTTCCGCAAGTACTAATAAGAAGTGTCTGTATTCTTCCTTGTTAAAGAATAAATGTCTGTCTTTCTGATACGTACGTTCACTACCAGTATCACTCTCTTAATACAAGGGATAAACAGCATGTTCTACCGTAATCTGTTACAACATAAGATTGTATTTATCTTGCAAATGATTTTCTTTGCTTATGTCGCTCATTTTTTTAATAAAAACGATTAAGTTTTGCTCTGATGAAAGTCTGTCTGGTTTCTGAATGTACGTAACGCGTCTTTCTCTTCCGTGATTGAAGTCATTTTTGTAACAGGTGTGCATTGAACGATTGCGTGGAGAGTGAGCGCACGGGGTATGATGAAAGAGCTGTGAACAATTACGCTTCGGCCGGCGCTTGAGATGGCACCCCTCAAAGTATTTTGTCTGTCTTTTAGTTACGTACATTCGGGGGTTACGTACATGTGCCGAAGTCTTGTGCTAGAACACAAGAGCACAGTCTTTATTTCCCAATCAATACTACAGCATAACACACACAGGAGTTTCCAAGTACCAAACATGTTTTCAACGAAGATAGATGTAACATGTGAATACATTTTGTAAGTAAAGAGCTTATCAGACCGACAAATGAAATGAGCCGATCTGCACGTACGTAAACATGACCGACAACGTTTGTCTGTCGCATTTACGTACGTACGTGTTTTTTTTTTTTTAATGCCGGTGATGATAGCGTACGGTGTGTACGGAGTCTTTAGTAGGAATAATAAGTAAAATTCACTTTGAATCAAGAGCGCAGTAATATATTTATACGGGGGGAAATCATGGAAATGAGTTTTTCAATTTGAAGCATGAGTCTGCCCCCTGTTTTGATCTGAAGTCTGTCCGAGTTACGTACTCGTCGAGCTGTTCCCGCGATCGACTGTAGAATATATTAATAAATTCGGTGTGCTATGCGCATGCGTTATGGATTCGTCCACTTGCGAATCGGTGTACATGACCTTCGTGGGCAAATTAAATTTCCGCATTGGCAATTGATTATCAGATTAATAGTATTAAAAGTATTTTTTTGCGAATTCTAATCACATTAAAATGTTAATCAGGCACATTATTTTTAACTTTATCGAATTTATTAATGAACTTAAAATTGTATTACCATTCATCCCCCCCGAGCGGGATAATGCCTGGTTCATCCAAAGCCTCGTTTCGAGCAGACGACACTGCACTGTAGTACTGCATGCAGCATTGCACTGCAAGCCATGTTTGGCCAACGCAATTGAGCGGCCAACGCAGCGATTTTTCCTTTTCGTTTGGGTGCGTTCGTGTCTCAAAGTCACGAATAAATTCATGGTAAGTTATCGGTAAATTCCAGCTTTTTAATAAAACAATTGGCATAAAATTCTGTTTCATGTTTTGAAGTTCTTAGAAATACGTACTGCTTTTTGTCATGCTCGTGATGGTGTTTATCCTACCAATCTTAGCAAGCTACTCTATAACAGTCCCATGTAATGAGTATTGTGTTAGTTTAAATTTTGACTCGCCGCAAAAAAAACAAAACAAAATGAGAGTGGGGGGGTTCAAACGGTCTGCATTTTTAGTATTATCATTAGCCCTCTCCAGAACAGCGTACACGCTTATTGCGAGAGTATCCCTATAAGCTTAGGTTAGAATAATGAAACTGATGTTATCCAGGTAAAGCCAAAGGTGTCATGTTGATGATTCATGCCAAACTTTTATTCTCACTAGTTTATTTTGTAATTAAACATTGTATATTTCTGTTTGTTTTTGTAACGTAGATGCTGATACACCTGTACAAGTGAAGCTACGATCTGATTTTTCCTTTTCGTTTGGGTGCGTTCGTGTCTCAAAGTCACGGATAAATTCATGGTAAGTTATCAGTAAATTCCAGCTTTTTAATAAAACAATCGGCATAAAATTCTGTTTCATGTTTTGAAGTTCTTAGAAATACGTACTGCTTTTTGTCATGCTCGTGATGGTGTTTATCCTACCAATCTTAGCAAGCTACTCTATAACAGTCCCATGTAATGAGTATTGTGTTAGTTTAAATTTTGACTCGCCGCAAAAAAACAAAACAAAATGAGAGTGGGGGGGTTCAAACGGTCTGCATTTTTAGTATTATCATTAGCCCTCTCCAGAACAGCGTACACGCTTATTGCGAGAGTATCCCTATAAGCTTAGGTTAGAATAATGAAACTGATATTATCCAGGTAAAGCCAAAGGTGTCATGTTGATGATTCATGCCATACTTTTATTCTCACTAGTTTATTTTGTAATTTAACATTGTATATTTCTGTTTGCTTTTGTAACGTAGATGCCGATACATGTGAAGCTACGATCAATGGTGCGGAATGCAGCTACCAACACTACTTCTCCTGTGAAAAGGCCCTCCATTGGTCCAAGTGAAAGTGCCCTCCGAATGAGAAATGTTAGAGCTTCACGAAAAAAGAATCCAGAGCTTGATGTAGCTCATAAAACTCGTGAAAGAGCAAGACTCAAACAATACAGAAGAAACATGACGGATGAACAACGAAAACTTTACAATGAAAAAACTAAATTACGGATGAAAAAATATCGTGAAAGAAAAGCACAGGCCAGTCAAACAGCTCTACGGGATGTTGTGCGTGCTCCTCGTACTCGTCTGGCCAAAGAAAGATTAGAGAGTTTGAGAGAAAAAAGGAACTTACAAAAAAGAAAACAGCGTGCCAATATGTCGGCTCAGAAGAGGAGACGTGTGAGAGAAAAAGATGCAGCTGCAAAAAGAAAGAAACGTGCTTTGATTAAGGAGCAAAACCTTCAAAAATCGATGAAAAGAAAGGATGAAACGAAAGGTTGCATCCTTGATGTTGTGCAGGAAACGCTTAGTGCACTGAAAGAAACCCAGCGCAGGATTGTTCTTGGTGAGCTTAGTAGACATGTAGATAGAAAAGGCAAAGAAAACAAAGGCTTTCGTAAACAGGTTAGCCATCACCTGCGTGTCTCAAAAAAACTCCTGAAAAAATACAGCAATCTACGGAAAAGAAACATAAACTTTGCAAAAAGAAAGAAGCGCTCAGATGCTATTGGAGATGATGTAAAAGCTAAAGTCTTGGAGTTCTTTGAAAGACAAGATGTGTCAACATGCATGCCAAACAAAAGGTCGGTCCGAGCTGACAAGAAGCCCCTGCACATTCTGCAACGTACGCTCCGTCGAATATACAAACTATTCTGTGAAGAGAACAAGAACATTCAAATAGGATTTGCTTCTTTTGCTAGACTGCGTCCCAAGCATGTTGCCCTTCAGAAAGCTGCAAAGTGGCACCAGTGTTTGTGTGATTGCTGTGAAAATGTGAACCTGAAAGTGCAAGAGATAAATAAGAGGATGATTTCTCTTGGAAAAGAGGCAGTTTTTCAGGATGTTTTCCATGTTTCTAAAACAACTCTCTGTAGTGACTCTCAAAGACCAAAACTGCAATGTGTTGACAGGAAGTGCAAGAAGTGCGGTGTTAAGCAGATCGATGAGCTCTTGGAGCCTCTCCTTAGCAGAATGGATGATCAACCTGTGACTTGGAGAAAGTGGGGACGTGTAGAATATGCACCAGCAAAGATGAAGGTGTCTCTTATTAACATGCAAGGAACAATGAGTGAGTTAGTGAAGGAACTGAAAGAGGAGCTGGTAACACTTCCGTGTCATCTTTTTGAAGCAGTGTGGCAACAGAAACAATTCAGTGATGTAGTGAAGGCACCACCCGCTTCATCAGCTGTAGTCGTAATGGACTTTGCAGAGAACTTTAAATGTGAAATGCAGAAAGAAGTTCAGTCAGCGCACTGGTATACTCAACAAATCACACTTCATCCATGCATTGCCTTCTACCCATGCAACTCCTGCAATGATCAATCTCTAGTGAGGGAAGCTATTGACATAGTGACATCAGATCTAAAACATGATGTGCATGCTGTTGCACATTTTGTCAAGCTTGTGTCACAGCACATCCACCAGAAAAACAATACTTTGAACAAACTCATTCAGTTTACAGATGGCTGTGCAGGCCAGTACAAGTCCAAAACTGCCTTCTGTGATGTTTCGTTTTCTTCCACAGACTTGCCATTCAAGGAAACGGAGAGACACTTTTTTGGCTCGCATCATGGAAAAAACCCTTGCGACGGGGAAGGGGGAATAATCAAGAACTCTGTGTCACAAGCAGTTCGCGCCGACAATGATGTTGTAGTAACAGAGAGCAAGTCATTTGTGGAATTCTGTAGCAAGACGATGGCAAAGCCAGACAACGTAGATGGACAATGTAACCATTCAAGACGGACATTTATTATGGTAGACCCATCGGAGATAAGTAGAAGCAGACCACAGAGGAGCAATGTGAGAACAGTCCAAGGGACAAGGAAACTTCATGCCATCAAAGCATTGGACCCTTATGTCATCAAAGCACGGAGATTTTCTTGTTTCTGTTCCGGATGTTCTTCTGTTCCAGAAGGAAGGTGTCAAAACTCAGAGATTGTGGACGACTGGAAACTGACGAACATAAGACAAGTAAACTGTTCAGAAAGCGTAGGCAACAAGCATGATGAAGAACCTTCCACAGAGGTCGAGAGCAGAAGTGAAAGCCCCTTGGAAGATGAAATTGACAATGAAGAGATCACCAGACTTCGAATCAATGTCTCTGTTTTGGAAGACACAGTACAGTACCAAGCCATTCCAGAGTCCGTTGAAAATGCCCATCCTCAGACCGACAAAGATTGCGGTGTCACTGTAGGACAGTTCGTGAAAGTTGCCATACCTGTTGGGAAACAAACCAAGACTTACACGGGAGAGGTAGGAACACTAAGCTTGTATGTAATTAAGTAGGTATTTAAGAATATAAACATGCAGATATTCTTGTTTCTCCATACTTTTGCCCAAGTAGATTCCCTTACATTTATTGAAGATATAAATCAGATATCAAAAACCCATTTAATACAATTTATAACTCTCCTAATAATGTAAGTTGTTTGATATGAGACCATGAATATCACTATTCTGCCAAAAGTTTGTATAATTTAAAGAAATGCCAGGAATGAATGAAATTATCTCACAATGCTTTTCCATTTCACTTTGATGTTCATGATAAAAGAACATTCCCTTATCTTGTCATCATTATTAGGTTATGGCTGTGTTAGCTGATGAGGTAACAATCAACTACATGGAGGAAGTACAAGGACGCAGAGGTATTTTCAGGTGGCCGCTGAAGAGAGACATTTCCCTGGAACACCACAATAGCATCATCGAGCGACTGCCAGATCCAAAACTGATTGAAAGCATGAGTTCAACTAGACTCCAATATTACCAGTTTTGAACTGTGAAAAACATTGACTGTCCGGCTAATCTATTAATTTGATGCGCATCACTATGAACCATTACATTGACTGTCTTACAAGTTTTCACACCAGTCAACCATGAATTTGGATAAAGTAGCATTTTTCAATTGCTCCATGTGTACCCTGATCAGTGTTTGTTTTAATATTCCTGTAAGATCTGTTAAGGGAATAATGTCTTGATTTAAATAAATAAACCTTCTCTTTGTAGCTTGAAATGAAACTTATCAAATGTATTGAGGCTGTAATAATATCCTAATTAATGTTACATTTCTGATTTCTGATTTCTGATTTCCCCACTAGAAAGTACAGTCAACTCTGCCTAAGTCGAATTTGCATAAGTCGAAGCAATTTCTTCAGTCCCAACAGATTCGACTTAGGCAGAGTTGACTATTTAAAGACAGCCAGTCCCTTTTTCATATCACCACAAAACCATCAAAACATTGGCAAAACATATAGAGAAGTGTTAGCAAGCTCTGTATTCACAATTTGAAACTGACACGTAGTGTGAAATTCAAATAATGCACGTAAACAACGTCTGATTAATAGTCTTTACCTCAGGCTCTTTGCAGTTTGTGTTGAAATATCTGCTTTATTGATTAATCTGTTTATCAAATTATAAAACGAATTATGAAAAAAAATTGTTCTATGGAAGGAATCATCTCCAAAGTTTGGTAGTTCCTCATAAAATTAGGATTTCACACACGCATAATAACCACATAAATACTGTAACAAAGACTAATACTTTTTTCGTAGTACGAAAAAAGTCGGTTTGAAATTTAACGGCTGAAATTTTTTACATATACAGAAAGCTTCAACATGCTATATTCTTAGGATTGGTCTTGAATCACACTTTCTTCAATTTACGATCGTGATAGACGACTTCAAATTTTAAGCTTGCAAAAGGGACGGACAATCTTTAAAGACTGAAAATATTTAAAGCATTCTTCTACAATCGGTCATAACCTGCAGAAAAAAAATATTATGAAGAGTGGAGCAGATGAGGGCTACTGCAAACTTGAAAATACTATGCCAGTTCAAAAACAATTTCTTGTTCCTTTTGGTGCCAATGTGTTAAAGTGTTACTAATTGAATGTGTTCAATAGAGTTCTGATTGAAGCTTTTAACTGTTACTCTTACTTCCTTGTACAGAAAAAGGAGATACATAACATGTACATAGTGTTAAAATCCTGTTCCCAGGATATGTTTTAACTGCCAAGTGGTTGGTAAATCCACAACATGGAAGCAAAATTCAAATAAGATTAAGAATTTAATGGAGATTTTAATGTTTGCATTTAGGGGATAAATCTACCTTAAGACAAAAATTCAGAGGGGTCTCTCTACTGATACATGTACCAATTATATTCTACTTTTAATGAGAAAGTGATTTTACATTATGTCAGCTATGAAGATGGGCATTAAACATGATAAGTCAGGTAAACATGGTACTTAGTTAATGTACTAAGTTGGTTAGATTATCAGCTTAATAATAATTGAAGTTGCATTGAATTGAGAATTATTAATATTTTGAATGTTCTGAAATACCATCTTTAAAGTTGCAATTAGAATTTCAATTACATGTATGCACGAATGCACATCTATCTTTTAAATATATGGTGATGTAACCCTACGATTGAACAGTGCAGAGAGAGAGAGAAAGAGAAGGGAGTGGGAATAGGAGAAGGTCAAGATCAAAGAGGATTAGGGTTAGGGTTATAAATGCACAAAAATAAAAATCTGGGAGGCTGGAATGATTTTCTTTGTCAACATGGTGCATGTACTTTATTCACTGTCGAATCAACATTTCAGAAAGACGTGAATACAAAATTGGATAAAGATTAATGCAATGAAACAAAAATATGCCAACATTCTGAAGCCAAAACAAACTACATTACATTGGAGCAGTGCATACATGTGAGCCATAGATATATGAAAATACTTGAAAGTACATGTTAAAATTCACAAATACAACACTACTCTAATTATATTAGTACTAAATACAGTTTACAAAGTTGCATACAAACATGGGATTTATATGTCTGTCTTTTGTTACATACGTTCGCGTGTCTCTTTAAGAGTGCATTCTGTCAAATGAATCCACATGGAATTATTGAAGTTATTTCTTGTCGGTTAAATCACTCGTCAGTTTATGTAATGGCTTAAGATCAACAAGCTTAGCTGGTTTAGTACATAATATGTGTTCTTCCTTCCCAGCAAATGAAACTGGAAATTGACGGAAATTAATTTTGGAAGCGCGAAAGCAACAAATTGTGTACATTTCACTAAAATTGGGCATTGAGAAGTGACAATTTCTAGTCATTGGCTTTTAACTTGCCACGTTTGAAATTAAAAACAATGTAAATGCCATATTGTTATGTTAATTATATTCACAGAGACATACAATGTCTGTCTCTTGTTACATACGTTCGGTCATGACTATCATACACTTGCATGACCCATATCAAATAATGAGATGGCCAGCTTATCTTCTTTCACCTACTTTCATATTCTGTAGGTACTAAAGAATGCTGCATTGTGTTACCTAATCTTAATTACACAAATGAAAAATGACCTAGCACAGACCAATTACTGTAGAAGACCCCATGTGTAGTGCATTACTATGTAGGATTGCTTCTAGCTCCCCTTGGCTTACAAACAAGGTACATGTAGCTTCCTTCCTTCCTGCATTCACCCACATGCTAGTCCACAGTACAGTCATCAAGCTACTTTGCACAACGGTAAACAGACGCAAGTCTGATTGTGTTACAAATAATTACCGGTAAAAAATAATAAAACGGCTGATGTGTGACAAGCATAAACATGTAAATGTGCACTGGACTCTCTCTCTCTCTCTCTCTCTCCCAGTCTGTCTCATGTTTGTCTGTATTTCTCTGTAATTTTCTCTCCCAATCACTCTGTCTTCCTCTCTTTCTCTCTCTCTCTCTCTGTCTCTCTGCCTCTGCATATCTCTCCCTCACTTGCTTTCTGTCTTAGGCTCTGTATCTGTCACAAGCAGCATTCTAGAATGTGTCCAAGTCAAGCAATTTTTAGCATACATATTTTGTACACACATACATTACCCACAGTCTACCCACAAATTGAAAGCACAGATATTTCAAATTGAATTAATGAAGCTGTCTGAATGATTTTTTTAGATAATACATACATGTAGTCACTTGTGACCTTTTGCCTGAGTGAGGCTTTTGTAGTACAGTCATCACTGGCTCATTATGACTTACCTCTCTATTCTACAGTGTGCATACATGTACAGTGTGTGTAGTGTGTAATGGAAATTGTCACAAGAAAGTTTCTTCACCTTTTATGTTTGTGTAGGACAATGCTCCTTTACATATCAAACAGTCAAATCTCTTGTGGTTTATACCAACATGTAATGTATGCAGTGAAATACTGGACTATTGTACACGCCATATATTTTATGGGCTTTTAATTTCTGTGAATTTTGCGAGTCTGGCCAATTCGCGAATTTAACAACATCCGAAATTATGAATACGGCATGCTTGAGCACATGTACTACTACCAAAAGTTATCCACGATCGTGCATTTAACCACTCACGAAAATGTCTGTCTGGTCCTTATTCGCAAAAAATTAGACTAGCGAAATACTTGTACACATCGGCCACCATTCCAATAGACAGGAAGGGATAAATAAGCACATTTTCACATTTAGTTTATTTTCATGATACATGTAGGAAGGAATATTGCTGGATTGTACAGATAGTTGATTTAAGATTTAAAAAAAGGTGCGAAAAGGTATAGAAAATGATATTGTATAGGTTGTGTGTATAGTTTACTGAAGAGAGCATAGCCCCATACATTATGTTGTAAGCTGATTGGTTGAGTCTTACGTCACTCTTATTTTTAGTTTGTTGGTTTTCCTAGATGCAAGTTCAACATTGGAGGCTTCAATGTTAAACTACACAAATATCTGTGTGGATATTTCTAAGCTGCATGATGGAGTAACATGTCACTGTTATTTTTAGTTTATTTGTTTTCCAAGATACAAGTCCAACATTGAAGGCTTTAATACAAGACCCTAAGTTAAAGATGGCCCATCCCTTTTACATGCATCTGCAAACTTCATGAAAGTTTGCACATATTTAGCACATATCTTTGGGATACCAACTGTGAAATTTTAAGGTCCGAGGTACTATAACTCCTGTAGAATAAATGAAAATCTAGCTAGTTTTCACTGAGATTTGACTATTTTTGTGGCATGAAAAAAGAAAGCTTGATCAACTATCAAAGATTATTTCCTCAAAACCGAATATTATGCTTTGTCGATTCTAGGGAAATGTTATATAGCCACTCTCTCTCAAATGATGACAAAGTCAGGGAACTTTCAGAATTAGGTCTGCAAATGGTATGGGCTACCTTTAAACTAAATCAATTATTTGTGTGGATATCCTTTGTTATGAATATTGCCGTTCTTACTTTGTTTGACAGCCTACATGTACATGTACAAGTCCAACGTTTGTGGCTTTAAAAATGTACCAACGACCTTAACTATACTACATTACGAGACACTGCTAGCTTCATTTTTCCCCCATTCTTATTTTGTTTGACATCCTACATCCATGCAAGTCCAATATATTCCCTGCCTCATTTGTTAAACTTATTCCTATTTTATTTTTGTTTAACATCCTACATGTACATGTACGTATAGGTGCATGGCCAGCTGTTAGTTTGCTTTTCACCCTCCCTGAGGTGCAAGTGCGACGTACATGTATCTTATTCTCCGTTGTCGTAACTCATTGTTGTTTTGTTGTTTATTCTCCCTGTAGGTGCAAGTTCACGCTACGTGTAGTCTGTCATCATTTGTTGTAACCTAATCTTGTTCTGTTGTTTATCCTCTCTGTAGGTGCAAGAGCAACATAGACTTCTCTTTACAGCTGGCTTGGATGCTGGAGGCTTACACCACAGACCTGGGCTTTCCGTCTAGAAAGCAATCCCGAGGAACCAAACTAAGAAAGCTCATTCTCTCAGAAGAACTCAGGCCAAAGGTCAAGCGAGAGTCAGTCACGTCAGTCTCGGGTGCCACGGCAACGTCGTCTTCACAGACCCCGCCCCCTGACCTCCATAGCCCGACGCAGGTGACTTCTCCCACCAAGAGAACGCACTCAAGGTCAAGATCCGACGCAACGGCTGGTAAGCAAGGCTACTTCATACTGCAAAGAAATTTTAGGCATACACCCGGTAGTAGTAAGGATAGCATGCTCCGTCCAGTAAATGAATGAAAAACAAGTCATTCATTCATTCATTTACAGGATGGAGTACGCTATCCTTACTACTACTAGGTGTATGTCTAAAATTTCTTTTCAAAATTGAAATAACCGTAGAAAGCCCTTTCACTAAAATCTAGATTAAATCTTGTTCAGTTGTGTGTGAACTAACAAATGTGAATGTGTTGCAGTGAAATATAGTATTTGTTTCTCCTAGTACAGAATATTCTTTACAACACATTTTCTTTCTTTTCCGTCACCATGCAGGAATCACGTCGGCCCAAGTAGGAGCCCTGCGATTGGCCAATGGTATAGGCAGTCAGGGTTGTATTGGTGACCTGACATCAGGGCGAGCCTTCGACAGCCAGTGCACATGCTTCGATAACTCAGAGAGCAAGTTGAATGAATTGAAAGGGCGCCCTCGGGCAGTGGTGGAGTGCCAGTGTCAGGTAGGATCTTGGGTATCACGCTGTAGATTTAAAGCTCTTTAAATTGTTTATGAGAATATCTCTGTGCATTGGTGCAAAGAATCCTTAATACAAAGAAAATGAGATGGATACTGTATGGTTATAGTATCCTAGATACCAATAAAGTGCAGGAAAAAAAAAACGTAATAATATCAATTCTTTTATTTTGCCTGTTGCTGTGGGATAGTCGACGCCTTGACTTTACATTCACCCCTGAATAAACGCCTATCTGTATTAAGCCAATCAGTATTTGAAATATTAGTTCAAGCACATTAATAAGTACAAATGACCACAGGTCAATTCTACCACTCAGAGAGTAGATTCATGAATTGCTTTGATGGTCGACCCTGTTTGTCCACACTATGTTGCGATTCCACCATGTGGACCTGTTCTATTGTCATGCTGGGCACGCTGTTAACAGTTCTCAAATCCATCAGCCACTATAGCTTCAGGAACAAATCCCAGTCTGCATTCTAGTAGTTTTCGATTCAGTGGAGTGTCTGACCACAGTGTCACTATGAACTGGTCTATTGCAGTTCTCACATCCATCGTCCATTGTAGCTTCAGGAACAAATCCCAGTCTGCATTCTAGTCATTTTTGATTCAGTGGATTGTCTGACCACAGTGTCACTATAAACTGATCTATTGCAGGCACCGCGGTTAGCTCCGATGCTGGAGTTCATCAAATCTCTGATGGCCATCGGGAAGAGACTACAGGGGCTGCCCACAAGAGAGATCAGAAGTAAGTAGCGCCCTCATTGTTCTCGTGAGATAGTCGATTCACGTCACAACTTGAAGGTCATCAACACCCTAAAATCTAGTTGAATTGAATGAAAGCGTCAAAATCACGATAGCAGATTGATGCAAGTGTGAGCAAAATTGGGAATGTGACATGAGAATATTTTCTGTTTACACATCATAATCACAGGCCCAGAAATGTTGCTCCATATAAGGTAAAGCTGTAATCCTTTGACCCTAATCTTGCTTCTGTTTTATAAACTGCTCAAGTGATAGTGGTCTAATTTTAACATGTCCTGTGATCAAAAGAATATTTAACATTGACAATAATCTTATTTAATTTAATTTAATTTATTTAACCGTTATTAAAATGGAACAACCAAACTACAACATATTTACATGTACATGCATCAAATAGTTACACCATGAACCCATCCCTCCAATCTCTCTCTCTTTGTCCCCTCTCCTGCGATGCAGCGAGCCGGCTGTTTGCAGAGCTGCAGATGTTGAATCTCAACCTGCCGGCCAGGATCTGGGTTCCCTCCACCTCGTCCACGGACCACCATGTCGTCCGCATCCCACACACCGCTGCTGTGGTGCTCAACTCTAAGGACAAGGTGGGTTAGCCGTCTTATCTAGTCTAAAGGAACGCTGTGATAATATCTGGAATCTCAAGGTCCCTGGTTCATGCTACAACACGGCACTTGCATTGTTTAGCAAGAGATGCGCATTGCTGCTCTATACCCAGGATCAAAAATGATTACCAGGTAGAAGTTGGATGATTTATGTGAGGGATGTTGACCCAGTTCTGATGTAGTGCAGTGGGTATAGAATATTCCCCACAACCTGGAGATTGTGCACATATTTGTGCATGATATGTTCCTGTATCCTGTGATCAGGGCTACAAATATTTTTTTTTCCCTGTTGGACCCGTTTTCACAACGTTGGTTTAACTTAGACCGTGTACTAAATGTAGACTAACTCTACCAAGCCTTCTCATCCATTGCCCTCTCCCTTTGGAACAAACTCCCACCCTATATTCAGAATTCCACATTTATTGAATCATTTAAAATCCTTAAAACCCACTTTTTTAAGCAGCTATAATGTTTCGGTAGGCGCACACATTAACCCTTGTATCACTTGTGTATCCCAATATATAGTGTAGTGTATAGTGTAGTTTATTTACATACATGTAAACCCAATATATAGTATATTTTTTTTACTTAAAAAGATAACCACTGCACCTAGAAATGCCCATATAAATTGCCTTATAAATGCTATTATTATATTGGCACGCTCAAACAGAAATCCTTTCAACTAATGTCTATTGTTCTCCCCTGCTCCTTGGTCCATGCCAGGCTCCGTACCTGATCTACGTAGAGGTCCTGGACTGCGACAACAAGCACACATCACCCCTGCCTACCAAGATCCTGGAGAACACTCTGCGCTACACCAAGTCAGAGGAGAACCTGAGCGGGTACTTCCAAGCAGAGGGTGCAGCCCTGCCCCCCACCGCCCACACGCCCCCCACCATCTATCCCGTCTACCACGTCCATGAGACCGACCACGACTGCTGGTCCCAGGAGGACGATGAGATCCTGCAGGTGAGTCATGTGACCGTCATGTGACCTGTGGTATGATAGTCACATGGTTGAATTGCATGTGTGTTGTGACCAGGGTGGACATGTTTCAAATCATGTGATCATCATGTAACTTGAAGTATGACAGTCACATGATTAAATTGCATGGGTGACCAGCCAGGAGGGACATGGTTATAGTCAAATGACTATCATGTGACATAAAATCTTTTATATGATCAAATGATAAGTATGTATCATGAGTAGACGTATAGTTTAAATTTGCTGAACCTGCAAGTGGGTCTGTCCTTAACCCAAGGTGCCAATTTGCAACATTTTTGGTGTGTCCCTTTTACCTGAGAAACTCAGACCTCAAAATGGCCCCATTTGAAATAGAACCATCCCTGTCACAAGAACAGAATAGAAAGAGAAGCATTGCATTATTTGTTACAATGTTTTTTTTTTTTGCTTAAAGCTGCCTATTTCGCATTTTCATTTGAGGATCTATGGCATGATTGGAATGGAACGCTTTCACATTTGTAAGGAATTGCAGGAAGTATAAGAAAAGCCTGATTGATGATGTGTAAAAACACAAGTATCAGTGAAAGATTGACGCAGGACTTCAGGATGATTTAACCATTTAAAAAAAAATGTCCCTGTGAAAAAAGTCTGTCGTAGGGTATATTGCAGTACATGGCTCAGGGTGTCCATGTCATGACTTCAGACATAGAAAAGTAGTCCGTGCAAATACATTGTGAATCTTTCCTGTGACAGCAATACTCCACCTACTCCGAGCAGTCAAGCTGGAGTGACACAATCTCAGATTGACATGGTCTCAGATTGACACTAGGCTTCAGGGCGATTTAGCCGCTTAAACAAGAAAGTGTCCCCGTGATAAAATCTCCAATTTAGGCTATACTCCAGTACTTGGGCTCAGGGCGTCCATGTCATGAAAAGTAGCCCCGTGTGAGTACATTTTGAATCTTTCCCATGACAGCAATACTCCACCTACTCCAAGAAGTCGAGCTCGAGTGACACGATCTCACAGTTCTCCCATGAGAGTGTGACGAGCACTGATAGCAAGGAGCCGGTCTACATCGCTGCAGGAGACATCAGGAGAAGACTGGCAGACTCACTCACTGCACCATCAACCACATTCAAGGTAACACCGATCAGCCACTGTGATTTATACTTCTAACTTCTTCTTTTATTTATTTTATTTATTTAGTCTTATTTAAACAGGGTAGCTCCATCAGTGCGCTTGCACCGTTCTCTCTGGAAGCCCTGTATACAAATAATACAGCAATACATAATAACATTAACGTAGAGTACACAAAGAATGCATTTGACAAGTCTGTAAACCAAAATGCAAAACAAATCAACTGATGTAAAACATGACAAAAGTAGTACCTATGCTTCCACATGCATCACACAAGTGAAACCTCATTGCCAATTGCCAATTGGTAACTAAAAATGATATGCTTGATACTAAATAGTTATTCCTCATAAAATATTTGAGATAATGTACAAAAAGTATAAATACAGGGGGGTGTTTCACCAAGCTGTTCGTAAGCTACGAACGACTTGATGCACGACTGGTGACCTGTTTTTGTGCTAAATCAGATTCTCAATGATTTTGATTCCCATCAACGAAAGATAAAATATGATCTTTGTAAATTAAAATTCTT
The DNA here is from genome assembly GCA_963669155.1 of Arbacia lixula. NCBI lineage: Eukaryota > Metazoa > Echinodermata > Echinoidea > Arbacioida > Arbaciidae > Arbacia > Arbacia lixula. The sequence continues at coordinate 9,698,117 of OZ022594.1, forward strand.
GTTGCTAACAAGCATCTAAATACAAAGTTTATGATTTGTCAAGTTTGATTAGAATTGTTGGAAATTAATTCTCACTATGTTAAGACAGGAACAAATTGGGATATCTCATGTAGCACAAGAACACGTCACCAGTTGTGTGTAAAGTTGTTCGTAGCTTACGAACAGTTTGGTTGAAACGCCCCCCTGATATGCTCTCCTAACCAAGCCATACTATTCTACTAAGCTGCTATGTGCATTTCACATCATATGTTCACATTGTACTTTATATCTGTTCTATGAGCAGCGTGACCATGGCTCTGCATTCCATCTGAAACATACCTTTTGAATGCAGGTTTATGCATATTTCACTGAATGTGTTCACACTGGAATGTGTGCATGGTCTGTTGTGCAGCATAACCAAAGTTCCTACTGAGGCTCCATTCACATTTGATTTCAAGCTCATTTTGTTGTGCAGCATGAACAAAGTACATATTGTCTGTCTAGTCACATTCCACCAAACGCGTTCACATTTGATTTTATGCTCATTCTTGTGAGCTGTATGACCCAAGTCCTTAGTGTGGGGGCTGTTCACATTTCATTGAGCATGTTCACATTTAGATTTAAACCTGTTCTCTGTGCAGCATGACCCTGAGGACCCATCTGCATCGGCACTGAAGGAGCCGTGGGACGATAAAGAGAAACGGATCCGTCAGTCCTCGCCCTACGGACGCCTCCCAAACTGGAGACTGCTGTCGGTGATTGTGAAATGCGGCGACGACTTGCGACAAGAGCTCCTGGCCTTTCAGTTCATCACTCAGCTTCAGGTAAGATTGGAGTGATTGGTTCTATATGGTACACAGCCGCTGCCTGGATCTATGATTAGTCTTCTTGGCTGTCTAACTGAGCTCCCACACATATACGTATGAGACTTTTCATCTTAAGAATGATATTTGATATTTTTAAAACAACAAAATATTGCTGTAAATGAACTAGCAGCAGAAACCTGTGTCACTGTTAGTAAGCAAATAATCAACGTCGGTGAGGGTGATGGGACGAACTATCACTTCCGAGGCGATCTGGATGTAGCTATCTTTCTGAAGCGCAGCTGAGGAAAGATAGCGTATACATTCAGATTGCCGAGGAAGTGATAAGTTCATCTCATTACCTGAAACCAAAAGTTGATTATTTGCTTTATATTCCACATCTGAAACCAACTATCTATACCAAAAAAATACAATTTGACGTACAAAAATAATGCTTACTTCTCTACCTAACCCTGAGCCGCTGCCATGGGGAACGTGTTACTAGGATGCGTCAGGAGAAGCTACTGTCAGTTGATAGTCCGAGTGTAACGCACTTTTATTTCGCGTGTACTCAAAATATTAATCACGCGTTAGGACTGAGGAGTGAAGGGATAAGCGAAACCAAAAAGTACTATCACCTAGAGTGTAGCGAACTTTTCTTCTCAGGTGATCAGATGGGCAAAACTACCATTTATCACGTGATCAACTCTTGACCAATCATATAGCAGCATTCTTAGTATGTGGAATATAATATCACTTATACCAGGATTGTGCAAGAAGAATGTTGATCTTGATCATTCAAATGATGATTATACAGTGACACCTGTATATAAAGGCTGCTCAAAGCTGGCAAGGATATGTTCTGTGAAGACAGATCGTGTTTATAGACATATGCGCCCCATTGCATAAAACTTACCATCAATGTTAACTACCATGGTATCATTGCTGGAAAGCCAATCAAATTCAAGGTTTCTGTAGAAACTGCTATTGGTAGCAAAGTTACCATCAATAGTAAGTGATATGTAACATGGCCATGATCTTTCTGTTACAGGTTGTTACTAAAGAAGTTTTCCCCGTGTTAACTCTTTCTTCCCCTGTAGAACATCTGGAACCAGGAGCATGTGCCGCTATGGGTGCGTCCCTGCAACATCGTGGTGACGTCAGGCAACAGCGGCCTGATCGAGCCCATCATCAACGCCGTGTCTCTGCACCAGGTCAAGAAGAACAGCAAGAGCACGCTGCTGGCGTACTTCCAGCGGGAGTTTGGTGGCCCCAGCACGGAAGCCTTTCTCACCGCTCAGAAGAACTTTGTGCAGAGCTTGGCTGCCTACTGCCTCGTCTGCTACCTCGTACAGGTCAAGGATAGGTGAGACTTACTTCTCTGTTTGTAGACAGACATGTAGTAGTAGTAGTAGTAGTAGGAGGAGGAGGAGTAGAAGAAGTAGTAGGTATCTTGTTCAGGTCAAGGATAGGTGAGGCTTACTTCACCAGAGCTGCTAAGTCTCCCTGATTTTGTAGGAGACTCCCTGAAAATACACCAATAATACTGCATTGGATTTCATCTCATCACCCAACATCCCTGCTTATTTATATATCAATATTAATATGCATTTGATATACATCTCCCTGATTTGTAATGTAATTTCTCAAAATCTTCCTGATTGTTGAATTTCAATGTTGGTAACCCTGCTCGTCTGTTCGTAGACAAACCTGTAGTAGTTGTAGGATGAGGAGGAGGAGGAGTAGTAGAAGGATCAGATATAGAAATAGTAGTAATAGTAGTAGTGTTAGTAGAAGTGAAAAAATAATAGTCGAAGTAAGAATTTGTACCTTTATATAGGGCATTTATTTTTTGATGGAGTATCCACATTTTAAATAAATACCTGCTCAAAATATGTTTCTTGCCTTTTTGTGACATTTTAACATTGGCTGATCCCATTTTGAATTCATACCACAGTTTATATCACTTTCAGTTGACATCATGCACTTCACGATTGAATACTCTTGTCCCTTGATTAGGCACAATGGCAATATCCTCTTAGACCCTGAGGGCCACATCATCCACATAGACTTTGGCTTCATTCTCTCTGCTTCACCAAAGAACCTCGGCTTTGAAGCATCCCACTTCAAGCTGACGCATGAGTTTGTTGAGGTAAGAACACTATCTTAACCCTATCCTGACTGGAAGGAATATGGGGGGGGGGAGCATTTTGGCAAAATACAAAAACAAAATTCATGTCTGAGACGCAATCGCTGCATATCGTGGCATGCCTTTTTTGTGACTTTCTCTTTTAAAGTGTCTTTTAAAGTTTTTGAATTCAGACTCTATCAAGGTTGCGCAACAATGATGGTCAAATATCAGGCCAAAATTTGACATTTCACAATTTTTCAAATGTTACAAAATAATTTTGTTTTTAAATTTCAGAGCTGGGCCATGTCGCATAAAGGTTTTCAATTATTGTAACTTACTATCACTGGAAACCACCATCGCAACAGCCAATGAGCTTTCTTTATTGCACCTGTTGTCATGGTAGTTACCATTGATGTTGAGCTACAGTCATTGAAAACTGATATGCAATATGCCCCTGAAGTTGTGGTGCTCTACCTGTTGGTCGATTCTAATCTAATCAATATGTATTGATCTGTACTTGTTTGTGTATTCTAATGTGATCAATCAATCAATGTATTGATCAATGTATTGATCTCTGCTCTGTGTGTAGGTGATGGGAGGAGTGGGCAGCGACATGTTTGAATACTACAAGATCCTGATGCTGCAAGGCCTGATAGCAGCCAGGAAGCACATGGACAAGCTGGTGCAGCTCGTTGAGGTCATGACAGGTAAGCCCACATCACCCTGGGCAATAGGAGGCATGGCAAGGGAGAAACGCATCAATCTACCACATTATGTGTCAATGGTCTTGGTCTTAGGCTTGGGCTTGGGCTAAAGACCAAGTAATATCAGATGTTATTTGCATGAGACTCACATGCCCTAACAGAGGAAGGAGACCTTTGAACTACATGGATTGTATTGCAAGGGACATCCAGTGTGAAACTGGGGACTTGCAGACATTGATGAATGATAAAAACTCATGGCGTTGCATTGTGAACTCAATCTCGGATGCGTCCGCTTAGTAGAAGTAGTAGTAGTATGTGTCAATGATACGCATGGCCTTCAACCAAACCTACACGTTTTCTGAGCGTAGTAGGTTATCAGTTTCATCCAAATGAAGCTAACAAAGAAGCGGAGGCATATTTATTGACTGCATGGCAGCTTAATTGCTCTAGTTTCTTTTTTGTTTGCATTGACTTCTTGTTTGTGTTTCTTTCTTGTGCTTTTCTTCTTGTCTTTTTGTTTGTCTTTCCCATCATCTTCACCATCTCCTTATTTTTGTCCTTCTTCATCTTCTAATCAAATCTTTGTGACTCTGTCTTCTTCTGCCTCCTGTCTATTTTTTTCTTCCCCCCCCCCTTCTTTTTGTGCTTTGATTTCTTCTTGTTCTTGTGTTTTTCTTCTTGTTCATGTTGTCTTCTCCATCATCTCCTTATTCTTCTATTCAAATCTGTATGATGCCGACCATAGCGCACAGCGGTGTCCATCTCTCGGCTATAGGTTTTGGATGACCCGCCCGAAACCTCCTCAAAATCTACCAATCGCTATAATTTGGCTAATTGGGGAATTTCTGATACAGTATCTTCTCCACTTTCTGTGGTTTATACCAAAACATTTTTTGACCAGCAAAAGGGACACTCTATCTTTAAGGGCAAGCCCTGAATGTACATATGACTCCCATGAGGTAGCGATGTGCCTGGCTGCCCATGGCTAATGACCGTCTCTATAGGCTAAAGAACCAACAGGCTCTAATTTATAATACCCTGATTATTTATGGCATGGAAAACATTTTAATAGTTATATATTTTTGTTTAAATTGTTAGATATTTGTGTCATTTTTTCTATATCTTCACACAGCGTGTGTAGGTCCACATGCCCTTGGGCAACAAAGAATGACTTCACTTTTGTGGACCCTGCCCATATGCTGTCTCTTTCTATCATCTGTATTCTATTGTATGATGTCCTTTGTTCTGTTATCCATGTATCTTCTTCTTTTGATGTTGTTATGTAATGTCATTTTTATGGTTGGATAATGATAATAATAATAATGACCATCTCCCTTCCTATGCAGGGTCTGAGCTGGCGTGCTTCAAGCAGGGTGCTAGCACGGTCAAAGCCCTGAAGGACCGGTTCCACATGAGCCTGACCGAGGAGCAGCTGCAGCTATGGGTGACCAACATGGTGGAGTCCAGCATGCACTCCTTGACCACTCGGCTCTATGACGGCTTCCAGTATCTGACCAATGGCATCTTCATCTAGACTGCTATCCCAGCATGCACTCTCTGACCACTCGGATGTACGACGGCTTCCAGTATCTGACCAACGGCATCTTCATCTAGACTGCTATTCCAGCATGCACTCCTTGACCATTCGGCTCTATGACGGCTCCCAGTATCTGACCAACTGTATCCTGGAACTACTCCATTAGAGAGAGCATGGTTGAGGCCCCTGGTTCAAAACCCGCTCGGGATCATACCTTTCATCCGTCATATTCCTGCATGCTTCTTAACAGAGAAGTATCCCACGGTGCGTTGCTCTCCATCCCTATCTCTTTCTGTGGAATGCACACGGTTCCCATAATGCATCGCTTGTTAGCCTCTAGCTCCGCAGAGGAGATACTCGCCGTGATGCGGATGGCAGCTCTGTCGAGCCAGTGTGTGGAGCTGCATGCCGTCCAGTACTAGACCGGCTGCTAATCCTGGCGGGTGTGTCTGGAACCAGAACGATGGTCTCCCTGCAAGGTGGTTGGCTACTGAGCCATGCATCACACCATAGTGAGATTTCCCTATATGCACAGGAGATTCCTGTGAATGAAGTATTGGAGCATGGAGCATCCTGTAGTGCACACTCCTGAATGATTACCTCGCCCGTCCATATATGGCATGGGCATTTCCCTCTACTGAGGTCGTACATTATAGGGCTAAGGACCAGTCCAGTATTGGTGAGGTTCATTGATATGAACAGTTGTAGTGACATGATTGGTTGAAAACTGTCATGTGACCCTCACTTCTAATTAAAGGTCTTCATGGTATGAGCTGAAATCTTACAGAACAGTTCGGCAATATGTTGAATAATTGATAATCAAAGTGAAGAGAATAATTTATTTTTAATGTGAATTGCTTTGAGTGGAATATGTTGTGAAAAAGATATGGTGTATATTGCTCAGTGTTGCACAGAATATGAACGTGTTTATGTGTGTCTGCATGGTTAGCAAACATGTAGACATGCTTCTGCATGGCCAATGAAAAAGAATGATTTTGAAATGTCAGCTAGAAACTGATTGGTCAGTGTCTGTTGTACTCAGAGGTGATTGGCTGGATGATGTTTGTAGTAGTTCAAATATTTACAAGTTTCAAATGAGCTTTGGAAACGGACCAATGTGTTTGTTGTGCTCAGTTAGAGGAAGTTGGAGGTTTTGCATGTGTGCATGGTTTGTTCAATAGACGTCCCTTCTCGATGCGGTTTGAATGATGCTTTACGTTACCAAAGCAACAGGATTGTGCACAGAAGGAGTTATGTAAGAATTGAAAGAAAATCAAAAGAAAATGAATACCGGCATTAAGGCCATGTGTGTGGTGTATTGTGTAATACGATGCTATTGATTTTCGCCAAAATTTAATAATGCCCATTACATGTTGAAGTATTATATAGACTCATTAGCCAATGGTCATTGAATAGTTCCACCTGTCACTGAAATGGTCTGTTAGAGGTTCAGTCAGGTAACCATACGAAAGGGTGTGCAAATTGTCAAGCAATGCATGGTGATGTGTTTTGTGGTTAATGCAGAACACTTCAGTGAAAAGCTCTATGGTATACTAGTGGGCCATCTTTGACCAATGCAGGTCCACTGGCCGTTAATTCCTGTTGCCCTGTCATCTACTGGGCATGCTGATGTTGGGAGGTGTTTCATCAAGCTGTTTGTAAGCTACGAATGGCTTTACGCTGGACCGGTGACCAGTTCTTGTGCTAAATTAGATTCTCATTGATTTTGATTCCCATCAGCTGAAGTTCAAATCTGATCTTTGACATTTTTAAACTCAAAGTCTTGTTGTTAACAGGCATCTCAATACAAAGTTTATGATTTAACAAATTTGATAAGGATTGTAGGAAGTTCACTTCCACTATTTTAAAACAGGATCAAATTGGGGTATCTCATTTAGCACAAAAACAGGTCGCCAGTCCTGTGTAAAGTCGTGGCTTGTGAGCAGCTCGGTGAAACACCCCTCTGGAATGCGGATATGGTGTTGCACTCTTCACTGAAGGTAACTGTGTAAGAATAGCAATTTAATCTTTGACATCTGTGTAGTCATTGTCGCAGTGACAGGAAACCTGTAACAATGACAATCAAGTTGAAGACAATGACTAATACAAACTTTTATGATTCAAAATTATTAAATGGAACAAAACCAAACTTTGATATGAAAAAAATTGAAAATGGAAAAACATTGGAGCTACATTTCTAAATGCCCTAGTAATGAGTATGAGCACTTGTTTTTTCTTTTGAATGTTAAATGTAAGCAAGCCAAAGGCTTATAAATCTTGACTTAGGTACAGTGGAGTCTAACATCTACTTCTTACCTGACTGATTTATAGCAACTCGGTGCAATCAATTGGAGTACAATTGATCGCAATTAATCACTGCACAAATGCATGGAGCTGAATGCATTTGACTGGAATCTGTTGCAGTTAATCACTGAACAAACACAGATAGCAGGCTGCATTGAAGTATAATTGATTGCAATCATGCTTAGAAGTTGATCGACAGAACTATCTGTTCAAAGATGTCATGTAGTTTCCATGGTCTTCAAGCATCACAGTCATTATGATGAATGGGGAAGTTGTTGTCAAGCTCCATAGAAGCTCCGAGAATGGAACAAACACGTACAGGGTAGTGAACCTATTCTTTTTGTCTTGATAGCGGTCGCTCTCTCTCTCTTTCTCATCCTATAACGTGACAGACATAATTTATTTGACAAGGATTGGTTCTTCGCCAAGCCTTGGTATGTACCTCTTGCTCGTATATTTAGAACTTAGTTATAGCACTTTTATATAGACTGAGCCGAATGTGTGTTGAATATGTGTAAAGACTTGTTGATAAAAACTTACAAAGCTATGATTGTGTATCTTTAATTTTGTCTTTTGCTTGATATAGATTTTATCTCTTGCCAGAACTATTTATGTTCAGATACTCTGCAATTAGATTTATTGTATTTGCTTGGAAGATTTGTCAGCCATTCCAAGATTCTTCAGGCAGAATTAGCTGTGGATATATGTAGTGGTCTCAGTATGAAAGGGATAGTCCTCTCTGAACTTGGTTTTGATAAAAGCAGAAACATGAAAGAAATATCAATGAAGGTTTGAAGAAAATCTGTTAAAGGATACCAAAGTTATGATCTTTTAGTTGATGTTTTGATTTTGTGACGTCACATGCGAGATGATTTCCCATAGGTTGTGTATGAATTTTTTTGAAATGTTGAATTTCTCGATAGGATATGCATCATTTTACCTGTGCATTTGATCATTAGATACATGTTCTTACACATATACCTCTGTAAAAAAAAAAATCATTCATTGAAAACAGAAAAAGAGCAATTTCTAGACTCATACAGCATACAACATATGGAGAGCACCTCCCATGTGACGTCACAAAATTGAAATTTTAAAAGATTTCAACTTTCTTATCCTTTGACGGATTTTTATCAAACCTTCACTTTACCTTTCTTTCATGTTTCTGCTTTTATCAAAACCAACTCAATTTCATGGTGGACTATCCCTTTAAGAAACAGTGTGACGTCCATGTAACATTGGTAGAATCTGTCTTAGCACGGGCTAATTGTCTAGCCCTGTCACCCTGTCATTGTATCTAAGGCTTAAGTTCTATTCCCTGTCTGAATATTGTTAAGTGATTGATCCTAGCCAGAGGTCTTCTGTAACAGTCATAATGTGTTCTTCTTTGATACATGTTCTTGTTTGTTTCATTCCAAGTACTGTCTTACAAATTTCCCATGGTGTCATTTGAATTGTTAACCAATGATACATGGGCATGGTACATTGCATCGTAAACCTTAAGGTCAGTAGTCTTTGGTATACTGTGAGCATTATTATTGCTTCAAGAAACCCAATGCGGCTTCCATGTGTTGTAAACACGCAAGTTTATCTTCAGACCTCATACCATTGAAAAGTTTTAAGCGAAACCTGGTCTAGAAGTCCAGGTCTCAAATCCAATCTCAGAAATGCATCAATTTCCTGAAATTGTCCACCTTTTGAGTGGTATTTTCTGAAAATATAGTGTTTGCTGCCCTCAGTGTCAGACTCAGTACACCAGTCCCTTTGCAGACGACACGATTCTGCAGTCGTAAGGTCTATGACTGGAAATGTAATGTCACATTTGTGCACAAATCCAGTGACCGCTTCCGGGGATTAAGCCAGTCGGAGACTTGTACGACCTATCAGATCGTGTCTGCAGTGGCCGTAATTTACTGGTACTTCGTTGTCAAACAGTCCCTGTTGCATAAAACTTACCACTGACGGTAAGTTTGTAACCAATGGCGACTTCTATGGAAACCTTGAAGTTGATTGACTGTTGAGCTACGTTACCATGGTAGTTACCATTGATGACAGACTTATCATTAATGGAAAGTTGTATGCAACAGGGCCCAGACCATCCCTAAATATCTTGTGTGCTAAGGATGAAAGAGTAATAAACATTCACTTGCAGTTGTTATTTTCACTGCTGAAAGTATTTTTGTGATGAATTTGTTAAGATGCTACATGTGGCTGCTGTAGATTAGGTTATTAATATACTTAGGCATAGAGCATCAGTTATCAGTGCTGACTTGGACGCAACCGGATAATCATTATTTGAAGTCACGACTTCTCCAATATCGTAGTCATTGATATCTCAAATTTACTTTTTTTTTCTAACGTCAGCTTTGGCTTTAAGTTAAGGAGCTCTGTGGGTTCCAGTCCTGTGTGTTAGGATCCGTCTTCTGTCCTTAGTGGGTATCCGTACAATGCTGCCCTCGTTGGCCAGACATGAATATGCATTTCCTAATACCGTAGGCATTGCACGTGACAGGATTGGCAGTCAGATAGCACTCCTCGATTTAAACCCAAACTTACGGAGTTATTATCGTTTTGAGCGACCTGCACCATTTCTTTGCACCTGTCTAACCAGACTTCTCCCTCCCTCCTTTATGGATTATTGACATCCATTATGATTGTTGTCGTTGTTGCTATGTCTGGCAAGCTCCAGTAGGCATCTCACACCATTGTAATGTAAGCATGCATGAACATTGAATGCATTGGTGAAACAGCTGGTTAATTTCAAGTACTTTCATACTTGTGCTCAAATCTTTCTTTTGTGTGTTCTGTGTAGTTATAAGAAATTTCAGGCAATGACAAATAAATTACAAGGTACAATATAACTTTACCTAGCGCAGATGTAGGCAAATGATTTTCTATGCAATACAGTTTATAGTCATAATGTAGCAAAAGATTCACTTGCTGCTCTTGTTAGGTCAAAACTAAAACTGAATTTTTTGTGAGAAATCTAGTGTCATATGGAAAAAAATAGAGTTTGTCAAGAGATCGAGGTCCTTGTTAGAACAAATGGTAGAAATTCAATGATTCGTGATTGTCCAATTAAATATCGTCATCTACAGTAGGAATCTCCTGCAAGATGACACCAATTCCCTGTGTGTCTATAGGATGTATCCTGCAGGGAATCTAGTAAGCCTGAGTCATATCGATTTTTTCAGAAACCGGTGTTCGATGGCTTTGCGCCGATCGAACATCGATGCATCGATACATGACGTCACCCAGCCACTGCCAAGAGCCAATTTATGAATGAAAATATAGTAAGCATACGCAGTGCAATCCTTCCATTTCCCCACATAAACAAGCATGCAATTCTCTATCACCTCGTACCAAAATTGACCTAGAATTTCACTTTCCTATATTTTATATGAATTATGATAGGTAACCTCGGAGAATCTATTTTCTCACCGATACTGCACATGTAAGCGAATTTCGATTACTTCTTGTTTTTCCGTCAAAATCTTACAAATTAGCGTCAATATGGCATCGTATACATGTATGTAGGTTGGAATCTGGAGAGTCTATTGCAACGTAAACGGGCAGAAAGTCAATCAGCTTCCGGGTTGCGATTTTTTTTTTTCGTAACCCTAATGCGTCGAAAAATCGCTTCCGGGTTTCGGACAACGTGACTGGATATTGTATCACTGTTTTGGCGACCACATGGTTATGACGTGATCTACGCGATGCACCAATCAGTGGTCTCCGAATCGCTGTGCGGAGACGCTCTATTAGTCTGTACGTCGGCAGCGTGTATGCAAATGAGCCTTACGCACGATTGCCACTGTATTTCCGGGTTTTCACAACACACGATGCTATCCGTTGTACAAAGTCTATGGACAATTGTTTGTTGTGGCGTTGCGCTGTATAGTAGTGAACGAATCAAATCCAAGTAGTATGTAGTAGCTGCTTGATCATCGAGCGACCTGTTCATTCTCTTGATGCGTTACCTGCAAAACTCACAAAAGAGAGTAGGAACCAAGTAAGCAAATTAAAATTGTGAAAATATGAAGATAAATTGTGTATAACAGGACTATCAAACAAAAGATTTTGTGTTTTCTAGTCAATTTGGTAATTTCGTCGATGCATCGAATTCATCAAAACGAAATCGGAGTTCGACTTCTTCGATCGAACACCGGCTTAATAATCGATTCGACTCAGGCCTAGAATCTAGTGTATCAGTGATGTAAGTTTCCTCTTAATGCGAGTAGCATAAGCCAGTGCCTGAGCCCTGTATCACAAAGAGTGAGTTGCCATCTATAGCGACTTTGCAATCAACTGTAAAGTTGCTATCTATTGCAACTCACTGTATCACAAATCATCACTGTTGCAAGTCCAAGTCTATGCATGATCTTGCAATTAATCGTAAAGTTACCATCGATCCACACAAACTACGATCAATATCAATTGCAAGTTACGACAGATATCGATAATAGGTTCTTTGTGATACAGATTTATGATTTATATTAATCGTATGATCAATAGATCAGTCATACGATTGTGATACAGACTCCAGATCTAGCACAGGGGCAATTTGTTGAGAGGTTTGTGATGAGATAAGGACTGGCAAACCTTCAAAGGTGCTGTCAGCGATCTGTAGAATTTCAATCCTTTATCAGTCCTGAACTTGAGGGTCTGCATGTGGCTGCTGGTATCGTTACAGGCAGCTCGTTTAGGAGCAGAAGCTAATCATGGTTTGGTTGTCCGGTACCAGAATTACGCTATGGAATGATATCTATTGTACCTAGTCTAAGGAGTCTATAGAGATATGTGTGTATGTCAATATCAAGGATGGTTGGAGATTACATTCCTAATTGCATTCATTGGATTCCTTCAGGTAGCAATATGTAAAATCAAGGAACCGCTCACATTTCCTCTTGCACCAAGGCCTTCACCCAAACATTCACGCTGTACATACATACATACATACATACATACATTTATGTGTCCCCATTATCACAGCGATTCCTCCTGGCCCTCCCTATAGCACAAAGGTAGATTGTGGTTCATGTGCGAGTATAACTGAATGTGATTAGGAATGTAATTGGAATCCACATCTCTATGTTTTATGTACAGAGTAAAATGAGACAGAATTAAAATGTGTATAGAAAGTATAATTTGTGATTGGTCTATTTGTCATTTGTTATGTCTGTCTGCCCAGTGTAGCTTGACATTCAGGCTTTAGGACATTTTTAATCCAAACTGAAAAGTAAGGTTTAGTTCTCAGCACATCCCTGGTTTATTCAAAAAGATAGTTCACCCTGAAATTAAGTTGGTTTCACTAAAAGCAGAAGTATGAAAGATGTATTAGTGAAGGTTTGATGAAAATCATTTCTCTCTTTTACAAGAAATCACTCTTGGTGAAATGACATCAAATTCTTTCAACGGAATGAATACTTTCTGAGTCTATTGTATTGGCACAACAAACAACAAAATGTTTTTTTTTCCACATTTTATTACAAACTTTGACTAATAGAATTTACAATTTATACATTGATATCTGCTGAATGGGCTAGTACTGTGTATGTCACACAGAAAGTGCACCTTTCAAAAATCCATACAGAACATTATTGTCCTCAGTTTTTCTGCTGCTCTAAAAATATAGCAAAAAAAGAACCCTATAATGAAATGAGAAGTGGAAACTGACTTTTCCTGGAATAAAATGTGTTCTTGGTTGGTTGCCAGCAGCACAGATTATCCACCCACCCTCCCCTACCCCTCCTCTAACCCCCTCCCCCACCCACGAAGTCCATGAGGTTGTATCTCAACTCATTTGTTACAGTTAATATTCATGTTATTTCAACATTTGTTTCTATTCTATTCTCTGCTGCTATTGAGATAATCAACCTAAGTGTTTAAATATCAAATCATAGTGATCATCATAGATCTTTGGCTGTATCACTTGGAATCAAAATAGGAAATAAAATAAAGGGTTTTGGAATTTTATAGCAGCGTTTCCTGCACTTTACGCTTTTCTTGACTCAAACCCATGGGCGTCATTGCATAAAACTTACCATTAATTGTAATTGATTCAGCTATCAATGGTAACTACCATGGAAACATCGCTTATCAGCAAATCAAATAAGGTTTCCATAGGAGTTGACATTGGGAGCAAAGTTACCATCAATGGTAAGTTTTATTCAACAGGGCCATGGACTTATAACACTGATACAAAAGACGTTAACCAAGAATGTCCGTCTATTATGTCCCAAAGTATCTTGTCTTTTTGTTGGTTGGTAATCGTGACACAGGCAGAGTGAAACCTGCTTTTAAGACTTTTACTAGCTTGTCATAACTACAGGTATGAAATAGTACAAGCTATTTGCTAAAAAGGAGGTTTCACTGCATACCATTGCACATGAAGTTGAGACTCGTGAGAAAAAAGCCACTATGGAATTATTGAAAACCACAACCAATGAGGCTCCTTCACAGTTTGACCTGCAGTTGGGATGATGACCGTGACCGATCGTCCTTCCTGCTCTGGTGGTCATGTGACCAGCTGTTCACTGCACGCTTCAGCGCTCTCAACTCTGAACACAGCTGTAGCCAAACAAGGTGTTTATGAAAGTGACACATCCAGCCAATCACAGACCATCTTGTAGGCGTTCACAACTTCACCATAGAGCTTCATTATGTGGCTCCTTTTAAAACGAGTTCTGATTGTTCAGGCTCTCACAGGATTTCTCCAAGGTAAATTTGCTTGTCGCTTGAGCAGGAGAGTACTGAGGGAAAATAAAAGTGAGTCAAAATTAATTTCTCTGTAGTTGTAAATAACTACAAGTTTCTTCTTCATATGAGACAACAAAGATATTCTCACATTGATCTGGGTCCCGTTGCATAAAACTTACCATTAATGATAATACTTCCATCAATGGTATCTACCATGGTAACACCTCTTGAAGGCCAATGAAATTGAACGTTTCCATAGAAAATGCCATCGGTAGCATACATGTAGTTTCATCCATGGTAAGTTTTATGCAACAGGGACCAGGTTACATTTCTTCACACTTTGAATCAACGGGGTCTGACGAGGTAATGAAGTCAGAAGACAAGGCAGATTCTACACTGCAAATTAAATTCTAAAAGAGCAACTTACAAGATCAGGCTTTGCATTGAATTAATTCTTCGCAAAGCACAGGTTATGCCATATCAAGACAAGTGTTTTTTGGAGCAATTGGTATGAATCACTCGGACAAAGTGCTGGTAATAGTATCTGTAATACTTACTGATGGGCTCATAGGGATGGAAGTCGACTTCATTGACGGATCCAACGTGTCCGGGCAGTCGGTAGAGGACTCTCCTGGACGTTGTGTCCCAGACGTAGACGTGACGGTCAGCAGATCCTGCGGCCACCTTGCTCCCATCAGGGGACCATGCACACCGCAACAGGTTCTGGCAGGTGGATCGAGAGAGGGAAAGAAAGGAGGGGGAGCGGGAGAGAGAGAGGGAGAGAGGGGAGGAGAGACAGAGAAGGAGAGAGAGAGAGAGAGAGAGAGAGAGAGAGAGAGGGAGAGAGGGAGGGAGGGAGGGAGAGATAGGGGAGAGAGAGATTGTAAAGATAAATATGATAAAAATATAATCTGTCTTATGATAGATACCACATTTATATACGATTACGAAGCAACTGAAGATGTATGACTCCTCAAATCTGAGGTGCAGAATTTTTTTGAGGGGTTTACATTTAAACCTAAACCTAAACACACACATGGACTGGGAAGTTCACCAAGTCTCACCTTTTCAAAATTGTGCTGATGTCCCTGGAAGATCTTCACACATCTCTCTGGTGAGGCGAAGGGTCTGACATCCCAGATCCGCACTGCAAAACAAACATCAATGAAATCATCTCAACCGTTACATCTCGATAAGCCATAATCATACTGTAGTCACAACATTCCCACTAATAGCAGAGCAAAGTGTTATTACATTCACCTTGATCTAATTATTCGGTTTCAAGGGGTGGGTTGCACTCTGAATCTATTAGTTCATACTAGTCAGATAAATTAATAAATCTCAGATAAGTTTTAGGGTTACCATTTGTAATGTATTGTTTGGACAATACAAATCAACTTTGCATACATTAACGAAATGGTTTATTTTGTAATGTTGCCGACTTACAGATATTGTCCATGGATTTGGGGACATGGAGAGAGAGAGAGAGAGAGAGAGAGAGAGAGAGAGAGAGAGAGAGAGGAGAGAGACTCACATATGTGTTGTCCATGGAGTTGGACACGATGCAGAGAGAGGTGGAGAGAGAGACTCACATATGTTGTTCATAAAGTTGGACATAATATAGAGAGAGGTAAAGAGAGAGACTCACATGTGTTGTCCATGGAGTTGGAGACAATGTAAGAGCCGTCAGGGCTGAGCTCCATGCCTGTGATGGAGTCTGAGTGACCAGACATCTTGTAGAGTAACCCATTCTTCCTCAGATCCCACACCTACAGAGACAAACACAACATGGTTACAACAGATAGGACTCTGCATCACTGGTTTCATACTGAAGACATGCAAATAATATTTCAAGTAAGGGTGTCCCATTTGAAAAGTCGTGAAACTTGGTAGGAATCAACAGCATACCCTAACAATAATGTGTATGAAATCTCAGTCATAGCTTCACAAACATTTTCAGGAAAAGTGGAAAGCTATCCTTGTTTATGTTTGAACTGCAGCGAACATAGTCTACATTCAAAATCGTGGGAATGCTGGAATTACTCTAGGCTATAGACCCGTCAAAAACCTTTTCAAAATCTAGTAGTAGCTATAATTTCACTTTTCCAGTCATTTCCAGTTCTCTTATTGGGAGGGAAGTTTGAATGCAGTATCTTCTTCCATTTCCTGTAGTTCTTACCAAGTTTAATTTTTTTGTTGACCTGCAAAAGGGACACTTTGTCTTTAAGAAAAACACTGCAATTTAATGTAACACTTATACTAACAGATCTACAACAAGGCAATACATGGGTATCCAAAATAAAATAATTAGATTGCAAATACTGTAGAATGCAAGAAATTGCAAGAGGGTAGCAATAGGATTACAGGTTAGGTTGGGAAGGAGGCTGGTAAAGTGTTGGGTCCAAGATTTGAATTTGGACCAGTGTTTGAAATTGGACGTGAAGGAATCAACGGTCAACCGTACCTTGATGTCATTGTCGATGCCTCCTGAGATGATCTGGTCACTGGTGTCGTTGAAGGAGACGGAGAGAACCTGGTAGGTACTCAGGAAGGTCTGGGCACAGCCTCGCTTCCTCGTATCCCAGATCTGCATAACCAAGGACACACACAGCAGACACATGACATGAAGGATTTCAAATAAAAACAAAATTATATTGTTGTGTTGGGATCGTTTGTTGCATGGAATTTGTATATGTGGAAACATGCAATCACACAGATTTTAAAAAAAATAATTTTAATTCAATTCTTTATTCAATTTAACAAACAAGAATAAACAACTTTCGTGAACAATGAGTATAAGGCATCACCAGAAAGCCGATGGCTTGTGAGATGTGATAACCTTTAACATGTGGTTCAAAACACATAAGAATAAAGTTCATTATAAGATGAACCCAAGTACACAAATTACATAAAAATACATACTTAAAAAACATATATCAAAGAGAGAGTAATACAAGCAAATACAAACGAAGCAAAAAACAACAACAAAAAAAAAAAACACAAACACAAACAAATGTTTAACAGCTAAGACAATAATCAACAGAGTAACAGTATGTAATATCAAAATGTCGAAATATAATGCGGCTATGTATACCTCCATATATGTATACCCCTCCACACGCCCCGAGGGCAACTCAAATTACAACAAAATATGTGACTACGCACCACCCAAGCAAGGTCGAAAAACATCCCCGTGCTCAATCATTTCAATAGTATGAGTGAGTTCATAACTTTGTTGCGGAGGAAAATTACCTTGCGACCTGCCAAAGTTGTATGCACGATCAAGCTACTTGCTCTTGGGTGCGTCGCAGTATCACAACTATCCACAATCCTGACTTTTCACCATAAAGAGCGTGAGGCTCCAAGAATAAATAGTACGCAATTAACTATGTGTGTTAAAAACACCAAGAAGCTCGCTTAATGATTAAGTCAGAGATTTTATATTTTGAAGTAATGTTGTTGCATTCATTCTCAGCATAAAATATGTACGAGGTGTTAGAGAGCAGTCTGGAATTCACTCCTTCCTCTTCCAGGATCTAACTCCAACTCCTCCTACTTCTTGGCTTTTCCCCTCTCCTATAGCCACATGCCAATCAACTGGATTCGGGGGTGTGGTCCCAGTCATTGGTGTAGAATATTTAGGATGTATGGTAGAAGCTAGTGGTGTGGCCTCTGTGTGGTGGCTTGCCCAAGAGACAGTACATGTGTGGATGGAGATATGTGGTTAATTAAGTGGTTTAGGTGGTTTGGGTGAAAGGATGTTTACAAGATTTATAAGGTGGGCTGTGTGGGGAGGGTGGGACAGAGATTATTATAAATCAAACAGTGAATAGGACAGGGGTAATAACTTCTACACCACAGATGTTGGAAGCGGAAAATGACAAATTACTATACAACACTCCCTTTCATACAGCGAATCAGACTTGTATATCTGTGCATGATGTTTGCACTACATGTACATGCATTTGCAAGAGGAATTTCTCAAGGCAAATTGAAAAAGCTTCTGCAAGGTGCAGAACAGAAAATCAGCCCCAGCAATAGCCCTGTTGTCTATCAATCTACAAAATAATAGTAATCAGTTTGCAGTAAGACTTCAATGAGAAGTGAACAGCAGTGCAGAAAAAAAACATGTGAGAGCGATACAGCCTAGCTGACCACAAGGTAACTAATGGGCATGTCCATACCTTGATGGTGCCGTCGTCGCTGCCCGAGGCAACCAGGGCAGGCCCTCTACGGGCGGGGTAGCAGGTGTTGACGAAGGAGGTGTGGCCCCGCATCCTCTTGACGCGGGCACCGGTCTCTGTGTCCCATAGGCACACCATCTTGTCTGTTGCACAGGTCACAATTTGGCTGGAAGAGGGGGGAGGGCGAAGGGGGGGGGGGCGGAGAAATGAGATGCAATATTTATTTGTGATGAGCCTCACCTGATTTCGCCATAATAAATATGCAGAAATTTAAAAAGAATATAGAGCAAGTTAAACCAAAACTTTCAAAAAATGATGAACATGGCCTCATATAAGTTGACCTTTTGACCCCTAGATGACCTTTGACCTATTCATCCTCATGAACACATATGTGGTTTTACCCAAAGCTCATTTGTACCAAGTACAAACACAATTGATGCAGAAATAAAGAAATGAGAGGAAGTTAAACCCAAACTTTAACAGACCAACAGACCCAAGAGACTAACAGAAAAAAGTGATAGGTCTTAGCCGAACTTCGTTCAGGCGAGACGAACATCACTTCATATCTCTTTTCTTCCCTTTATCGGTCTCTATCCCCTCTCTCTCCTTTTCTTTTTAAATTCTTTTCCCCTCTCTGTTTATATCACCAACCTCTCTTTCTATTTACCTCCACATCCCTTTTTATTCTATATTCTCTCTCTTTTCTCTCTTGTCTTCTCTCCCTTTCCTTATCTCTCTCTTCTTGCTGGTGCCCTTTCTGACACTCACCTGCCATCTGTGTTGTAGTTGAGTTCCATGACGGCACCCTGGTGGCCTTTCAGTACTGCATAGTTATCACACTCATCATACACATTCCACATAACTGTAACAAAAATAGAACATAGAGGAGAAAATAAAAGATAAATTTGCACAAACTACAGACTACTGATACTAGATGTTAAAAAACTTGACATTTAAAAAAAAATAATTAAAAGTCAGTTTCAACTTAAAGCAAGCTGCAATTGACACATCATAAGGCGAGGGATATCAATTTCTTTTAACCATGCCATAAATCAGAAACTAGTCCATTTGTTTTTTGCTGCTGTGGTACTTTTCTAGCTTCAAGTCATGATACCACCACCAACCCCCTGCAATATGTTAAAATTCATTAACGCCAGGGTGTCCCATTTGAACCCCCCCCCCCCCCAAGAAACTCAGCAGGTATCAGTATTATACCCTAAAAATATGAAATCTCAGTGACAGCCTTATTAACATTTTCAAAAAAAGTATAAAAACAACTATCCTTCTTTACGTTTGAACCGAAGAGAGCATAGTCTACATTCATAATCATATTGTCGCTCTCCGCATGCTCTGTGGGCATTGCTCCCTTTGAGCGCATGCAGTATGGAGCGGACCATTGCACAAAACAGTCTCCGGTCTCAAATTATATTTTGGGCGACATTCCAGAATCAGAGGTATGTGGGGCCTGTTTTACTTAGTATTTGGCACATTTGCTCTAAATTAATCAGGTAAAATCAGGTAACCCTGGTGTCCATTCAGTACTCACGTATTGAGCGGTCAAAGGACGCTGAGGCCAGAGTCTTTCCGTTGGGGTGAAACTTAGCGCTGAATATCTCTCCCTCATGACCGGTCAGCAGCATGATTGGGGCGGTTAGATTGGACAGACGAGGGGGGCCCTGGGGGGAAGGGAAATAAATCCAGTATGTAACCATGGTAATTAAACTCTAGGCTCCTGACAGCACTTCAATTGAAGAAGTGTTCCACTGAAATGTATCCCAGCAATTTATTACCGGTAAATGGGATTCTCCCTTACTACTGCAGTGTTTATCACATGTCAACCAACATCCATCCCAACATAAATGGAAACAAGTTTGCCTTAGCATAAGTTTATATACCTTCGCTATCCCTCCCTCTTGCCCAGAGGAGGTTACGGACCAAGTGTCAGGATGGAAGTTAGACCGAAAAATCAGTCTCTGTAGGACGTTGGATCCGCTGAGATTGCATCTGGCTCCTCTAAACGCAATTTTGATTAAAGAATGCCCCGAATGAGAAGGTTATTCCTGTCTAGATGGAAGTCTATTTTTTTCAAAAAATCATTGCAAGATTTGCTGACCAGTTATAAAGCAGCTAATGCACTCTCCATTGCCCATATCTAATACATGCAACGGTGTAACAGTTACCAGTAGGTCCAGCATTGACTGACCAAATGTTTTGATGCCACAGTGGCAAAACAGTTTGAAAGTGATTCCCAAATCATGTTTTTCACCATGCAATAAAACTGCATAAATAATGCCTAGGATCAGGATTCAGGGTTAGGCCAGGTCAGGCTTAAAGTTACATTATCAATATCATTATGATCATATTTGTGGTATGAAAGTGCATACTAAAAAGCCATTATTAGCACCAATTCTTTATTATATATTTCATTTTCAAATCAGCCAGCTACATTGTAACTTTTAACTTTGTTCACTGACATTGTTGCCCGTTGCTTTGGCATTGACCTCTTCAATTCTGTCTCTCACTCGCTCAGATCTACCTTTTCAAGACAATTTCATAAATTAGATCCAAATCAAGTACATGTGGTCCACAAGTGAGTGGTCCACAAACCGGCTCCTACCCTTGAAACCGGCCCCTGCTCAGTGCGTGTTATCAAAGGTTGGATGCGCGATTTATTGTGTATTTACGCATTAGTAAACAAAATGCAAGATTTTTGGAAGGAAAAGTAGAATAAATGTGCTTATATTTGACAATTGCACATTTTTCTTCGAAAAATATCTCTGTGTTTGAACTTGCATTCATAATTCTGTGATTTTCTCGTCAATCGCCAAAATTTTTCCATCAATTTTTCACTGCACTGGAATGAGCATAATCAAGACGCAATACTGGTGAAATGTCGGCACTGTACTTGTCAGTTTCAATTAGATCTACCTAGTTTCAATGACAATGTTCAGTGATCATTGGTAATGTGAACGTGCAACGTTTTCCCGAGCGATATTCGAAGTGCAATTTCTCTGTAAGTTTACCGTTAATCTTTAATCCAAAAATATCTTTTTAAAGAACATTTTTTTTGCTGATTTGTGAGTGAAATTTCAGTATTTCTCATGTTTATCTTGGTATGAAAATATTCAAAAGAAAACAAGGGGGCGGGTTTGACTTTTAAGTTTGAGGCACCCGCATCGGCTACCATCACCCATCATTCGCATGCACAACAGCTCAAAGAAATTGGCATTGGGAAAGGGAAGAAAGGGAAGGACCCACAGATTTAAAACCATGGTATATTTTGGGCAAGAGTTCCATATGCACCCCCCCATAAAAATAAAAAAAAAATATACAGATCTACATAATTTGATAAATATCATCATAATATAGCATAATGAGGAGGGGGAAGTGAAAAAATTAGGTTTAGGGTTAGTTTTAGGGTTAGGTTTAGGGTTAAACATCACGGGTAGCTAGCCGCATAGACTCCCGGGGCTAGGCCGGCTCAGCTCGGGGCTAGGCCTAGCTAATGACGGGTGCTAATGCAGACCTAGAAATCACCTTTTTGGACGAATTCAACGGCTAAGGAATTGTCTAGGGTTAGGGTTAGGGTTAGGGTTAGGGTCAGGGTTAGGTTTAGGTTTAGGGTTAGGGTTAGGGTCAGGGTTAGGTTTAGAGTTCAATAGCATTTTACTTACCGAGGCCGACCGTACCGTCTGAGTGATCATGATAACGCCCTCTACGACACTAAAGAATTAATACATACAATAAATGACTAATAGCTTACAATACCTTTAGCTCTCAACTCGTCTTCGTGGTATAGTGGAGAAGCTAATGGACTATTAACTCGACGATCGAGGATCAAAGCTCACTCACCAGCCGACTTTTGCAAGGTAAGGAAATATCCATGTAATGAATCATATGTGAGTATAATCGGAATATCATGTGAAATGTTAGCAGTGGAGAGAGAGGTGGAGGGGAGAGAGGGAGAGAGAGAGAGAGAGAGAAACTCTTAATTAATAATTTTTTTTTTTTAATAAAAAAAAAAAAAAAATCACTTTTAACCCCCCCAAAATACCTCAACCCAATTTTTTACTCATCCCCCATCAAAAGAATCGCCCTCTTTTAGACAGTAGGCTATTCCAAAAAAAAAAATATGGGGGGGGGGGGTGCATATGGAACTCTTTCCATATTTTGTCCAGTTCAGCATGAAACACGATGCTTTAGCCTAAAAAGCATTTTTGCTGAACTGGTCAAAACATACCGTGGTCAGCGGTTCAAAACCGGGCCCAGGGTGCCTCCTTCCCTTTCCCTTTACTCAGTGCCAATTCCTTTGAGCTGTAGTGTATGTATTCATCATATATTCATCATCTATTGTGCATCTTTGCATTATTAAAATTACCAAACTCTCATGAACAACGAATTTAAGAAATGTATTGAAATCAATGATGGGATCACGTCACCGGGTTCAATTTCTTGACCGGAAACCCCGTCACATTTCTGGCTGATTCAGTGACACACAACACAAGAAAAAAGCGGCCAAGCTTAATTTTACCGATTGGACGAGAGACTTTTGCTGATTACTCGCGACAACCAATTCATGATGTTTTGGTCTCTTCACCGCCACCAAGGCACCTTCCTCAGCTTTCCGCTTCTGTTCCATTGCAGGCATTAGTTCGATTAAGCAGCTTATGTTAGACAAAACGTAGTCAAAGTTTATAGTAACGTGTTGGAATTACGAGTGGGACTACAGATAGCAAAAGCATAAACCACATAATCACAAATGGCCGCTAGATGGCGCTCTTAAAAAATAGTGACGTATCACCACCCTGAACCCTTCATATTAAAGCTGCAAAGGGCTCTTATTATTTCATTCAATTTTACACGTAGTCTGCTATCTGGTGATTATTTGTGTTTTTCGCCTGTATGCGGCAGGCAGTCGAGACTGGCAGGCAATCGAGACTGCCTGCCAGTCTTGCCAGTCTTAATTGCCAGTCTTGCCAGCCTGCCAAGTGCCAACCCTTCACTATGACTTCCAGAAAACAAATGAATTCATAAGAATTAAAGTGTAACAGAAAGTGAATGCATGTGTTTCAAATATTGATACAGTTTGGGGCTGAAAAAGAAACTAAAGAAGAGGAGCAATAAATGTTACAACTGTTTATAGCTCTTGTTCGTGGTGGATATCTTGGTCACAAATTGCAGCCTATGTGTATATATCAACCTTTTTTTTGTCTTTGCTTTCTCTTTTTTTTCTTTCTTTTTTGAAATTAACTGTAATTACGATATAAACGTACATTTATTACACTAATAATTTTCATCGAAGCATTACATATCAATGGTTCATGTGAAAAAGAAAGACACACACACACACATACACACACACACATTCTCTCTATTACAATTACTAACACAATTGAGCGGAATTATATTGACCGCTAGATTTCGAGTAGATTTTTGTTTTCTCGGTGTATCCCTCTATTCCTTCATTTTAATTTCCCTCTCACACACACGTACACATACACATATAATTCTCAATTTCTCTTTGTCTATCTCTCTCTCTTTCTCTCACGTACACACACACACACACACACACACACAAACACACACACCTTTCTGAACAGTCAATTTTTTTTTCTCTTCATCATTCTATTGCCTTTGTCTCCTTTCATCTCCCCTTTCTTCGAACTGCTGTTCTATGTTCTATTTGTGTGGGATTTATTTGTGCCAAAATATAATTCCCTTCCCCTTCCAGTTTCACCCTTTCCTTCACCTCTTTTCATCACATTTACTCTCTCTCTCTGTCTGTCTGTCTGACTCTCTCTCACTTTCAACTACATGTACTACATGTACTAGGTGTTAAAGACTTGACACTTTTTGAAAAACAATTAAAAATAAGTTACTACAATCAAGCTGAAATTGACAAGTTATTAAGTAAAGAACTTCCTTTCCTTTTTAGAAGCAGGTTTTGTGACATTTCATCAATTTCTTTTCTTGTAATAATCCTGTGAATATTTAATGAGATGTTCACTTTTGGACAAATTTGGATTTAAAAATGTGTGTGTATATCAGATAATTATTTCAGAATACAACCACGCTTTTTGTGCACCAAATATGTCAACCAACATTTTTTTTTTCTGTGAGAAGTATAATGCATTATTAATGACACTATGATGGAAATTGCTAGTGGATTGACAGGAGACACACACAATGGTCAGTGTTGTGTGCTGAATTAATCATGATACATGCATATTTTGTGGTTCAAATTTGTCCAAAAGTGAACATCTCACTATTTACAAACATAATTGACGAATGAAATATAAAAAAAACCTGCTTTGAAAAAAATGACATCCCTTGACTTTATGTTGTTTCAATTTCATCTTGGTTGAGTTATAACTTGTGTTTTATCATTTTTCAAAAGTGTCAAAAGTTTTCATGAACACCTGGTAGTAAACAAACGAGCACAAACATACACACAGATATACACATACATTGTATGAGTTTGTGACAGCAGAGAAGAGAGTAGAGAAAGCACTACATGATCAGGACAGCTGCCTTATTCTGCCCTACCCCAACAGAAGGACGGGGGTTACAAATCACTCAAATTTGAGCTATTGTTTTTAGATTGTACCCACCTCTCAGCAAGTCCTATGTGCAGGCAAAAGTCAATTAAAAAATAATCTTGCAGTGAGATATTTACATCTGATCTTATGTGGTGTTGTATCAATGTCAATGCAAATGACAAGACACCTTCTGCTCATTGAAAGGAAATGTTACTTGCTTCTTTTTGTCGAAATTGGGAAGTATTTTTTTTGATAAGCCTGATTTAATGAGAAAAAAATTATGACATTCTGTATTTTTACCCGAAAGACTACACCAATGAAACATAGTTTTTACTTGATAACCATTGCTGGCCTATTTTTAATACCTGTCAAAAAGTCAAAATGTACATCCCATCGCTTATATGTATTACTGTGTGACTGGTACATGTAAATCCATACCAGCCAGTGTCGGAGGTCCCACGCATACATACTCATGTAGGGGATCCACACAGATTTTATTCCATTAAATACGTTGTTCAAAGTTGTGAAAAAAATGTGAACTGAAAAGTCCTACATGGTAATAGGTAAGGGATAGTAATGGTTAAAGGGAATATATTGTAGTGGGAAGACAAAATGCCTTCAGAAAGGCAATCTTCTGCTAATGGTCTTAAATTCACGTATTGTCCATTTTAGAAACTTGGTGATTTTTTGCCTTCAAATGATTCACATTTGGAGTAATTAGTGATTAAATTAAAATGTTCAGGCCAAACATTTTGAGGATTTGTGATTCAATCACTAGTTTCTCCAAATGTGGATCATTTGAGGGCAAATAACTTACAGCAAGTTTCTAAAATGAACAATACATGAATTTAAGACCATTGTCAATAAGATTGCTCACGATCACCTTTTGAAGGTTTTTTTGTCTTTCCAGTACAGTTTATTCACTTTAAAACTACTGGATGTGTAGTTTATGAAGACACATTCTGCCATGACTATGTACAAGCACGGGGCCGATCCTAGTGTCATTTTGGTTGATATTGGGCAGGAGTAATCTCACAATTATAACACGATTGAAACTTAACAATATATGGATAACAGAATGGTTCTTCTATGATTCCAGCATAGAAACCCAAGCCAGAACAGCAGCATTAATTAAATATGTCATCAATATCATATTCATTAGTAAATGTACACTAAAGTTTAATGGCACAAAATCAAATATATCTTACCAGTATACAACTTTGTGAATCAAACAACCGAAGATTTAGGTTGTGAAATTATAAAGATCAAGTAATTTCTTGACCGTCTTTTCTGTGTAACTATGAAGTAATTTACTGCCCTCCTCTGACAAAAGGAAAAAAGTGACATATCACTCAAAATCTGGGTTATTGGTATTCTTAGGTTGTACCCAGCATTCCCTACATATGGCCAAAATCTGGACAAGAAACATTAATCTTGCTGCGAGATATTCAATCTAACATGATGTGGTGTTGCACTGATGCCTAAGTGACAGACACATTTTGCTCATTTACAAGAAAAGTTTGTTAGTTGCTTCCTTTTGTCAGATTAGGGCAGTGTACTTCCTGCAGTTGGTCTATTGCTGGAGACATGACAAAGTTGAAGAATTGGTCTACTAGCCTTGACTCCAGGCAGTTGTAACTTGTAACCAAGGACATTTATAATCCAAACTCATCAACAAACAGGTCTGGCTGTTGTAGACTAAAAGCTCTTTAGTTCTTCTCCTGCCCATGGACTGAGAGAAGACAAGTAGTCTTGTTAGTAGTAGTACCAGACCCAACATTATACTTGTGATAGTAAAGAAATGTCCAACAGGCTGGGAGCAAGGCTGTGGATGTACATGCACAGTGCTTTCATAATAAACTAATGTAATACACAGAGAGACATCTGATTACATTCAAACTACACAATCTAACATAAAATGACATGTAATACTTTTGAAACATTGCAAGTAAGAGAGAAGAGAAGCAAAGAATTACAGGAATATATACAATTAACGCTTCATGATAACAACTTTAGAACAGTAATTTTTGTTTAGCCAGCCACTGATAGGCCAGGGATTATATTCATGAAACTAAATTTAGCACAGGTAGTTCCTAAAGCTGCACACAGCTACATGCATTACTAGCTACTAGGCTAGTAAGGATTCTTGAATATATGTCCCTTGAGCTTTTACTAGGATTGTTTTTATGAGTGGACTTTTTGGGGGGCAAAAACGTGTTTGCACATGGCGCTCATACACTTTGAAATAAACACTGACGAGATGGTTGACACAAACTTCTGAGAGATTGAACGGAGGGGGGAGGGGCACTTTTATGTGACCATTTTACAAGAGGCCCTGGTCGCTTAAGGTGTGCAAGAAATACATGAAGGGATTAATAGCAAATAGAGAAAAACTGCAGCTCAATTTGTTTTTAAAAAAAAAAAGAGGAAAAAATCCCTTTTCACTTTGTGGGCAGAGAGGGAGCGACACTATGGAATATCCATGTCTATGCATGCCTGCATGATCCGCTAGTGTAGAGGGACTTTCAATTTTGGATTTGTTCCTCACACTGCCGATACTGAGAAGATCAGCAAAGCTTAATTTTGAATGCCCATGTAGAGTTCTTGCTAATATGGACATAAAATACCCGGAAACTAACTAAAAGTTGGAACTAGAAACATTATCTAGATGAACTGTATATAAGTAGACAACAAGTAAAATACCAGTTACCTAATGAAGTAGGTTATTAATGACATAACTCAGTGTAACATAAATGAGAGCCACTGAATCTTGTGGCTCTTGCTCGATTCATGAGATTGTTGCAAGCAAACAGTCCAGCAGGGCACTTCCTCCCTGGATGCTAATCTCGTCTGAACGTTCTGATTCCAATCCATCATGATGCTCCGTTTTAACCCATGTGTGTTTGTGCCATCATCAGCGGGCTCACATGTCACACACCGCCCTCTCTTGTTCCAACAATGAGCAGTGTTGCATGCAGATGCATTGTGGGACTGCTCACCAGCGACTCGGACTGTCCATGGGGGGATAGAAAATGTGGAAGCACGGCTTTGTAGA
Source organism: Arbacia lixula (assembly GCA_963669155.1). Lineage (NCBI taxonomy): Eukaryota > Metazoa > Echinodermata > Echinoidea > Arbacioida > Arbaciidae > Arbacia > Arbacia lixula. The sequence goes on from OZ022594.1 coordinate 9,726,052, forward strand.
TGTTCCAGGTCGACACAACCTTTGACCTTTGAATCCTGCCGGACAGGCTGTGCGGGCGTGACCTCTCATGACCTCTGTGATCCAACACGGTGTCCGTGAGCGCAGCGTCTTCCACTAGAACATTAGCATGCAGTCAGTTTATCATGATCCTGGTACACTCCCAGGAGACTGGTGTACCTGAAGGGGAAAACCGGGTGAAAGACAGACAAGGTTAGCGTGACAGGTTAAATCTCATAATCATAGCTTCACAAACTTTTGTAGAAGAATTAAAACACTATCCTTAATTAAAGTTTAAACTGCAGTGAGTGTACATGAAGTCTTCATTCATACTCGTATTGTCCCTCTCACATGCATGAGCATTACTACCATTGAGCGAATGCACTGCAGAGTGAACAGATGCAGATAGCACATGGCACTCTACAGTCTCCAGGCTATACACTATCTTCTTCTAGTTTCTATGGTTTTTACACATTATTTTTTTTTACCTGCAAATGGGATACCCTGTCTTTAAAACTGCACCACTATGGGACACACACATGTAGTAAGTAACTAGGAGTTTCATTGCTTGGTACTGAGAAGGTCAATAAATTACACGTAAGCAGCAAGAACTATTGCTCTCCAAGACTACAGTACATGCTCACTGATTACAAGACACACACACACAGACATCCAATAGTAATAGGAAACACATCCTTAGGAGTGACACATGATCTGCTGACAGAGGAAAAGGCTTTAGTCTGAGATGACAAGACTACACTGATTACAAGACACACACAGGGACATCGAATAGAAGAAACATCCAGGAGTGACACACAATCTGCTGACAGAGGAAAACCAATTAACAACTTACTTCCTGCACATCACATTCCAAACCAACACAATGCCTGGACTGCGAGACTGCACTTTGGAAATACCATACATTTAGAGCATTGTGGGTATTCAAATGTAAGGGGCAGAAGTAGAAGAAGTAGCATAACTTTCTCATCCTTTGATGGATTTTTAGCAAACCTTGACTAATATGTTTCTTTCATATTTCTTGGGTTTTGTTTAAAACCAACTTAATTTCAGGGTGGACCAGGGAAAAAATTAATCCAAATTTTTTTCAGGGGCTCCTTTTTGAGCACATTGGCCAATTTGGCTACAATTTTACATTGTGTCTATGGGAATTTTGGGGGCTCTTTTAACATTTTCCAGGGCTTTTATAAGCAATTCGGGGGGCAAAATCGCCCTGAGCCCCAGCATATTTTCCCCCTGGGGTGGACTATCCCTTTTAGTGTGCTTAACTATTGCAAAGTCTCTGAATATTGCATACATTGGACTAAGTCATTGAGCACCTAAGGTTTCTCTGACTGCACTTACAGTATGGCTACAGGGTTCAAGTCTCACCTGGGGCAGTCAGCTGCCAACCCCTATGCTTCCTGGAGTTCAGGGGGCAGGGGCGACTTTGGGTGCTTGTTCTCAAAGTGCTGCTTGTAGGTCTTCGGGTCAGGCATCTGAGTCTGGGAAAACCAGGAGGGAACATTGAGAACTTCATTAGCTTCCCATTCAGAAATGCAATAGCTTCACACTTTGCATGTATATTTCTAATATTCTCTCACACTCTTCTCCTGAAAATCTCCAAAACATGGTTTCCTTATATGTACATGTATCTGCATGAACACTAAGTTCATTGTCAAAAACATGGAATGTAAAAGAATAATCATCATTAGAAACTTTTAAGAAACACTAACAACCATACCTATTTTCTCATTAAACTTTTTGCTATTCCTCTGGATTAATACAGCATTATTTAAAGATTGTAAGAGCTATGATATTTCTTGTGTATAATGTGCATAAATGACCATTATCATTATTAAAACATTACGTCTTGGCAACAACCAAAAAATTACTTTTTTTCTTTCCAGGGCTCTTTTTGGAGAAACTTAAAAATTTTCCAGGGCTACTTTTTCATTTTCCAGGGCTCTTTTTCCACTTTCCAGGGCTACAATTTCTGGAGCTATTTTGCGGTTTTGTTTGCGGTTTTTTTTTTTTGTCTGTGTGTGTGTGTGTGTGTGTCAGGCGCGTACGCAGGATTTTTGTAAAGGGGGGGGGGGGCAGGGGGGGGGGGGTTACGAGAAGTTGATGAGCATGGGGAGGTGGGGGGGGGGGGGGGTTCAGCCAAAAAATCTAAAAAAAATTGGAGGCGAAAGAGGAGGGGGGGGCGGGTTTGACCCCCAAAAAAAAATGAAAAGGGAGGGGGGTTAACAAATTAAAAAGTTGATTCAGGTTAAATATTTCATTGGCAATATGACTAATGCAAAGAAGTTTTCGGCTTTCAGGCATAGTCAGACTAGCCAGGGCCAGGGGCACAAACATGCATACTGTAAGTACAATTTGATATAGATCTTGTAATCTGCAATTAAGACTTGATAAATGTTATGTACATGTAGATCTAATGTAGTTAAACTTTGAAGATTTTCAATGTCAAGGAATATGAAAAAAAAAATGCACGGCAAACTGTGTTGCCCGGCCATAAATGGTCACAACGGGATAGTCACAATCAAACAATAGCTCTCCCGTAGTTACGGCCGCCTTACTAGTCGGCAAACTGGTATGCCACAGCAGCTGCCATACCCGTTTGCCGACTAGTAAGGCGGCCGTAACTACGGGAGAGCTATTGTGACTATCCCGTTGTGACCATTCATGGGCAACACAGTTTGCCGTGCATTTTTTTTTTTTCATATTCCTTGACATTGAAAATCTTCAAAATTCAACTCCATTAGATCTACATAACATTTATCAAATCTTAAATTTAGATCACAAGATTTATATCAAATTGTACTTACCGTACCGTATGTACTGTGCATGTTCACGTTTATGCCCCTGGCTCTGACTGAGCTGAGTCGCTGACGTCTGACTATGCCATGCATTGCATAGCACTAGCAGCTTGACGGCCGAAGTTTTTAAGCTAGTTTGAAGTTTGAGAAAAACATGGATAAATTCCTGGTCCGAGCGGCTGTACGGGAAGCCGAAAACTTCTTTGCTTTAGTCGTACCGCTAATGAACGGGTCATTAGATACTGATCCCCTGTTGTTTCCGCTCGAACCAGGAATTTATCCATGTCCTCCTCAAACTTCAAAGCTCGCCACGGAAGCATTCATTATTCATGGAACCCTGTATGCTTTGCATACACTACACAGTACACGTACGTACGATCATATGCATGGCCAACTGGCCGTCTAGCCCAGTGCCTAGGCCTAGCTAGGTATGCACTATGCATTCGTATCGGGCGCGCGCGCATGGAAGAAACTATGAAAAGCCGTTCCCGCCAAAACGCGTGCCAAAACCATACGCGTGCAAGTCAGAGCGTACGCGTATGGTTTTTGGCACGCATTATGGCGGGAACGGCTTACCATAGATATCGGGCGCGCGCGCATGAAAGAAACGCTCCACGTGCGATGGATACTGCACTACACACAGCATGCATTCAGCAGTACAGTGAGTCGGTGAAACATGCTGTGTTTGCTTGCGCGCTCTCAATCTTCGCTGTGCAAATTGCCGCAGTGCAGTGCGCGGCCGTCAAGCTAGGATTGGCTGCTTGTAGTAGTCGTGTGGCAAATGTTACGGGGGCGATTTCCTATTTCTGTGTCGCCCACGAAATTGCATTTATAGCCTGTTTCGGGGGCTCTTTTAGGTGTTTCCGGGGCGAATTCGCCCGCCGCCCCCGTGTATTTTTTTGGTTGCTTGGCAAACATACTGTGATGGATTGTTGGGTAATATGTAAGAAAGTGTCATACATGTATCTCAGACAGGCAGTATCTAATTTAAAGTCAACACAAAATCAATTCACCACTTTTTCTTGGTACTTAGTCAATCAAAAATATGAACCCTACTTAAAATCAAATAACAAATTATTTATATGAATAACAAATACTTCATAACAATTTATTGACGGGCACAAAATTTCCCCCGTGATATAATTCAACTAACACACTACACCATGCTTCATGTATGTATCATGCCGCCCTATGGTCATCTCCTTACATTGACATTGATCCCTTACTTGATTATGTGAATCACACTTCATCTTTAAGTATTCCAGGGGAAAAAAAATCAATTTGTGGAGACTACTTTACTACACTCTATTGAAACATTTACACAGAAGGTTCTCTGGAAGACAAAATGAAAGTCAGGTCGGATTTGAAATTCTGAAAAATTCTGTTTTGTGTTCTTTTCATGTTTTTTGACCTGCAAAAGGGACACTCTGTTTTGGGGTCCTGTGTAAAAGAAAACAACACCCTGAACCACAGATGAAGAAAAACAATCTTTCACACAGGCTCTTGTTTCCTTTGAGAGGGTTAGTTCTCCCTGAGCCCTGTGTAGTTTTTCACTGATCTCAAGTTCCATGCGTGGATAGGAAATTGTAACATAATACCCTATTAAGAAGGCCCTGCCATCCTACCATTATCACACAGGGATACATGCACTAGTAGTTCATCTAGTTAATGTATCCATGCTTCTTCAGAGATGTAGATTGACTTGGCACCAGCAGCAGCCGGAAGTACTCTGTAACATGTATATATTGAACTCTATAAGGTAGAGCTTTCACAAGTAGCCGTTCAATATCTGTCACAAAACAAGATGAAACTTTGCGCAAAGATTTTATCCATACCGAAAGAAACATTTATGAGAATTCCAGTGAAAAGGCAAAATCAGCACGGCGTACAACACTTTGATAATCCTTCAATAGAAGTCACCCTGGTAAAGCGGTGTGCGCCCAGTAAACATCTGAGCCCCCTCGTGTACTGACATTACAATGAGCGATCCCCCATTGACTGCATGATAAATGCTTCCTTGGAGAATTCTCTGTTATACCACTGACAGAAAATCGTTCCATATCAGTGCAGCTCACACACAGTGACATGCACATTTTCTTGGCAGTCATACCCACTTCCCATCAAAGCCCTTTTTTTCATTGTCAAAAATTTCACTTAGCCCTGGCAATTGCGGTGCTAAGGCCCCCCCCCCCCCCCCCTCTTTTAGCCCCATCAATTTCCCGGGGCTAAGCTTAGCCCCACTTCTGTTCTCACTGTCTTTTTGGAAAGTAGGCTAGCCCCACCTATAGTCCGGGACTATCTAGCACCGCTAAGAGAGCCAGTGAGAACACACAAAAAAATAGGCTAAGGAAGGTGACGAAAACAGATCGTACTGCAGCTAATACGAGGCAAGATAGTAATGAAAAAAGAAAGTCCAGGGATGACGAAAGCAAGTGAGAACAGGAGTGATATTTCTTAGCCCCGGTTTTGTTGATAGTACGGGACTAAAATTGCCAGTGAGAAAAGGGGCTAAGGATAGTCCAGGGTTAGGGATAGTACGTATTGTGAATATCTCTGAATGGTGTAATATGAGATGACTTTACCCTATTTGTGGTGTGGAGAATTCGTACAATGTAAGCTCCCTTTGACAAGTATGGAGAATGAACTTTTTAGAATTTTTCCTTTTATGTGGTATTAATCATTAACAATAACAGAGAACTGTAAAGAGCACACTGTATGCAGAAGTCACCCTGGAACGCAACATGTGGCCAGCAACCATCTAAAAACACTCAAAATACTGACAGTACAATGAACGCTCCCTGTGATAAGTAGCAAGGCTACATGTATAAGAGCGGTTTATACACTTAGCATTGTCAGTACCATTGACATGACAATGTGTAGAGAAACGATGTGATTCTAAAATACTGTATACGCCATATATTTTGTGAGATTTGTATTTTTTGTGGATTTTGTAAGTCTGGTGGCATTTGCTAATGTAACAACCTGCAAAAAATATTAACTTTGATCTCGACATGAGATTACGACATTCACGCACACAACTACTGGTACTCGACGATCGTGAATTTGTTGGGAAGTCCTGATTCACGAACAATTAGTCTCGCTAAATATATGGCGTACAAAGTATTGAAAGTGACAGAGTTCAAACTGATGACCTACTTTGCAGACGAAGCACTGAAAGGTGAGGGCGGCCTTGGCTGACTTCCTGGAGTCGACTGAATTCTTCTTCTTCTTCTCCGCCTCCTTGGCTCTCTTCTGCTGAGACTGGATCTTTTGCTGCCCACGTGCCATGGCGGTCCGCTGCTACTCCTTTTCCTCTCAGTAGCTTCCTCTTCTCTGCAACAATCACAGTTGAAGATATCTAATGGTAGGCCTATTATGACATATTTAGGGGGAAAAATAACATCTAGAATGTTGACTAGTGTGTAAGACTAGCATTTTGAGAAAATAACCAATAATGTTAGCAATATAGACAAGCCGAAAGTTTTCTACAGGAAACACACTTTTCAGACTGTATTCACTAAAAATATAATATTGAACATGTAAGCTAGCATCAAACTTAGTGTGAATTTGCCTTAATTCTTTTAAAGCTTTTGTTATGCAATATGGTCCACTAAGCTTAAACTTGGTTCCTCTGAAGTTCCAAACACCCTGATTTACACAAGTCTAACATCATTGCGATAAAAAATAATGCCCCAAGAGAGATGGCCAGGTATTCCAGTCTATTTTTCAGTTAAGATAGAGCATGATTTTGTTCGCATCTCATATCGTACGTGCAGTTCTAATTTGCGCCCAAAAAGCATGTTGCAAAATCATTCAACCCCCTATTTTATACACAAGAAACGAATGCACCAATAATGACAATTTAAAAGCCAGTGCATATATTCTGAGGTGAATGCTGATTTTATTTATCCTCCACCTGAAACTAGAACCTTTATATCCACAACTAACAAGTTGTAACATTCAACCCAGATGGGTGTGTCTTTTAGTACTTTATGCAGCATCCGTTTGCTGCAATGACCTCCTGCAGACGAGATGAATAGCCTCCCACAAGCTTCTCACAACGCTCCTTGGGGATGTTAGCCCATTCCTCTTGCGTAATGGTCTTAAGGTAATTGATGCATGTAGGTCTACGTGCTGCAACAGCTTTCTTCAGATCCCACCACAAATTCTCTTTTGGGTTTAGGTCTGGAGACTGTGATGGTCACTCAAGGTGTGCAAGAGGAATGGGCCAACACCCCCAAGGAGCGTTGTGAGAAGCTTGTGAGAGGCTATTCATCTCGTCTGCAGGAGGTCATTGCAGCAAATGGATGCTGCACAAAGTACTAAAAGACACACCCATCTGGGTTGAATAATGTTGAACTTGTTAGTTGTGCATATAAAGGTTCCATTTTCAGGTGGAGGATAAATAAAATCAGCATTCACCTCAGAATATATGCACTGGCTGTGAAATTGTCATTATTTGTGCATTCGTTTCTTGTGTGTAAAATAGGGGGTTGAATAATTTTGCAACATGCTTTTTGGGCTCAAATTGCAATTTCAGATGACCTATGCAGTAAAATTTGATTTTTTTCTCCGGTATTCTTTAGGAATTAACTGTCTGCTAACTATCTTAATGGTTTAGTAGCAATCTGCTGCTGCAATATTATTCATTATGACAGAATGTCAAAAATGAGAGGGGGGTTGAATAATTTTGCTGCCAACTGTATCTTGTACTTGGTAGGTAAGAATGGATGATAAACAGACTACAACTTGAAGTTGAAGTCAGACGCTCTGACTTCAACTTCAAGTTTGAGTCTTTGCAGTTTGTTCTGTCACTTCTGATCTTGATAGTTCTGTTGTTTTAGTTTTATTTAATGTTCAATGACATTGCATATTATTTAGGTTAGTTTAAAGGGAATAAACTGTACTGGGAAGACCAAAACGCCTTCAAAATGGTGATCATGAGCAATCTTCTTGCCAATGGTCTTAAATTCATGTATTGCCCATTTGAGAAACTTGCTGAAAATTATTTGCCCTCAGATGATCCACATTTGGAATAATGAACGATTATCAGTAAAATCCACCAAATGTTCGGCCCGAACATTTGGGGGATTTGTGATTTAATCACTAATAACTACAAATGTCGATCATTTGAGGGCAAATAACTTTCAGCAAGTTTCTAAAATGGGCAATACATGAATTTAAGACCATTGGCAAGGAGATTGCTCACGATCACCTTTTGAAGGCTTTTTTGTATTCCCAGTACAGTATATTCCCTTTAACCTTTATCTGTTTACTCCATCTTTACTCCATCTCCACTCCATCTCCACTCCATCTCTACTAGGACTAGTTAGTCATCACGTCCTCTGGTCCAGTAGCCCCGGGACTGCTCCCGCGCAGTAGACGGTGCAATACCCAAGGCTTTCGTTATCTTGCTTAATTGCAGCGCAGCGGGAGCGTCCTGAGGGCTCGCCAACAATTTCCTTGCATGTCTGGTCCGACTACTGATAAATCAACCCGTGCACATGAATGAATTACTCATTTCAAGTACATTTATCACATATGAAATGCTAAATGTAATGAATATATACCTGCACTATAAAATTGTTTGAAAATGTTAAGAAATGTTACATATTTCCTCTTCACACATGATCATGATCTTTCTAACAAATGCGGTTCATTAAGGCTGCCATCTTGGCTGCTCCAAAAACGTATTCCAAAGGGGAACTGGCACTTGCGCATAAGCCCCAGGACTGCTCCCACGATCTTTGCATCGCAGCTGCCGCTGTGCAATTCTGAACCTCTTTAAGTTATAAAAAAAAATACAACATGAATTAAATTAATCTTCAAACCAACCCTGAACCTATTCAGGTATATACACTACAGCTTAAAGGAATTGGCACGGATAAAGGGAAAGGGAAGAAAGGGAAGGAGCTGTAGTTTTGAACCGCGGTATATTTTGTACAGTTCAGCATGAAACATGATACTTAAGCCTAAAAAGCATCATGTTTCATGCTGAACTGGACAAAATATACTGCGGTTTAAAACTGCGGCTCCTTCCCTTTCCCTTTATCCGTGCCAATTCCTTTGAGCTGTAGTGTATAGTGTGCAATTCCATTACTTAGCACCCAAAAATTACACTTATTGAGTCAACATTTTAGCAGCATGCCCACAATCATCATACCCACATAAATCTGCATTTACACATATAATGTACACGTCATGTATTTCGTGGGGTTTTCATTTTCGTGAATTTTGCAAATCTGGACTATTCACGAATTTAACAACACGCGAAATCATGAATACATCGTACTCAAGCACATCACTACTTTGACCAAAAAATCAGTCTCTGTAGTATGTTGGATCCACTGAGATTGCACCTGGATTCAGGGGTATGTCCAAAAATGTAATTTCGATTAAACTGTCTAATCATTGCTAGTATAGGCACACATTGTATCACCGGACACTATCCTAATTACGGACGCGCACAGTAACGCATACTAAAGCAATTTTGTACGCGTACGAATACACAGTTCACTTCCACAGTCACATTGCAGAAATAAGGCGAAAAAAGTTTTACCTTATTTATCTCTCAAATGGTGAAAAAATGCTTACAATTTCATATTGCATACATTTGTATAGATAATTAATGTACTTTCTGACGGAAAATGAGCATGAGCATGGCTTGCCGAAGTTTTAAATCTTCCGTCCGCTTCGAATGTTGACGTGCGGTGTAATGTGGGTATATGTGGTGGTTCTAGTGCACGGTTTACGTACTGTGAGTACGTGTGACAGGCGTCGATTTTCCAATCTTACGATCGAAAGTGATCGTGGGGAATCATGATGTAATTTGTCAAGCGCAAAAATAACTGTTTTCGTAGAGGGGTACACGGGAAGTGCGATGCAAAGAAAACGGTTCGTAAATATCAAATAATTTTACCGTATTTATAATTTTCATAATATTTTGAATCGCTAGTGTGGAATTTTCTTGAAGTTATTTTCTCGAATTATACATTTTAAAGCACTGAAATAAAGGTGTCTGGCAATACAATGTACTACCATACTAGTAATATGATGCGGGTGCCTCAAACCGGCCCCCTTGTTTTCTTTTGAATATTTTCATTCTAAGATAACCAAATAAAATTCTAAAATTTCACACACAAATCAGCAAAATAATGCTCTTTAAAAAAATATTTTTGGATTGAAGATTAACGATAAAATTTCGGAGACATTGCGCTTCGAATATTGCTGATAATTCGTCGCACATTCACATCACTGAACCTTGAAACCGGCCCCTACCGATAATGTGCGATATCTCCATCAATCCGACGAGTACAGTACCGACATTTCACCAGTATTGCATCTCGGTCATGCTCCTTCCAGTGCAGTGAAAAATTCACGGGAAAGTTTCAGTGATCAACGAGAAAATCATGGAAGTACGAACGCAAGTTGAAAAACAGAGATGTTTCGAACGAAAATGTGCAATTGCCAAATAAGTGCACATTTTGTCTAATTTTGCTTCCTAAAATCTTGCATTTTGTTTACTAATGTGGAAATATATAATAAATCGCGCATCCAACCTTCGATAACACGCACTGAGCAGAAATACGCGGGGCTGGTTTCAAGGGTAGGGGCCGGTTTGTTTGTGGACCACTCACTATACTGTACTTCAAGAACGCGAATTTAACCACTCGCTAAATTGCTGAGAAGTCCTGATTCGCGAAAAAGTAGACTCTCAAAATATATGGCATATACAGTAATCTAAGTAACTGTTACATTATTGACATTATTATTTTTTAATTGTTTAACTCACCATGCTCACACTTGCACTCTCAGTCTAGATAATATTATCTTGTCATTATGAATTTGGCCCACCAAAATACCAGTTAAAACCCGTAAATTATACTTACAATTTTCTAGAATCCTTATATAGGTTTCGTCCTCGTATGCCACTCCTCAACCTTTCGTAAAATTTAGGAATGACACTTTTCTTGCAACACAACTCCACAGCACAAGCACAATATAGATATCACATGCAATTCAATGGTGGAAGTCGAGTCGACAGTGCATGCAATCTCTGCATTGCATATTACGCGCTGTGCTGCATGCGTGCATATGGGGTTAGGCCATTTCCTGACCTAGTCTTTCTGACCTAGTCTTTCTGACCCAGTTTTTTTGCCATTCACTCAGTACGGCCTCTGTTATTGGCTACTGTGCTAATGAATATTCAAGACTATGGTATGGTTTGTCGAACATTCGCGCCGGCGCGGCCAAAGAGGCGGCCAGGAGGCGCAATTTTTTCGAACATTCGCGCCGGCGCGCCCAAAGAGGCGGCCAGGAGGCGCAATTTTTTTTTACACGCTAGCTCATAGACGCCAGAGCTTTTCACAGCTGAGAGAGAAATCCTTGCTCTCTGCAATCGGCCACAGCCTGCGAGAGCACGCTCATGCCGATATCAGCTGTTCCTTTGTACCATTGTATGTGGGTAATGAGTTGATATAAGGACACTAGAAAACCTATTACTGTGCACAAATGCCATGTTGTGATAAAAAGTTGAGTAAATAGATATGTGTTTGTGTTATAATTATTTCATGTTTGCTAGGTTTTATTAGACTATTTATTATTTTTTTATCTGTCCCTCCCGACATGATGCTCTAAATCCCCTAGAGCAAAATGGAATCTCCCGTCTCTTTTTCCCCAAATCTCGCTAGAGAAAAAAATATTGGAGTCATCGACTGTTTGATAGGGGTGCATAATAAATTTCTACCAAAAATATTCCTTATTCAATCATTCAATAACATTTTCATGAGATGATGTATTCTTCAATGATACAACAAGGATAAACAAATTCACTTTTATCTTATTGTCCAACAAAAATCCAGTGTTTTTTACATTATATTTTCTTTCTGAGAGCACCGTCCCCTTTTTCTGTAGTGGAGCAGTCCGGCGCCGGCAATTCCCGCGTGGACTAGCGCGCCTCCAGCTCACCAGCTCCTGGCGATGGTCGCCTCTTTGGCCGGCGCGACGTTCGACAAGCCATACCATCGTCTTGAATATTCATTAGTACAGTAGCCAATAACAGAGGCCGTCTCATGAAAACTGCCTCGTGTACAAAATGAATGGCAAAAAAACTAGGTCAGAAAGACTAGGTCAGATTAAATAGGTCAGGAAATGGCCTAACCCGTGCATATGTGAATGGCTGTTGCACACAAAACACAGCAAGCAAGACCAACATCTGCCCATTGCCACTAGCTGGCGCTAGACCTTTGCAGAAACGCGAAAGTACACTGATGATGTTGTGCCATATGGCCATCAATATCACGATCGATTGGTACAAGTCATGGATAAATGCAGCTGTTCATGTTTTCATCGAATTTTGTTTTGCTCATTGACATTCCTTAAAAAAGAAAGATGGAGATATAAATATATAGATAGGTAGATAGATTGAGATCGAGGGGGAGAGAGAGAGAGAGAGAGAGAGAGAGAGAGAGAGGTGAAAAGGCCGGGGTGGGAATATGTGTGTGTTTGTGTGTTTGTGTGTGTGTGTGGGGGGTGGGGGGGGGGGGGGGGGTAATTCTCTTTAAAAACGTTTTGCTATTTTCTCTTTTGAATGACTACGTTTGTATTTTTTTGTATATTTGCATAATGTTATTTTGATATACATGTTTAAATATATTATGTGTAATGTCTTTAGTTTGCACTCACCCAAGTCTGAAGAACAGCCTATGGCTGAAATGGATTACCATGCTAAAATAGATTAAGAGAGAGAGGGAGAATGGGAGAGGGAGAGAGAGAGAAAGAGAGAGAAGGAGAGAGAGAGGGGGAGGGGGAAGAGAGAGAGAGGGGGGAAGAGATGAGAGGGAGAGAGAGGAGAGAGAGAGAGAGAGAGAGAGAGAGAGAGAGAGAGAGAGAGAATGGGAGGGAGAGAGAGAGAGAGAGAGAGAGAGGGGGGGGGGATATACAGTGGAGAAGAGAGAGGGCTTATGGAGAGGTGGCCACGGCTAAAGTAAAATATAGAATGGCGGGGGAGCCTATAAGAGGCACTCGTGTTTTACTATTATGTAATAATTTTAACATGGGATCTTTTGTTTGTAACTCTTTATATAAATGAGCACGTGACAGCAGATCTGGGGAAAGTGTTCATGTGTACGTGTGTCCCTCAGGCCCTACGTTATTCCAGGCCAGCAGTCGATAGTATGGCTACCCGTCTCGTGCAAGTAAGTGTACCCCCTGGGAGTCGGATAACGATCAGGAAGAACGTTCCCATTCAAAAAACGGAAATGTATTCCAGTATGAATATGAGTCGTCTTCTTGCAAAGTAATAGGCTATAATTTCCGAAGTCGCCATCGGTCAGCGCCGAAGTTGATCGAGAGCTTGTTTTTGACACTTGGCCGCAGAGGTAGTTGTGAAAGTGCAGTGACGTCCGTTTGTGACTCGATCCCTGCCAGAAGTTTGTAGCTGAACGATGTAGTTGAATACAAATCAGAGCAACTGATCGACAATAGTCTCTAGAAAAACAGACATGGGCCTATAAATGAGCAACTAAAAATCCCCCGCAATGACCAGCAGAGCCTACCCGAATATGCAGTTTTCGTTTATGTGTTCACAACTTCCCTCTTAACTGCCTAGTGACGCATTATTACATTCACCTGTATTTCGCGGTTTAGTTGCAATGGATGGAACGCACTCTGAAGCTATGAGTTGTTGCTACTCGGGCAAACCTCGGACAAGCTTTCAAGGTTATCATAAGTAACGCATTATTTGAACGACGTGAATACAATTTGCATCCATAACAAAAAAAAATATATAATCAAATGACGTAATGCTCTGGACAGTGCCCCGCCCACCCCACCCCATCCCCCAAAAAACAAAACAACAACAACAACCCGCGTCTGCCTCTTGTGCTTTCATCATTCTGCATGAAATAGAGGGAGGAACGTTTTAGCGGGTTATATTTTTGAACCTGAGTAGCGATATTCGAAAGATATTTTGACTCAAATTGCTATATAAGTCCCCTACTATTTTGACCTACCGCGCGGTAAAAGTCACTTTACAAAATATCAGCTAACACAGTTATATCTTGAACAGTTTCTTTCATGAACAAAAACAAGACCTAGATCAACATCGTCATCCTTTATTTCAACATGAGTTATCTCACCACAGTAGTATAGGAATGATGCGAAGGTTATTTTATCCAAATAAGGAAGCGTTCTCTCGACCCTTGTCGCTCCGCCCCCCTTTTTCGCGGTATCTGATTGGCTCATAGTGACGACATTATCGTGTCAGTCGTGAATGAAAATCGTGATGCTGAGAGTGTGTCCACAATGCAACAGACTTCCGCTCACAGCTGGTCCAGTACTTTTCGCTGCGGACACACATAATGTTAGCCGTACAGCACGCGTCACGGTAAAGGGAACGGAACCATCGCATTACATTGCAGACTGCACTTCCGGGTTTTCACCACTCCCTCATCTCTTCCGCGGAGAGAGATACCAGTGACACATTTTAGGAAATCGCCTGATTTCACGGTTTTCCTAGCATCCAGTTTTTATCACAGGTGAGAGATTACATTCGCATGATTTTCCCAACGTAATGTGAAAATATGTATGATACTGGGATTGTAGAAGGCTACGAATTTGATGAATAATTGTAGGGAAATGGTGTGAACCGTTTGTGGTTGTGAATGTGTTGTTACGTGAAATGAGCGATTGAGCTACCCAGGAACTTGGGTGAGCTCTAACGTGTGCGCCAGGTGCATACGGCATACTCGAGTTGATTTCCCACTCTCAGCGCGCGATCGAGCAGTCTCAGCCGGCCAGGCCCGGGTTGCCCCGTCCCTCGACGCGGATGTCTCTGCTCCGTGCATAGCTAGATGTGGGCTTGGCTGGCCCGGGGTTTAACCTCTTGTCATGATTGTGCGCCATATAAATTCATGCTGTAGTGTATGACAAATTAAAAATGTGTGCATTGCTGGTGAAAAAAAAGACAACCGGGCCGTGGCACACAAAGGTTTAATTTTCAAAGACAAGTTCAGTTCCGGTGCAACATGTGCAAATGTTGCACACTTGCGATTACCAAATATAAGTTATGCTCACTCTCTCTTTGGTCTTTTAAATCTCTGGGCATTGCCATTGGAAGACTGAAATTGCTCAGACTTCAACATAACTTTTCAAGTCTTTACCTTAGACTAATAGATCCCTTGCCATGATTCTGAATTTTGATGAAATCATATTAAAACTAAAACTTAATTTGGAGGAAGTCAGATTGAAGAGGTTTCTGTTTTTATTTATAATTACTATGACCCTTATCATGCCTATTTCGCAATAAATATGGCAACTATTCTGTAATTGATAAATATATTTAAGTAGTCCCCTCAAAAAACTATATACATATAAAAAGCAGCTTTTCTGTTTGTCAACCCCCACAACACATTTTCAATTAGAAAGAATTAGTTTTTCAAGTCTTGTAACCCACTGAAGTTTCACACTTGAATGATTGGTATTTGTTGTTGCAAGATGGAACAGTTCCTGTGTTTGAAACATGGAAACACATCTAACAGTGTGACTTAATGAAATTTTTATTTGAATTCCACAGTGTGTCAAGAAAAGGCCTGTGTACATTTCATCATTCGCTTCGTTCAAGGCCGGTTTACATGAACGTTTGGAACGCTGTTCAGATATTTTGTATGCATACAAATATTCCCAACATACTTTTCTTTGAAATGCCATAAAAGTGATCCAACAACATCGTGTGTTAGACTGAGAAAAAAATGGAAGTGTGAAGCTCTTACTAGTTCACAGACTGTATCAGTTTGAGCCTAGATTCATGAATGACCTAGATACATGAATTTCACAAAATACTGTGGGGTTGCAAATTAAAGTACAAATATGAAAATATTGCTACATTTATTCAAATAATATTCAAAGATACTTACAATGTTTATTTGTAGGAACTATGCAGATTGCACAGAATATGAGTAAACATACATGTTACATTGTATGCACTTCATGTGAAGAAGTGGCCAGCTATAAAAGTGCATGACTTGTATTGGAACAGTTCAGTGGCCTGTGTAGCCTAAGGTTCAGGCTGTGGAGTGCGTAAGCAAATAGTAACCACATTTAGACTTACTACTACATGTACTGCATAAAAATGTCTGGAAACATAGCCTAAGCCCTCTTGCTGACATGCTGCTCAGGGCTTAGATCATGTTTCCAGACTTAGTTGTATTAAGACAGTTGGGAAGCAGTCCTTCATCTACTGTTGTCATGCACTTTGCAGCCTGGCAGGCAGGCTATGCTATCACACCTGAGCTATAAATAGCTCATCCCCTGGTCTCCTTGATCGCATCAGCACCTCCATGTGAGATGCTAGTAAATACCTTGGTTGTTTGCACCAAGCCAAGTCAGCGCCAATGACAGTGCTAGATAGAGGTGTATCTGTGTGATCTCCTTGAGAATTGTGATGACATCATCAGTGACGAACCTCCAATGTGTACATTGAGCCAAAGCAGTGCCAATATCAGTGCTAATTATCAGTAACAAATCTCAATCATATAAACCAAGTAAAATAAGTGCCAATATCGGCGCTAAGAAGACATTTATGTGATCTCCATGTGTATACTTGATAGTGATGTCATTATCAGTGACAAACCTCAGCTGTTTACAGAGCCAAATGAGTGCCAATACCATGGCTAAGATGCCATTTATCTCAAAGTGAATAGTGACAAACCTCAGTTGTTTGCATTGAGTCAAATCAATACTAATGACACTGTTACATCACACAGACTAATGCTGGCTCACAATTGTGTCTTGGAACCTAATCTAAGCCTACACTATAGCTCAAAGGAATTGGCATAGGGAAAGGGAAGGAGCCTCA
This sequence comes from Arbacia lixula, assembly GCA_963669155.1. Classification (NCBI taxonomy): domain Eukaryota; kingdom Metazoa; phylum Echinodermata; class Echinoidea; order Arbacioida; family Arbaciidae; genus Arbacia; species Arbacia lixula. The sequence goes on from OZ022594.1 coordinate 9,742,723, forward strand.
GTTTAAAACTGTGGTATATTTTGTTCAGGTCAGCATGAAACATGCTTTAGCCTAAAAAGCATCATGTTTCATGCTGAACTGGACAAAATATGCTACTGCGGTTTAAAACTGTGGGTCCTTCCCTTTCTTCCCTTTCCCTTTCCCTTTGCCAATTCCTTTGAGCTGTAGTGTAGCTCCCTTCTTCAGCATGCATGGAGGAGGGCTTAGCCTTTGTTCCCGGCAGACATAGTTATGAAGAAGAAATCAAAGTGTTTGATTTGGCTGGAGTTCTGCATTGCAGAATTTTTAAAATTTAACATTGCTAGTACATGTATTGATCACTGGCTTCATCAGGCATTTTACATGGCAATATTGATTCTGAGTATGATGTAGTGACAGTGAGGAGAGTGTTTTTTGCAGTTGTGCTAGATGTAAGTGAAAATTCATGTCATGTAGTGTCAAACTGAAAACGGAACAAATCTATGACTAGATGTGTGCTTTACAGTATGGAGATTGAGAGGTGTGTGTAGGTTGATGTGTGTGTATGCTGCTGTCCAATCATGGACATTTGTACAACTCAAAAGATCTAACAATTCACACAATACACTTGTAAGATATATACAACCTTGCTTCTAAGTTACTTCATTCGTTTTATAATTTTCTATTTTTTCTTCATTTGAACACATGCTATCTAGCCATGTGTTATGCGCTGTAAAAGAAACAAGCATTATTATAATTATTATTATCTGGAATATACATGTACTAGCAATGCTCATTGTGCGTGTTCAATTTACATTACCCTGGTAAATTGCTTCTCCTGAACAGTAGTTTGTTATTCTACCAGCAAAACTGGAGAGGTGAGAAATCCAGGTTTCGCATGGTGGGGCAGTGATATCAGATTTACTGATCTACACACTTGTGTGTAAAGAAAATAAGAGGGATCGTTTCAAGCTCCATGTACATGTACATGCATTATATAACTTTACATTTGCCATTTGCCATTGCACTGTGAGAGAACCATATGAATGTATCTATACATGTATTCCTCATACTCGTGCAGAGAAAATAAGAGCGATTATTTTAAGCTCCATGTGCTTGGATCATAATTATGATTTTATATTTATGCCATTGCACTCAGAGAGAACCACAAGAATTATTTTGTACATATTCCTCATTCTCGATCAGCACTACCTTCTCTGCCAAGCTTCCTTCTTCTGTTATATGTAATTACTGCTGCACAGACGCTGCACAGACATACAAACAAGTATTTATATGGACATGAAGTGGTAGAAGGAAGTTGGTTGTTATTGAAGTACTCAGTGCAGGAAATCCTTCGTCCAATCTGTCATCCAATCAGGTCTAAAGATATCACATATCCCTTGCCCTCCCAGATCTTTCCTCGAAGTAATACAATATGTGTACATGTACATGTACGATTCAACACCCTGCATAGTATTGCATAAGTACTGTGCTGTACTGTGTAGCACAAACTGTAAAGCTACTACTGGCATACCAGTTACTTCATTTTCCAAACCGTAAAATCATGTCCTTCAAGGCCCCAATATTTTGTGTGAATTTGTTTACACACAAAAACGAGCTTGATATTTATTGCTAATTTAGGGCCAATGAAAAGATGAAAACATCTGGAGAATGTTTTTAATGGGAGTGGACCTTCGTGTTGATGACCCACTGATTTGCAGGGTGTGTGTGTGTGTGTGTGTGTGTGTGTGTGTGGGGGGGGGGGGGGGGCTGGGGGGGCGGGGCCGGGGGAAAGTTGGGGTCAGCAAGCCAATTGCGGGAGCTCATCAGACAGGAATCTCTGGAATCCGTGGAACCCAATAAAACCAGAAGCTTCAGGGTTGTCATCTAGTCTGGAAGTTCAGATCCAATGAGAAGTCCTCATCCTCCTGAAATTGCTTGCTCTTTTAAAGGGAATATACTGCACTGGGAAGACAAATATCCCTCTAAAAGGTGATTGTGAGCAATCTTCTTGCAAATGGTCTTAAATTCATGTATTGTCCATTTTAGAAACTTGCTGAAAGTTAATTGCCCTCAAATGATGCACATTTGGAGTAATTAATCCATGAAATGTTCGGCCTGAACATTTTTAGGATTTGTGATTGTTCAAGATCATCTTTTGAAGGCTTTTTTGTCTTCCTAGTTCAAAGATACTCCCAGGAATGACAAAAAATATTACTGTATTTGAAACTCGCTGTGTGCCAAATGTGACTTTTTAATATGCACAAATTCCATGTACACAACAGCTCAAAGGAATTGGCATAGGGAAAGGGAAAGGGGAGAAAGAGAAGGAGCCGCAGTTTTGAACTGTGGTATATTTTGTCCATTTCAGCATGAAATATGATGCTTGAGGGAAGGAGCCGTAGTTTGGAACGGCGGTATATTTTGTCCAGTTCAGCATGAAACACAATGCTTTAGCCTAAAAAGCATCATGTTTCATGCTGAACTGGACAAAATATACCACGGTTCAAAACTGTGGCTCCTTCCCTTTCGTCCCTTTCCCTATGCCAATTCCTTTGAGCTGTAGTGTAAGTAGCAACAGTTACTAGTAATACAGCACAGCAAGTGTTGATAGGATGTAATGTATTTACTGCCCATACAAATGTAGTGTGGTTATGAGGGTTGAAAAGAAGCCTCCATAAATCACTTTTCTTTTTTTTTCTCCTCCTGGCAGGTCCATTTTGTGCCCTAGTCTTCCAAGATGGCCGCGGACGCTCTCTCTCTGGTCAAAGAGCTGCAGGCAGGCACCGACAAGCTGCGTGCCGTAGCGGACAATGTGGAGAAAAATGATCTCACCGCTGAGTTTGGCAACATCCTGGCCAATGTGATTGCTACTCTGAATACGGTGAACACTGACCTGTGTGTTGGTGAGTTGAGATCTTTGGTATTATCAGTGGATAGGAAGATGGAGAAGGTCTCATAGTCGAGGAGAAAGAAGGAGAAGGAAGAGAAAGAAAGGGAAAGGACTAGGAAAAGAGGAAATAAACAAATATAAAAAAATTGCTTCCACACTAAAAACAGGAGAGGCATTTTACTTGATGATAGACATATTTGTAGTTTTATATAGAAATATTTAAACAAAAAATATGAAGTACAAACATTTTTAACAGGAGAAAAGGAGGAAATAATTCACAGACAATTTTTCTACAAAGTATCAATATTTTTGAGATTTGGAATAAAAGATAACATACACTACAGCTCAAAGGAATTCTCATAGGGAAAGGGGAAAAAAATGGAAGGAGCCGCACTTATAAACAGTGGTATATTTTGTCCAGTTCAGCATGAAACACGATGCTTTAGCCTAAAGAGCATCATGTTTCATGCTGAACTGGACAAAATATACCGCAGTTCAAAACTGCGGCTCCTTCCCTTTCTTCCCTTTCCCTTTCCCCATGCCAATTCCTTTGAGCTGTAGTGTAGCTCTGTTAAAATGATGGACTTTCTTTTCTCCAGGAACCACCGTCTTTGTGTCTGACTATGATTTGGTCATCAAGGGCGCCCTCGCAAACTTCCTGGCGCTCAGCAACCAGCTGGGTGGAGAGATTGCAGAACAGGTGAGACATGTACAGCTTTCAAAACAACTTCATCTCAATAAAGAAGACAATCAGACACAGATTTTTAAAAGTCATGAAACTCTGCAAGAATGAGCAGTATGCCCTAACAATAATGTGTATGAAATTTTACAGTCATAGCTCCACAAACGTTTTCAGAAGTAAAAAACTTTCCTTGTTTACGTTTGAACCGTAGCGAGCATAGTCTCCATTCATAATCTTGTATTATCCCTCTCAGAGAACGATGCGAGCGTTACTCCCAAAACCTCCCCCAAATTTACTGATCGATTTAATTTCGCTAAAAGTCTGTTTCCGGGGAATTGTTATACAATATCTTCTTCCATTTTCCATGTTTTTTTTACATTTTTTTTTTTTACCTGCAAAAGGGACAGCCCGTCTTTAAGCTCTCCAGGACATTTTGTACAATTGTTGTGGAAGTGCTCTTCTTGCTTTGATCACACCCCTCATCAGTTTTGCAGTCAATATGGTGCATGTGGAATCTTTGTACTGAATGATTCAAATGTGTTATTATCAGCTCCATTGTATTCTGTTGCAGACAATAGCTGGTGTCAAATAGATGCAAACCTCTCCTAACTCATGCAATGGGCATAGTTAAACCTGTCAATCACTGAGATTTGTATCTATTCTGCCATCTATATTGTAGTTACTGTCATGTGGACGATGTGTCTTTTCAATGATTCATGTTTGTATCGTCTTTGTTTTTTTCAGAGTGCCCTGCTGAAGCAGGCATTTGAAGCGCAGAGAGCCTTCATGGCAACAGTAGCGAAATGCAAGAAGCCCTCAGATCAGGTAAGTTTCTCAAGGGTTGTATGGCACACCCTGATAATTACTGCAACTTACAAGCTATTGTCACTACCCATTACAGGGGGAACCACTTCAGTTCTCGATTAAGAGCAGGATGAAAACCTGGGGGAGTGGACAGAAAGCCTCTCATGGAAAATGCTGACCCCTTGTGGTTCATCCTAAAAGGCTATTCATCCTACAAATGGTATCAAACAGGCATTAAGAGTGCCATACAAAAGAAGAAGAAGACTACCCGCTTCCATGGAAACAGCCAATAAACATTGCGCATTGGAACCATCGCCTTGCGAGTTACCACCAATTTTAAGTTACAATAATTGCAGAGCTTCATGCAGCAGGACCTTGGTCAAGTGTGTTAAAGGGATAGTTCACCTTGAAATTAAGATGATTTCAATAAAAGCAGAAACATGAAAGAAATATATTGGTGAAGGTTTGATAAAGAAGAAAATATGTCTGCATAACAAAGACATGTCCACTCTTCTTTTGTTATTTGTTTGTTGAATTTTCCCTTGAGCAGAGAAGGTAGTTATAAACATGGGATAAACAGTATGTGCTTTGAAACAAGAGGACTAAAGGCCCGGTCACACCGCCAGAACTTTGCTGGGGCATTCCTGGAGGGGTGGGGGAAAAAATCATCACCGTTCGTTACCGTTCACCACCGTTTAACAGAAGCTGGGCCCCGTTAAGGCAACGCCGTATACGCTAGGCCACCCTTGATGGTCCCTTCTACTGCTCAGGAAGTGTCGAAATTCGGCCCCCTCTCCCTACCGTTCAAGGAATGCTTCAACAAAGTTCTGGCGGTATGACCGGGCCTTAACGCTTATATGATTCTTCTAATTTCAAAGAGTAGGAAGCACTATGTTAGTGAAGCACTATCTTTCTATGTTAATGCATCATGCTACATGTAAAGTCAATTCCTATTAAGCAAGTAGTTTGTTACCTTACTATCCCTTGAACATTCGATCATTGAGGGAACGTCAAGAAACAATATGCCTGGAGTGGGATTCTGAAAATTGTCCCTTTTGTTGTATCTTTTCTTGTGTCCTACTGAGATACTAGAGCAATGAAGTTGTTGTAAGGTTTTATTCTGATCATTGTTATATCTCCCTTTATTGGAAGTGGGAGGATACAAAAAATTTACTGCCCCTGGCCCTGGTTAGTAACGTGACATTATTCTCAATAGTTTGTCCAATGTTGAAGAAACCAACGCTGTTCAATACCGTCTGGTCCATTCAATGTTTGTTTATGTGATATGCCAAGTTCCAAATGATATCAACCATTCTCTCATTTCAGGTCATTTCCTTTTCAAACTGAGCCTTTGAAATGTAACTTTTGACCAATATGTGCAGTGTACTGTGTAGTCCAAAATCTTGGGCAGTACATATTCATGTGCTTATGATCAGTTAAATTGATAGACACATGAGTCAGACAAACAATATGAAACAAATAAACCTACACCAAATTCTGTAGTCTTTTTAATCTTCAACCAAGTGTCCATGGAATTGCTCATTAAAACTTGACAGGTTACTTAAGACCTTTTCTGTCACTTTTCCGCAGGTCCTTGGGGAGCTTCTTAAACCCACCGGCATGCAAATTACAGCCATGAATGAATACCGTGAAAGTAGGCGTTCCTCCAAGGTCTTCAACCACCTGTCTGCCCTGAGTGAAGCCTGCCCAATGATGGGATGGGTTACCATAGTAAGTCAGTGAGATGAGAATGGTATCTGTGATGGTGATGATGCCTGTCTGCCTTGAGTGAGGCTATACCAATGATGGGATGGGTTGCCATGGTAAGTCAGTGAGATGAGAGTGGTATCTGTGATGGTGATGATGCCTGTCTGCCTTGAGTGAGTTGACACCAATGATGGGATGGGTTGCCATGGTAAGTCAGTGAGATGAGAGTGGTATCTGTAATGGTGATGATGCCTGTCTGATCTGAGCTAGGCAACACCAATGATGGGATGGGTTGCCATGGTAAGTCAGTGAGATGAGAGTGGTATCAGTGATGGTGATGATGCCTGTCTGATCTGAGCTAGGCAACACCAATGATGGGATGGGTTGCCATGGTAAGTCAGTGAGATGAGAGTGGTATCAGTGATGGTGATGATGCCTGTCTGATCTGAGCTAGGCAACACCAATGATGGGATGGGTTGCCATGGTAAGTCAGTGAGATGAGAGTGGTATCTGTGATGGTGATGATATCTGTCTGCCTTGAGTGAGGCTATACCAATGATAGGATGGGTTGCCATAGTAAGTCAGTGAGATGAGAGTGGTATCTGTGATGGTGATGGTGCCTGTCTGATCTGAGCTAGGCAACACCAATGATGGGATGGGTTGCCATGGTAAGTCAGTAAGATGAGAGTGTTATCTGTGATGGTGATGATGCCTGTCTGCCTTGAGTGAGTTGACACCAATGATGGGATGGGTTACCATAGTAAGTCAGTGAGATGAGAGTGGTATCTGTGATGGTGATGATATCTATCTGCCTTGAGTGAGGCTATATCAATGATGGGATGGGTTGCCATGGTAAGTCAATGAGATGATAGTGTTATCTGTAATGGTGATGATATCTGTCTGCCTTGAGTGAGGCCACACCAATGATGGGATTGGTTGCCATGGTAAGTCAGTGAGATGAGAATGGTATCTGTGATGGTGATGATGCCTGTCTGCTCTGAGCTAGGCAACACCAATGATGGGATGGGTTGCCATGGTAAGTCAATGAGATGAGATGGGATGAGACTGGTATCTGGGATCGTGATTATGCTTGATTCTGTAATCCGAAACATACCACTAATCCTGGCCAGAGCCCTGTTCAGATGCATCCTTAATTTGCTTCCCCAATCCCTTCATATTGCAGGACCTCACGCCTGGCCCGTATCTCGCAGATATGCGCAGCGCAGCCACCTTCTACACAAACAGAGTCCTGACAGAGTACAAAGGAAAGTGAGTTTTTCAATATTTTTTCTCACTCAACTAAGAAGAAAAAAAATTAAATACAGAATGCCCCCCCATCTCCCTGGTAAGAGGCAGACTCTAAATACCCCACCCTGATTAGGGTTATGCCATAGTAAGCATCTTGTGAAAGGTTTGATTTGGTGGCTTTGTGAACCCTGGTCCAGTTAGCATGTCAATTTTTTTTTCAAGGAACTTTAGTAACCAAAGGGGTGACGCTTAATTGCACCCAGGAAGGAATTTAAATTCATAGGCTTTTATCTATAATCTAGAGCAGATTATGTGGGGGTTGTGCTGCTCAATATCTGAGCCAGGCCACAAATACACCCGCTCAGTAAAGAATGGAAAGAGCATTCTGAACGCTGTTGTTGTGAACGAAGCTGTGATCCTGCCTGAGGTCTTGCAAGACATGAGTATCAAACAGCGTTTTTAAAACGATATGCACTCCTGAATATTTGAACACATCCTTTGTTTGCCTTGGGAAGCAAGCAACGTTTTGAAACGATGTGCAATTCAGAATGTTTGAACACATCCTTTGTTTGACTTGTGCATCAAGCAATGTCTTGTAACGATATGCAATTCTGAATGTTTGAACACACCCTGCGTTTGACTTGGGAATGAACCATTGTTTTGAAATGATATGCCATTAAGAATGTTTGAACACATCCTTTGTTTGTCCTGCAGAGATCAAAACCATGTGGAGTGGACCAAGTCCCTCATCAAGCTCATCCAAGAGTTGGAAGCCTACGTCAAGAAGCACCATCTGACAGGACTCTCCTGGAACAGACAGGTCCGTGCTCATCTTCTGTCTCAAAGCAAAATGATTCTCCAGCCCCATTTAGATACCATAATTGAGATAATACTGCTCTCATTACCGATGCATGTCGGTAAGCAAGTTTTCAGTGAGCCTCCAAAAATACCATTCATATACACCCAAAATGCTGTAATATTGCGGTGTTTTGGACAGCTGGACTCTCTCCAAATTGATGATGACATGTTCTGCTAAGCCATACGAGCTTTGCAATTGCGGACTACATGCCAGAGGCTGCCAGAGCGTGTGCTAAAGGCGCAACTTTTAAGGCTATTTTGCAGACGCAGTTTATAAGATTCAGTTACCGCTCTATTGCGGTATTATTACTAGGTCTCGATCTGCAAAAAATACAAAATAAGCGGAAAAAGGAGGAAGCAAATACCGCATCATTTGAGTGATGCCCGTTCGTACATGCAGCTATCGGTTATGCATCAGCAACATTGCTGCAAATGCTGCGCTAATTTTGCGGATAGGCAGTGTAGATGAACGGCATTCTTGATAACAAAATAAGCTGAATAGAAAAAAACCTTGACCCCCCAAAACCATGTTTACTCTTTTTAAGTTCAGAAAAGAGGAGATGTTTCATTTGGAAATTCTGATTTTTGGAAGATGACAAGTATTAGCAATGACTCCTGATCATTATGTTGGTCTTAATAACAGCATGAACATGGAATAAACATATCAGTGAAGGTTTGGTGAAAATCCGTCAAACGATATGAAACTTATGATTCTTTAAAATTTTTGTTTTGTGATGTAATGTGTGAGATGCATTCCCCTATGTTGTGTACTATTTTTAGGGAAAATTTTGATATTCTCAAAAGTATATGCATAATTTTACTTGTGTATTTGCTACATCGTTAGAAACAGGTTTTTACACACGTACCTCTATGCCCGTTCATACATGCAGCTATCGGTAATGCATCAGCAACATTGCTGCAAATGTTGCGCTAATTTTGCGGATAGGCAAAAAAAAAACCCCAGAAAAAAAAGTAACTTTCCCCATGGTATCTGATAATGTTGTCATTTTGAGTATGGTGATGTGCCCTATCTTGCAAATACTCACAAAGCAATAGTTCTTTTCAGGACTACACAAGGTGTACCTTTGACCTCACATTCTTCTCAGAACCATCAGATGATTGTCATAATGAGTAATGTGATGTTCCCTGTTTTCCCCACCACTCACTGAACAATAATCCGAACAATTCTTTTCAGGACTACACAAGGTGTATTGTTATACTCAACTCACCTTCTGGGGGGTGTTTCACCAAGCTGTTATAAAGCTACGCATGACTTTACACACAACTGATGACAAGTTCTTGTGCTAAATGACATACCCTAAATTTTTCCTGTTTTAACATAGGTAATTTCCATCAATCCTTATCAACATAGCATAGCATATTCAGCAATCCTAATCAAATTTGACAAATCATAACTTTGTATTTAGATGCTTCTGATCAACAAGAATTTTGATTTTTGAAGATCAGATTTCAATAGTTGATGGGAATCAAAATCATGAGAACTTGATTTAAGCACAAGAACTTGTCACCAGTCATGCATAAAGTCCTTTGTTGCTTAAGAACAGCTTGGTGACACACACCCGCGATGATGTTGTCATTATGAGTAACCTGATACTCGCTGTCTTCCCCCCCTCCCCCCCCCCCCATCAGGGTGAGGAAGCTGTTGCAGCCGCTACCCCCGCCCCCCCACCAGCCCCCGGTGGCCCTGGTGGCCCCCCACCTCCCCCTCCCCCTGTGGTGGCTCCCACTGGGCCTGCCGCCCCCTCCTCAGACGACTCTGGCAAGGCCGCCCTCCTGGCTGATCTCAACAGGGGAGCTGACGTCACAGTGGGTAAGCAGGTTCAAATCATTTGATTGAATGTGGTGTATGGCGAATTTCGACTGAGACTGAGAAAGAGAAACATTTTCCTCATTCCGCCCTCTTTGAACATATTTCATACTGTGTTTGGTTTTTAACTGTAAATAGATTATTAGCAATATTCTCCACTTCACATCACTGTTTTTTTGGAGCTGGATTGTGTTCATTTTGATGCATAATATAGTGATATGATTTTAATGTGTTTACTTTACTTTACACAGAACATGGTTGAAAACCAGTTTCTTTTCACAAATTGAACATATTATCTTGTTTAGATTTTTAAATAAATAAATGACTAAATAAATAAGATAAATAAATTCAGACCACTCTAGGGAGTCAAGAAATAGGTTCTTTGTGGGCAGGTGGTCTTCTTTTTTCCATGTTTTATGAGCAAGTTTGCTTTAATGCAATGAGACAATTATTGTTCAAGGGAAGGAAACAACATGGTCTATTTATAGAGGTGATCACTAAAACAGGGTTTACTTTAATCACTAGCACAAGTACCTGTGGAAGATTGTGTGGATGTCTAGTGGATGTCAGGATTATATCATTTCAGTTCAATAAGCAACATTCAAATTTTGTGCTTTAAGTCTGTGGAATACCAAAATGTACTCTACTCTGAAATATAATGAATGGTGCGATTTTGTCATATTTAGCACGTAATTCATTTTCTTCATCAGTCATTGACTTTTACCATTATAGATTCTAAGAGTGTGCACTGTATATTGATGTGCATTAACTGCAAGAGTGATCATTAACCGATTCTCTTTAGCTTTTCCCTCTCTATAAAGATATATATATATTTTTATAAGGGACATTTTGCATGTAATTTTTTATCCTCTCATTGGAGTATAATCAAGTAAGGGCCAGAGTTCCATGTAAAGTGCTTCTGCAGGTTTTGTATAATTTGTTTTTGTCTCACTCCATTCATTCTTTTTAATCCTCTCTCTCTCTCCCTATCCTTCTCTTTCTCTTTACTCTCTCTTTCTCTCTTCCCTTTTGTCTTTTCATCCTCCCTCTCCAGGCCTGAAGAAGGTAACAGATGACATGAAGACCCACAAGAACCCGAACCTGAGGAAGCAAGCCAAGCCAGTGTCCTCATCCCCCACGCCCTACAAGGCCCCAGCTGCTGCATCCAAGGTCAAGGCGCCGGCCGCTGCAGCGGTCAAGAAACCACCCAGGCTGGAACTGACCCTCAAGACCTGGAATGTGGTCAGTAGCTCACTCAATTTGATATTTACTCATTTATTTATTCCTTCATTTATTGATTATTAATTAATTTAATCATTTATTTATTAGTAATTAATCGTTCATTCATTTATTAATCTATTCAGTCATTTGCTACCTTGAAAAATCAAGTTACATGATAATTTAACAGTGAACTTAAAACACAAAAGAAATACCAGTAACAAGCAATGGGGAGTGTGGACCAGATCAATGATAAAATAATCTTGTTCTTTGTTTTGTCCTGCCCAGGAATACTTTGAGAACAACCCTAGCATCAAGATAGAACAAGCTGAGATGAAGCACACTGTCTACATCTACAAATGTGTAAACAGCACGGTGCACATACCCAGCAAGATCAACTCCATCACGATTGGTGAGTCAAACTCTGGTTTGAATTAAAAGGGATAGTTCACCCTGAAATTATGTTTGTTTCAATAAAAGCAGACACATGAAAGAAACATGTGAGTGAAGGTTTGACAACATTCCGTCAAAGGTAAAGAAAGTAATTAGATTTTAAAGTTTTGATTTTGTGATGTGAATTGCGAGGTGCTCTCCCATATTTTGTGTACAGAATAATTCCATAAATTGCTCTTTTTCTGTTTTTGACAATGGTTTGTTTTTTATACAGGTATGTGTGTAAAAAATATTTCTAATGATGTATCAAATGCACAGGTAAAAGGATACAAATCTTTTTGAGAAAATGCACATTTTTGAAAAACATTGTACAAAACATATGGGAGAGCACCTCGCATGTGATGTCACAAAATCATAACTCTAAAATCAAATCAAAGTTTCTTTTCCTTTGAACGATTTACGTCAAACCTTTACTATTATGTTTCTTTCGTGTGTCTCCTTTTATTGAAACAAAGAAAATTTCTTGGTGAACTATCCCTTTAACAACCTTTATTGATCATTATGTAATACATGTACATCAAGGATCAAAGGACTTATGACAATATATTGCCAATTCAATAGTTGAGGAATGAGACTCATTTTGTAGATGTCTTAATCTGCTCTTCACTATCATTGATGTTCATTTGATATCCATATTTCAATTTTCAGAAAACAGAATTCTATGTCTTCTGTTTATTTCTACAGGGCATAATGAGTATCTGTTAATTTTATATCAGACATATCATTGAACATATTTCAACATATTTCTAGAAATATTATGCAGATATCAATCATGCAATTATCTTTATGTCAAATAAATCTTGATGCAAACTCATGAAATTACCAAAGAAAATTTAGTTTTTGTATCTAAATGCAATTTTCTCAAACTTAAAAGTACTGCAATGATGTGAACTTGCTTACAGATTTAGTTCTTTTATCTAAATGCAATTTTCTCAAACTGATAAGTACTGAAACAAAATAAACTTGCTTACAGATTCATTTCTTTGATCTAAATGCAGTTTTCTCAAACTGAAAAGTACTGAAACGATATGAACTTGCTTACAGATGTAGTTCTTTTATATAAATGCAGTTTTCTCAAACTAAAAAATACTGATATGATAGAAACTTGCTTACAGATTCACTTCTTTGATCTAAATGCAATTTTCTCAAACTGCAAAGTATTGAAGTGATGTGGATTTGCTTACAGATTCACTTCTTTTATCTAAATGCAATTTCCTCAAACAGAAAAGTACTGAATTGATATAAACTTCCTCACAGATTTAGTTCTTTGATGTAAATGCAATTTTCTCAAACTGAAATGATATGAATTTGCTTAGAGATTTAGTTCTTTGATCTTAATGCAATTTTCTCAAACTGAAATGATATGAATTTGCTTACAGATTTAGTCCTTTTATCTAAATGCAATTTTCCCAAACTGAAATGATACAAATTCACTTAGAGATTTAGTTCCTTTGTCTAAATGCAATTTTCTCAAACTGAAATGATATGAATTTGCTTACAGATTTAGTTCTTTGATCTAAATGCAATTGTCTCAAACTGAAATGATATGAATTTATTTACAGATTTACTTCTTTGATCTAAATGCAATTTTCTCAAACTGAAATGATATGAATTTGCTTACAGATTTAGTTCTTTGATCTAAATGCAATTTTCTCAAACTGAAATGATGTAAACTTGCTAACAGATTTAGTTCTTTTATCTAAATGCAATTTTTCTCAAACTGAAAAGTACTGAAACGGTATAAACTTTAATGGTAAATATGTTACTCATTGCGGTCAACGGAATTGAAAAAAAAACACGTTTCGCCATTAGTATTGGACGATTTATGAGTGGGTTTCAGTTAGTGCGCTACACTGACCATAGGGTATTTAAACCCATACTAACTACGATTTTGTATCACACCTGACGAAGTGTTGCAGCAGTACATGAAACGTCGTGATCTTTTTCGATTTCTTTGACCATACATTGCGAGACAAACGATAATCACTAGTGATATACACTTTGTTACAGATGGCTGCAAGAAGCTTGGCCTGGCCTTTGAGAGTGCTCTTGGGTCAGTAGACATCATCAACAGCCAGAGTGTTCAGGTCCAGGTAGGTCTCCTCATATGGGTTTTCAGTTATTTTAACTGTCCATCAATGGTAACTTCCATGGCAACAGCCAATCAGCTCTCATTATTGCACATGCTGACATAGGAGATACCATTGATGGTAAGTTACAATAATTGAAAACTTCTATGCAACATGACCCTGGTTGATGGCAAATACAGCTTTTCCTATAGGCTCAAATGACATGTCTGGTTGCTGTCCCATTCAATTCAATTCAATTCAATTCAATTTCAATCAAAGGCTGCATTTGTGCTCAACTTTTGGGTGCCAAAATCATAGTTTTGATACGCGTTTGGTTCAAAATGCAGTTGCGTTCGTGCTCATTTTGAAATAACAGCTGTTTCAAAATGCACAAAAAGGTGCGTTTACGATTGCATATTCTGGCTAAGAAGATCAAGAAGTGATGTATACGCATTTAAATGATGTCATCTCCACAGAAACGATACCCCAGTAAAGGGCGTTTTGGATGAGTGTTTTCAATCAGCATTTCAAAACACTGATTCTGCCTTAGCAAATTGAGCATAAACAGTTTCCCCGTAAATGGTGTTTTGGATGAACGTTTGAAATCAGCATTTCAAAACGCAGATTCTGCCTTGAGCATAAATTGAGCATAAACGCACCCATATTGAAACAAACATCAAAATAAATATTGATACATCAGAGAAAAACCAGAGCTGATGGAGACCTCCAATAATTAACACACAGCTTCAGCAGATGAGAAGCACCTTTAACAATTTAACAAAAATGTATGATACCTTTGAATTTGCAACATGACGTCATAATGAAAAATAAGAGTAACAAAATTTAACACACACGCACAAGTGCATGTATCACAGCGCTTCCAAGAGGTTCAAATTAGCTGATAAAGGTTTAGAATTCTGTAGACTTCCAGCCTTTTCCTGAAAATTGTCACTTCCCACATACTCAGTTGAGTATAACTCAAAGAAACATATTTTCAGGAGGTTTCCCACATGTCTTTTTTTTTTTTTATCAAACTACTCTAACCCTATTCTGACTGGGCTTTTTTAAAGCAAGTTTGGATTTTTTTTGGAGAAGTCAGTTTGACCACTTTCTAATATTTTGGCCACCGAAGGTCCATTCAAAGCAAAATTTGCATGGATATCAAGTCCAGACCTTCAACTGCTTAATGCTGCGTAACCTCAGCAGACTGGCCTATTTTTAAAACTTGGGACATCAAAAAAATGAGACACTCTGACTCTATTCTTACTGGCTTTTGAGAGGAAGTCTTGACTAAGATCTCGGTCCCGTACGGTCACATCAACAAGAAATTGTGCATTTTTTCCAGGTGCTGGGTAAGGCTCCCATCATCAACGTTGACAAGACAGACGGCTTCATGGTGTACCTGAGCGAGGACAGTAAGGATACCCAGATCATCAGTGCTAAGTCATCTGAGATGAATGTCCTGATCCCCAGTGGCAGTGATGGCGACTTTGTAAGTCAGCGTCTTGTTTCCCCTTTCTTGTTTTTCTCAGGTGTCGGTTTTCTAGACTCACTGACACCTTAACCAGTGGGGACTGACATCAACGTGGAAGTTAAAGGGATATTGCACCCTGAAGTTTAGTTTGTTACAATGAAAGGATAAACGTGAAAGAACCATATTAGTGAAAGTGTGACGAAAAATCTGTCAAAGATAAGAAAGTTATGATATTTTGAATTCAATAATTATCTGTGTTTCTATTTTTGATAAAGGCATATTTTTTTTTCATAGAGGTGTATGTGTAAGAACGTATTTCTAACTGATTTTGGGACTAGAATAACCCTAGAATTGATATTTCCGTGAGGATTTTACTTGCATGTTTTTTTGCGAATCACTATAGGTTTCAGAACTTTACAACATGCAAAGATGTTGCCACATTTTCTTGTATGCATTTTGGGCACGAAAATCATGTTTCCTTGATGCTTTTACATGTGTTTCCCAGTGTGGTAAGTGTAGTGTAGTGTAGTGTAGATAGTTTACATTGAGACATGGGAGTAATGGGGGTCAATCTGGCAAGCAACAACTCACCAAAATGTCTGTGACCCTGTAACCATGAAAATATGTGGATGCGAAGAATTGACTTAAACAGTATTATCTGTTTTAGGTTTCCATACGAGCTGAACACTTTGATAATCGATAATCTTCATTGAAATCCAAATATTTCATGCTGTTAGTGAAAATGTATCAAAACTTAAATGCATGTGTATTTCTGTTTCAATCACAATTTTCTTGTCCCTCTTTTTTTCCTCAGACGGAATTCCCTCTTCCTGAACAGTACAAGAGTTCTTACAATGGCAAGAAGGTCGTCACAGAGATATTTGAGTCGCTCGGATAAAGCCAAAGAATGGGGCGCGGAATGCAGTAGACAAAGTCTTGTTCTCCAACTGGCAGATATATGAAACTAGAACTATGTTAAGGGCAAAAAAAGATATATTATTTACGTTGTATCACCCATGACTAACAAATGTAGATTTTTGTTTTTATTGATCTTGAAAACATTGGGACTTTTGTTTTCCTCAATCTGGTACAAGGGCTCTAGTTTTCCATTATGACGTCATCACCTCATTGAATGATCACACGATGTAGCAATTGGCAACTTAATGCCACTTTCATTACTTGGCTAGGTAAAATTAGCACCGTTTAAATACTGCACAGTTCCGTCTTCATGTCGACAAACATTTATTACGGTTTGTAACATTTTTTATGTGTGTAGCTTATGTTTGCATATTCATGCATTTAAATAAGGTCCTTGTTTGATCGCTTACAAAGATGGTAAATCTGCATGCACGTGCGAGGTAATTGTCAGTCTTTCCCTAGAAATCATTTCACAGATTTACAATTATTTACCCAAATCTATGACGAAATAAAATCAATTTTATGAAGCGTATCACTTTGCAACTCTTCCATCATCGATGTGTTTATCAGGAAATCAAATACTCCACTCGAGAATAAAGGATTCCATCATTGAAAATGGTTGGTCCATGTTTGTTGCAAACGTTTGATACGAATCACAAATTTATTTATGTTTTTCCACATAGTCTTGACTGTTGCAGACTTTAAAAACAGTGGATAAAAAGGTCTATGGCATTACAGAATGTCACAAATTTGATTTGTCGATTTCAGTGTACTAGATTTTTCCTACATATTTGGTAATAAATGTTATAGCTTATTATATAATATATATAGTTTAGGATAGTCTGATTCTTATGCAATGTTATGATTTGAGTAGTTGTAACAAGCCGAGAGACAAGTACTATGCCATGGTTATAAAGAGAGGACTTGATTGATTCAAATGAACATATTTTAATTTATATGCCATGCATACTAAAAAGATTATGTTGTGTGTGTATGTTACGTTTTTCTTATTCTCCTGACGGTCACATTTTCCCAGGTTTTGCAAAGACTTTATCACTTTTGAAAAAAAAACTTCTCTTCAAAATGGCCGCTCATGGAATGATTTACCATTGACCTCATTGGTCAATCAGGGAAGTAATCCTAGGTGAGATAGATGGTGTATAGAGTAAAAATGCCGTATGATTTTGGTCAAAGTATAGTCGGCAAAGATGGGGGGTGCAATAATGTATCTGTGATTGAGAAGTAAAGCACTGTGCAGGCTCACTTCAAGTGAAAACTATGAGTGTGTTTTCTCTATTGATTCTTCAAATTGGCATCTAATAAAAACAGACTTTCATATCAAAACTCCTAATCATTGTTGACTTGTCATGGGTTTTACATACAAATGCTTCAATCATTTTGAGTCATTATCATTATGTGAATATCTGTATATCACAAATGAAAGCTACTTACGCTTCTGATATTTTTATACAAGGGATTGCGGTTCTAATTCATAGAAAAAAGCAAAAAATGACCCTATGTTTTTGCTGACTCTAACCCTGAATTTTTTTTAAAGATTC